>SAXG01000071.1:0-246847 GCA_012932865.1 Amylostereum areolatum
AGGGCGTACCTCGGCCTCCGCGGCCCGGCGGGGGGACTGCATGGTTTGTGCGGGGCGTGTTATGAGTAAAGTGCGATAGAAAGATTCAAAGCAAGGATCGGTTTGTCCAGGATTCCAGGAAGCTCAGGCGGGTAGGAAAGAAGGTAGCTTATGAGACACCGTCTATGCGGGCGCGCACCTATCGCTCGTGTGCAAATGTGTAGCACCAGCAGGCAACAGGTGTGGTATAAAGGAAGAGCGCTTGTATGCACGAAGGTATGTTGAAGTTCGATTCAAGTCCAAAAGCCGCGGGTGTAGCCAGGACGAAGTCGTGCGCGCGTTCTTCAGGCTTTTCAGGCCTTCAGTACTCACCGCGCGCTTTGCCCGACTCCTAGTCAGTGACGCGGTGTACACGAGGCGTACATGCCCCTATGCTTGCAGTGGGAGTATAGCAGAACATCCTACACGCACTTAAATTTGTTTCAATGGTAGGGGGTGGAGGGAGGCGAGGGGGGGGATTGTACGTACTGTATGCTACTGAAAACATCAAGCTAACAAGAAAACCGGGACGAGAAACATGTAACTACTAGTAAACTACTTGCGGCAATGGATATAGGGGGCAGGAGGCGATGCGTATGTATGTAGGCGGGTACGTATGTATGTATGCAAGACGAGACGAGTATGTAGAGCGAGAAGTATGTAAAACTACTGGAGACCGATGAGTTGGACGAGACGGACTGAGGGACAGAAACAAAAGATGGATGGGTTCTCGGATGGAAGATGCGTGGAAAGGTGGGTTGGTACAGCAGGGAAGTACGTAAGAATGAAGTAAACGTGGAAGAAGAAAAAAAGAAGAGTGATAAAGATCCAAATGCCGGTGAGAAAGTCGTTTCAAAAATCATAAAGAGCACCACAACACGCGCAGATGGGGGGCAGAGCGAGCAGATATAAGACAGAGAGGGTAAAAGAAACATGCCGATCAACAGGGTAGGGACGTACAAAGTGTACACATTTCATTAGAGAAACACCATCCAACGGGGGAGAACAAACGGGTATATGCTGCCGTTCACACACCGTAACGCGCCGCCAGCGCGCTCCTGGATGACGGGAGGGAACGTAGCCACCTGCGCTTGCCAGCCGCCTCGTCGTGCGCCTTGAATCCGCTCAATAAGTTCTGGAACATGGCGTTCAACTCTGGGAGGGGTGTTCCACCGCACAATAGCGTTGCAGAACCACCGTAAGTCTAGAGACGAACAAGATTATCAAAGCTCGGAAACGCCTGCAGGGGTAAGAAGGAACCCACCTTAGCGATGCCCATCGGGTTAACCTGCACGAGCGTACACAGTCCGCGGAACGCTGAGTCCTTCTCCTCGTTGTCACGAATCTCGTACAGGGCCTGACACCACGCTTGTGGAACTCGGGCAGAAGTGGCGCGACCATGTTAGGGTGCATGAGTCCGATACGCCCTATTGACACCGCCGCGTTTCGTGCAAGCTGCGCGGCGCCTTCGGGTGGAGAGGATTGGCACCAGAAGGGAAATGAGAGGATTGACCCAGTTTTGGAACTCGACGTCGTCTAAAACATACATTCGCATCAGCACAGCACACAAGGTAGGAAATAAATCTGCGTACCCGTCCGTACGCAACGCAACCTCGCCGACGGACCACGCCGCATTGTTGCAGGCGCTGACGAACTCGAGCTTCGGTTCCGGATCGAGCTGGACGATGAGCTCGCATGATAGACGGCATATGTGCGCGCAATAGGGGGAAAGCCGCCATTGCGAGGTCACCCACGAGGGCATACGCAGACTGCGAACCGGTGCCTGCGGGTGCTTGGACACAGGGTAAGCAACTGGAAGAAGGTCGGCTGGCCTATTGATAAAAGGCTGAACTCGAGGCCTCCTGTGTCAGCCCGACAATAGATCGAGGGCAAAGACAAGGAATGTCCGGTCGGGCTCTTCCAGGTCGGGGGCTTGCTGGAATGTCTGGTACTGCATAATAGAAGTGCGGGCAATGTTGAGGCACCGGTCGTAGACGGGGCCGGCGTATGGCAGGAAGGCCGGGCCCATTGCGATAGTGACAGAAGCCAGACACTGGTACACAATTTAGGTCCAGAAACCTAAAGCGAACTGGTGGAAATCTACACACCTCCAGAAGGGGGATGAGGTCTTCATCGTCGTCCTTGAGCTTGGACCACTTCTTCGTGAGTGGCGGCATAAGGATATCAAAGTACACAGGGTTTTGGAGCGCAGTCAACAGCATCCGCGAGAGTACCCACCGCGTCATCAGAAAAAGCATATTCTTGTGCTGGTATTTCTCGAACGCGAAGACGAGGTTGCGGAGCACAGGTTCGAGGTAAGGGGCAAGTTCTGAACCGCGTCTTCCTCCAGTGTCGCAAAAGCACTACATCCGGCCTCTTGCACACGCTTATTGTTTCAGGACATACGTAGGAGCTGAACGAACGCATGCGTGGGTAAGATGAGAACAATGGGGGATTGGCTGCTACGTACCCCTTCCATGGTGGGTACGAAGAATGGGCCTTGTGATCTGGTGTCGTCCCCGACGTGCACAGACTAGCATACCGGCCGAGCGTCCAACAGGTGATCGACCTGATTAAGGCTGATGAACAAGATATTCAGTACAATGCGCAACACGCGATGGGATAGAGAAGTAAGCACCTTGGCGTCATTGAGCGAAGTGATAGATAGGGAACGAGAGTAGGGAGATGAGGTTCAACAGCCTCGATACAGCCTATCCAGTGTCGTTCAGTTGCGGTAGCCCTCAATTTAACTAATCGCGATACATACCTTCAGCAACCGCACCAAGGCCAAGATGCGCTCTCCCTCTGCAGCCATCTTCGTTCCAGAGCTTGGTTTTCAAGGGCCGAGCATAACGTTGAGTTAATCCGGCCCAAAACGGACAGCAAGAACGTCGATCGCCGCCCGCGCGCACTTGCGGAGATCCACTCGGTGGACATCTCTTCTTCGTAGTCCTCGTCATCAAGTTCGTCGTCAAAATCGTCCTATCATCGTTGATTTCCTCTCCGTACGCGCGACCTTCTTGGTTGCCGAATCAGAAGCCCCATTGACTTCGCCGTATCCTGGTCGTAGCCGTGTGTGTCTTGCCGCCGTAATGCCTCGGCTTGATATCTGTTTCCTTGTGGGAACGGCGGCATCCTCGGAGTCGCCTTCCAGCCACAGCAAATCATCCTCGCTGGAGATCATACAGTCCAGAAGCACGGGGGGATCGGGGAAGAAGTGGATGCAGGAACGGCGACAGGTCTGGATCCTCCGCGAATGTAAGCCAAAACTCGCACGCTCGAGGGCGACAAACTCGTTCTTGTCCTTGGTGGGAGTAAAGATGTACTCTGCCACGTTGCCGAGCTCTGGCATCAACTTGTCGGGGCGCGAGGCCAGGAGAAGCACGAGGGCCCGGCACACGTGTCGGCGGACGTTGGGGTCTTCGTCAGACGCGCGTTTGAAGAGGCAGGCGATAAAGGTGTCGATGTGCGCGAAGAGAGCTTGCGATCCGTCGGGACGAATATGACAGACAAGCCACGGGTGTCCGCGGACTTTGGAGTTGCTGTGTTCAGTCAAGAGTAGGAACTTGGGGATCATAAAATTGAGAGGAAAGAGACCGTTGATCTCGACGTCAAGCTTGCGCGGATAGTCTTCGAAGCCTTTTCGAGCACGTAAACGCGAGCCTGAAACAGAGAGGCAACGTGGTCAACTTTCGTTTCGCGGGTAGGAGGATCGGAACAAAGCAAAGTCAAGCGCATCGCAATCAGAATGACAGCACAAGGAGATCGTGAAGTAAGAACGAAGCAAGTGGCGTGAAAAGGGCACACGCGCCAAAACCAAAGGTTGGACGAGATGCGAGTGATAGAGATCACAACCTCGATCGCGAGGTGGGCGGTCCCCGCTAGGCATAATATCGCCGACAGTGCGCGTGCCACGACGGAGAAGATGAATAAAGGGTGGGGGTTCAGCAGCGGAAGTCGTCGCTGTTACATATATTCGCGGCACGCCAGTGGCGGGGGGACAGACAGTGGGGCTCCGATGCCCGAGCTCTCGCCACAGTCCAACAGAACGGGGGATCAAAGGAGAGCTCACCTCTTGCTGTTCCTCGCTGGTCGAATCCAACATGCCCACCAAGTGCATGAGACACTCCGGCCACTGTCGTGGTTCCAAATGCCCAGAAACGCGACGATGTCTTGGCCTGCCACATTTCTAACCGGCTGTGGGGTCGCTGAAAGTTTCGAGGATGGTGCCTTGACATAGGCGACGACCTCTGGGGACGCCGCCAGGACGTGACGGGCGTTGTTTTGAGCAAGTAGCCTGCGATGGTCCTGATTTGAGTGTCCTCCTGGGTCGCGTGATGAGATGATATAGGCGAGATATGCGATATAGTCGGGTGCGCGCGTAAAAGATCCAATTTCTGCGGGACGTCGAGGGCGATGAGGGTCAATGGGGGAAGCGCGAGGTGGAACTCACGTGTGTTACAGCGATCTGAGCTGCTTGTCTTGTACTTTCGTCGAGTCGCGAATGTTTGGAGGATTTCGAGGAGACCTCCTTCCTGCGGAGACCAGGCGTTATGATGGATCGCGTTCAAAGGGAGGAAGATGAAAAGAGCTACACGCCCATAACTACCAGTTCTCGTACAGGTCACGTTAGGTGCGTCACACAGGTCACACTCTGTGACTACCCTCTTCTGTTTCTTGCCTTCCTCCGAGTCTCCATTTTGAGTTCGCCGTCGGTCCCCCAAGTACCAGTCAGAACCACCTTGAACGACGAAGTTCTAGCTTATTTTCTCTACCTCCTTCCCAGGCCAATTATACAGAACTCGCTCTCTACGCGCAGCACCGGCCTTCTCTTATCGTCTACCGCGGCATGCCCCCCCTCAGGAATCAAGATGCGATCATCTCCTCAGCCCAGATAGAAGGGCGTTGACGCCTGTCCATAATCTAGGAAACTGTCTCCCAGCTTCTGGACTTCTTTGTCACAGGCTAGAACCTTCTTCTCGGACGAGCAAACACTCACGGATCACTCACTCTCTGCTAGCTTCAAAGGCTCGCAAAATAAAAGTCTTTCACACCTCGCTGCTCATCACAGCTGCATAGATCCAACTTCCGACGATTGCGGCCACAGTTATGGCAGCGTCCACGCCTTGCGCAGAACACAGGCCACGGTTCGTTCCGTTCATCAATATCTCCCAGTCCTTCCGTTCCCGAACACAGGTCATAAAGATGAGGGCGAGCGTCCCTAAGAGGCAAGATGATCAGAAAGTGCTCTTGCCTCGTGTAGAATGACCAACCTACGTATTGTCAACTTCCCAAAGGCGAACATCTCCCTCCGAGACCAAGGTAGCCTCAATGACTCATCAGAGACTTCGCAAGTACAGCTACCGATATCGTGCGCGCTTCCGGTCTCGGCTGAAGGGAAGGTAACTATACGCACCAGTAACGGGGCTTATCATCCACCGCCGTAAACGCACACAGCACACTTCCCCACATCCCCCGCATTCAAAGTATCGGCTATGGCTATGCATCCCCGGTCCGAACGCGCAGGGCCTGTCTACCAGGTCCTGCGCAATTCAAAGGTTCAAATGTCGACTAGGCTTGTTCCTCTCGTTAGGGAACGAGTGAGAATGGCATCGAGTGGAGAAGCTGAAGAGGCCCCGGGCCGAAAGGAGGGTCGTATCACGACCCATAGGACGGACGTAGCATTAGTAATTCATGCACTCTATATACACGTCAGATACATCCACCGAGTGCATCTGAAGACTTCCTCAACCCCCCTCACTGCAACGACGCAGAAAGATCTACAAAGCGGGATGGCCAACAGTGTGTTCGGTGTGGCCGTACCAGACGCTGGTAGAGACGGCGCGGCACTCGGGCTCGGAACATCCCCCGTCGGATCGAGCAAATACGCCTTGAAAAACTGTCTCCAACTCGCCTTGGACGGTACAAAATGCCTGAACAACGATTATCATCGGGTAGATGGGAAGGGGGCTTCTAGAAAAGGAACTGACCACCATCGTGCTCCTCACCCGCGCATTCGCCGATACCTCGACGAGGCGTGCGAGGCTCAGGGACGACGAGAACGGCGTTCTTCCGATAACATGCAGCGTTGGCGTGTTGAAGTTTCCGTGAAGAGCTTTTCAGCGAACGCCCCGACGGGGTTGAACCCCGAAGCGATATACAGAATTTACTACCGTCGGACACATCTCAGCCAGGTATCTCGACAGGAGGCCAAGGAAAATGTCGACGTACAAGGGTGATGCGGAGCCTCTCATCGACCAGAAAGGGTGGATGGATGTGCGGTCGTTCGAGCTGGAACGGCGGGGAAAGGTGTCAGACTATCGCCGTGGAAATAGCGGAGCTTCCGTTCCAGGGCCGCGAGCATGGCAGCCATAGCTGCGCCTTGACTGCAACCGTCCCACGTTAGCTTCTTTCCCGTCCGACGCGGGAGAAGACGCGACACACCTAAACCCAAACACCCCCTTCACCCTCGTCAACTCAAAACGAAACAAAACAATCGGAAGCAAAAAAAACACATACCTCGAACCGCTGTCCCTGCAGAACGCCCTTCAGATAGTCTAAGGTGCCTTCCATCCCGTCCGACTCGTCCGTCCTTGTTCGCTTTCCACCACCCACGCGGCATGAGCGCCGGGTCTTCCGCCTCGGGCGATGCTTCCGCGGCTCCAAGCGCAGAAAGGTCGCTAGCGCTCGCGCTCGATGTGCCGAACGTCTCCGCAAGATCGACGGGGTAGGCAGGATCGGGGCGTCGAGGAAAACTTTGGGTGTATGGCGATTAGCATGATCTGTACTTCTGCACGAGATAAGGAGCGCGGAAGGGAAAAACACTAGCTCGACCGACTTGCCGAGGTTTTTCGGAGTGCTGCTAACTGCGTTGCGTCTGTGTGGAGTCACCGGGAACGAAAGATTCGGAAAACGCACTCGTTTACTGAAGATGTTTGCGTTGCGCGTATCTATGCATGCACGCGCTCAGCATGCCGGCGATGCAGGGAGTCGATAATCGATCATGACGTACCCATGCAGCACAAGGACTTTGGGAGGTGAGTTAGATTCGGACATGGTGGTGGGGATATGCGAATATCGTTTGTGGGAAGATAGGGATGAACTGTGCAGAAAAGTCGATAGTAAGTTAAGGTTCCAGCATGGTTCGGGACGATGTAAACTCGGACCTGGAGAAGGTAGAGACCAACTGGGGAGCCCTAAAGTAGGGCTCAGTAAAAAAGTCACCGGGTCCCCTGTAAGTAAGGGTAAGGTAAGTAAGGGTAAGTAAGCATTATTTACAGGTGTAAGTTACTGCGCGTAAGAAATCATTATTGACTGGTAAACAAGTATTTTTTTACACTGTAAGCCTGTAAGTAAGTAAGTGATAGTGTGCCGGTACTGACATTGCAACCAACTCACGAGCACCCTCCACTGATGTCGACGTGAGGTGTAGTTGCTGACGCAAGGAAGAGCAAAGAGTAGTACTACTAGCGAGGCTTGCCGCAAAGAACCTAAAGACTAGTCTCCCAGATGCAGATGAGACTTGGACGGACGAGACTGGCACTCGCGTGACCGTCAAACCTGCTCAACTTCAGGATCATCGTGTCCGGCGCCCACTCAAGTACTCACCACCAACGACGGGCTGGCATCCAGGAGCCGCTGATGACTCTTGGATGCCAGGACACAATTTGATTTCTTACAATTTCTTACAGGCCTGTTTGCCCCCTCGAGTAAAAAAATGGTTACTTACTGTAAGTAAGTGCCATTATTTACAGCTGTAAGTTACACCCCACTTTTTCACTGAACCCTACCCTAAAGGTGACTTCGAATGAGTTTCGAGCGAGCTTGGGTAGGCCAGAGAAAAGACGATGCATATATGTACCTTTCCCAGACGATGACTGATGAGAGCAGGAGGATAGTGGTTGAAGAACAACCCGTCTCGGCTTGGGGTCATCGTTGGCAAATCGTTGGGTCGTCGAGTTCATCTGCGGGGGGCCGACGGCTCCGGCACATACATAAACCCTAACCCTACCGAACCGTCGACTCGACTTCACCGCAGGCTCCAGCTGTTTCCGAGTCAGAAAGGGGAGTACAAGCATCGTACATCCACCGCACACGATCACAGTTTCAAGTCTATCGTCTATTCGCTAAAGCTGTCCTTCCCAATTTCCACCTCGTTCATCTTCTCGATCACCTGCCGCACGCGCTCATACACCGCGAATACGATCGCCTGGCCTGGCGCAACACGGAGCACGCGTGGGGTGATACCCTTATAGAACGAACGCGTACCCTCCTGGCGCCACATCTCGCCCGCTATCGTTTGAATTCGCTGCAATGCCGTCGTACCCGGCTCAAATGATGACTTTTGTAGGCCTGTACAGTGCGCTTCAGGATCGGCCTATCCCACATAAGACTGACGCAAAAAGAGAAGAACGCACGCGTCTTTATTGTGTCGATAGGTGCGTTGGAGAACGGACCCATCGCACCGGAGATGAGACCGATTATCATATGCTGGTACGATGGCAGTTCAGGCAAGTCCGGCTGCATCTTCTGCGCCAGCTTCTTCAGCTCCTGGTAAGCCGTGAAGTTCGCCCCTTTGAGTGCCGTCAATAAACGAGAGAAATCGGCCGAGGACGGCGACGGAGGATACCTTGGTTCGTCGCCTGTCGTAGCGCTGTCAGGGTTACCCCGCGATAAAGCGCACCAAACCCTTCTTCTCGGACTATGGTGTACACAGCGTGACCAGCATTGCGATAGCGAGGAGCTTCAAGAGGGTCCGCGAGCGAGTGCATCTGCGCCTGTAGACGAATCTTGACCACCTCCATCGGAGTGACCACCATAACTGCCTCGCTCGTCCCCGCCCCAAGACCAGCTGCATAGCACGTCCGTCAGCCACGACACGCCGACGCAAGCCGCGAACGCACCGACAAATATTCCGCCTATACTCGTCTTTCCCGTCTCCCGATCCGCCAACATCCCCTTGTACGTCTCGAAGCTGGCGAAACGGATCGCCATCTTCGGCACGATGCCCGACAGCACCGCGCCGAGTCCCTTGTACAGCGCCAGTGGTGTCTCGCGCTTCATGATGAGCGCACCCGTCGCCAGAAACCCTCTCGCCTTGGTCTGATGCGAACTCCTTGAGCGACGCTAGAAACTCGAAGGGTAAGAAGACGACGTACCCCTGGTGCACTCCCGGAGCGGGACAGTTGCATACGAACCTTGATAGTGTCTAGAGGTTGGCAGCATAGCTGCCCGTGAGAATACCGTTAACAAACCCGTCCCCACGACACGAGGGGAACGAGCCACGCACCGCTTCAGCAGCTCCTGCCAACCCTCCCGCCGTGATATGCGTGCCAAACCCGACCGGTTTCTTGTCATTGGACTTGGACATGTCTAAGGTTCCCGCGCGAGACTAAGGACATTCATTGTGTGTCTGAAGGATCGCCAACTTTAAAGGGCGACCAAGGAAGATGAGCGTGATTCTCTGCCATTACACGGTGAGAGAGGAGTGTTTGGTGGGGTTCTTTGGTGCGGCCTTGAAGTCGAGAATCCGAGATATGCCCGCTCTGTCGCCGCGACGGCGCCACAACCATGGACATATCGAAGCACGGAGTGTGTCCGTACGAATGTCTTCGTCCGAAAGCGATACTATGTTGTTTATCCTTCCACGAGTGTTATTCCAGAGTGAATGGTGATCTTACCGTCACCGAGAGCCAATGATGACCGAAACTTATGTGCGTAGTCGTACGGCCACGGTTGTGAGAAGTTAGTGAGAAGACTCAAGAGAGCTCGGAGTCAAAGAGAGGTCGTCAATGCGGTCACATTCTTTCTCCCACTTCTCCCACAATGTCAAATTTATAAGGCCCAAGGATTTGTGTCTGTCTTTCAGAACAAATCTCCTAAGAGTCAGGCCCATCCCATTCAAATCCCCACCCACACATCTTCACCTCTACATTGGCAAAACATGTGTGCCTTCTCTCAACAGTCTAATTATGCCTGTGAGCACCTTGACTGAAGGGAACAGTGCAACCCAAGATTATCTTTGTAAATGGGCCACAATCCTCCACATGAGCAGGTTGGCAGCGGATCTTTAGTGAGGGAAATCAGCAGTATTCTTCAGGGATTCCTTTGTTCTGGTTCTTCATCTGTTCACTCCTTCTTGAGGATGCCATGACAAGCTTCATTTGACAAGCTACTCATCGATACCATGCAGGCACACATCCAAACAGCACAAGGTTATAGAACCTCAGGGAACTTCTGTTGTGACTTGGGACATACAATCTTCAACTGGCATCAAAGTCCACACGCTGTCTATAAACTCGCAAAGTGTCAGCGCATTCCACCCGACATTAAGGCAGCGAACGGCATGGGAGAGAAGTGGGGGGCTGGAGACGGTGAAGAAGACACCGTCAAAGGCTTTTGAAGGATTACGCGCGCTTCAGGGGTGATCCAGGGGTGGTCTTGGTGTTTCAGTGAATTTCTGATGGAAGCTGGAGACAAAAGAAGGGGGACAAAAGAAGGGGGATGAACGGTTGACAACAGTCATGAGCACCCCCACGTGTGCACCTGCGGCTTACACGACAAACATCTTTATTCTCGCTATCTCCTTCTTCACAATGCCTTTGTCTTCCTCCCTCACGTTCTCGTCGAGTTCCAAGGAAAAAAACAAGGACGACGACCGAGACTGCCGCGTCGATCACGAAGCGGGGGCGGATCCGTGGCTACGGGGCCGGAGCATGCCAAAAGAGGTCTAGTCCGTCTCAACTTGGTCCGGATCGAGCACTCACCGCCATAAAATATAGTTAGAAGAGCGTGGAAACGCATGGAGCGTCTGAAATTGGGATTGTGAACGAGGGTCTGGCTCTCGCTTTGCGGTCTCCTTTATAAAGTGGGACGGTGATGTACTCCCTTATTTTCTCCCTCGCTTATTCCCTCTACGCGCTGCTCAGTAGCATCCTGGTCAGTGGAGGTTTCTTCCCCGTTGTGTGAGCTTCACCAGACATTCCGATCATCAACAACATCAGTTCTCGGGTGTATCACCGCCTTTTGTCATCATGACCGGCGCTTTCGTATCCCCCGTCACAACCACAACCACCACCACCTTCTCCTCCCTCGACCTTCCTCCCATAGCCACCCTCGAAGACGATGGCTCCGTCGTTGACGAGGAATCATCTGTCGATCCACTCGTCGACCCGGCGTCCCCACGGCTCGTCGCTGCTGCTGACCGGATACCGGTCCCGATTCCTGAGCCAAATGTTTGGTATCTCGAGCAAGTGATGCAAACGGGCCGCTTCCCAAAAGGGAATTACACCCAGTTACTTGTATGTTATCATATACACTTGTGTGGCACATCATTCTAACCCACGTTCAGGACACCGTCGAGCGTCTGTGCACGACGATGTCCGGCCAGAGCGAGGATCGGATCGTGGGGGGAGTACGTATGGCTGAAATACGGTGTCTACAGCCGTCGTTAATACTTGTGCTAACAGGTCGCCGATCTTCATCATTGGGTCGAGGAATACGAAAATGCCTGGCCTGTACGCATTCTAATTCGGGACGTGTTAAAACGCAGGGCTCCTCGGTCGCCACCCAATCCAATAGCTTCATCCTCCAAACCGAGGACTGCCACGGTCCATCTCTCAAAAAAGGCGAAGACTTACCTGATTGGTACGTCTCGTATCATCGTCGGCAAATGCTTGTCAGTTGACTCGCGTGAGCAGATTATTTTGACAACGTGAACACCAACCCCCACAAACCCGAGCGGGCCCGGCTCCTGGAAGAAGTTCGGCGCATTGACGGCCTAGATGAAGAGTACAATGACTCGAAGCTCAACACTTGGTTCGTTGCCCGAAGACGTCAGATGCGCAACGCGCCGGATGCGATATCGGAGGTCGACGCCGCAGCCTGTATGTATTCCGCGCGACCATCTCATTCTAACGTTGCTTCACGTCACGTCTGCGATAGGCTACAACAAATTAGACGATCAAGGGCAGGGATTTCTGAAGGCCCTCGTCGCTCGGTCATCGAAGAAAACTCCGAGCACCTCAACCATTGCAGAGTGGGCGGACTTGGTCAAAAGGGATGTGGACACGGTCAAAGGCGCTCTCGTTCATCTCCGTAATCAAGAGAAGTTGGAGCACCATCGAAAATCGCACACTCCCGACGCGAAAGAACTCAAGCCCAACATCGACTGGGTGATGTCTCAAGTGCCTCCTGCGGCACCAAAGGAACCCCGTCCTGTCCCAGCGGAAACGCATCTTCCTACGCCAGCGGTATCCGTATCTCCTGAACCCGCCCCGCGTGTCCCGTCCACGTTAAGCTCTACCGCGCCCGCCATCTCTCCCTTAACACGGCCCGTGCCTCCGCCTATCAACACTACGTTCACGGTCCATCCCCAATCGCAGCCACCCTCTAGCGCGTCGACCAGTGCACCACCCACAGGGACACCACTCGCAGGGACGTCCTCAGGCTACAGTTTGCCACGGCTTTCCTTTGATTATCCGACACGGTTACCACCCACTGGACTTCACCCAACCGTGTCCCACTATCGACCCCAGACATTTCTCCCAAACCAAACTCCCACACCGTATCAGTTACCAAGCCCCGTCGAAAGCCGCACTACATTCCTTGCGACAGCCCCTCCCACCGCTGCCACCCCCGTTCCACCGACTGTAAAAGAGCAGGTCTCACCACCTTCCCAAGCGGTTGAGTATCTACACCTAGGCCCGGCGCCGATGGACATCGATCCCACGCCACGCCCTCCACCTCCGCGCTCTATCGACGCTTTCTTAACACAGACCGACGCCTACGACGCGCTTTTGGAGGGCATCTTCGACAAGACTTCTAGGGGCGAACTCGCAAGATGGGGCTTGTACCCGAACATGCTTCCGCCGTCTGCAGAACCGTGATTTGCACATCCGATCATCCGCCATCCATCCCCTCCCAACAGCACAATAATGCTGGCGCTGAGGGGTGGTTCGGGAGGACAAATGGACCATACACAGCATGTTGACCCGCCGCACCTCGGTCTCGAATAAACACAGAGATGTAGACCACGCTGCTCTCTCATCCCACGCGCATACATCCATCGCGCTGTACAGTATGACCATGCTCAGGAGCTGCATAATTCTTGATACCTAGTACCTTAACATTATTGTAGTATTATACCACACTGCTGTTATATGTACCATCTTCCCCTTCCTTACTGCCTTCTCATTATTCAACTAGCTCCAGCCTCTATAGTTCTTTAGTACACGTAAACCCACTGATTTCTGTCCCCCACACATCCCAGATTGAAGGTTGAAGATGTCAAACCAAACCCAAGTGAACAAGATCACAGTAAATATATTGGCAGCAGGCAGCAAGACTATAATGGGATATGTAGGATACAGGAACAGAGCCACACAAGAAAACAAGAAACAAACCAAGCACACACATACACACACTAGAGCCTCCAATCTCGGAAGTACTCGTAGTCCTGGCGGACCAATGCGAGCATGTAGTCCACCGTCGTACCGCCCTCCTCTTCCTCCTCCTCCTCGACGGCCTCTTCTATCATGTCCCCATCTCCGATGGGATCTCTCGCCACAGGCACAGTACCCACACTGACCTTCCGACCCGCCGTCCCCGCATCCTCCCCGAAGTCCGCCTCGTCCGCACCCTCCAGCTCCCCCGCCTCCTTCTCCGCCACCTTAGCGGCATACGCGTCCTCCGTATCCACAAACTCCTCCAGAGCCTTCGTCAGCGTCTCCTCGCTAATCTCCTCTTCTTCTCCGAACAGCGACCGCCAGTCGAAGCCGCCTTTTTGAATTACGATATCGTCCAGAGAGCGCTTCTGATTTGCCTTGCGGAGCATCGCCTCTTCGACGGTGTGTTGGGAGATGAAGCGGTAGATGTGCACGTCGCGGATCTGGCCGATACGGTGGGCCCTGTCAGGAAGGGAGCACACATTCGGCGTTAGCGGCTACTAGACAGAATGAAGGGAACAAAAGAGAAAGCGCACCGATCCTCGCACTGCCGGTCCATTTGAGGGTTGAAGTCACTGTCGTAAAAGACCACCGTGTCGGCGCCCGTTAAGCTGTGCGCAACATAAATCTGATCAGGACTCATACTCCTCGTTACACAATGAGAAAACTTACTTGATACCCACGCCACCAGACCGCGAGGACGCGATGAAACAAAAGACGCGCGGGTCCGCGTTGAACCGCTCCGTGATGTACTGCCGATCCTCGATTTTCGTCGCTCCATCTAGCCGAAGGTACAAGTACCCGTGGAAGTTGAGGAACTGCTCCAAAATGTCCAGGATCTTCGTCATCTGCGTGAAGATGAGCACGCGGTGCCCGCCCGCTTTGCGCTCGCGAAGGAGGTCCGCCAGTTTCTGGAGCTTGCCACAGTCGAACTGGAGGAGCGAGAGGTCAGGGAATGCGATCTGGAGCTTAACGCTGGATTTGTGGAGGATAGCGTCGAACGTGGTGTCCGTTGAGAGTTGGCCAATCGGCTGCTCGACTTCGATGAGGGCTCGGCGAGGGAAGTCGTGCGCGACTACGGCCGGGGTCGCAAACGCGAACCTGTCGACGAGCGGGGCCATATCCCACGCTCGCTCCTCGTAGGATTTCACCGCACGATGCACCGCATCCACTCGATCCAAATAACCGAATCGGGGATCGACAAGGGACGCAGGCAGCCACGGCTGGACCATCGAACGAACCGTTCGTATGACCTCGCTGCTAAGGATCGGCTGACGATTACACCGCAAGCGGTTGAGGTAGCCCACATGCGCCCACCTGGCCACGCTTGCCGCTCGCTCCAGGTATTCTCGCCAACGTTTGTGGCCGACTATGGTACGAGCGTCGTACGGAGGGGGCTCTCCCGGCAACTCCGAGATGAAAGGCAGGCGTTCGGTCCCGTCCAGAAATTGAGTCGAAGTGCTCACGATCACGGAGGTGTTTAGGAGCGCGCCAAAGTGGAGCCCCATCATGCTCAAGCTAACGTTCTCTGCCGGATCCTCCTCGAGTAGTCGCCGTCGAACAAGCAGTTCCTTGATCTCATAGTCGGCCACGGCGGAGCGTTGCATGGCGAACGACGTGACGATGGGCCGCACTTCGAAGAGGTCCGGGTGGTTGCACACTTTTCTGAGCTGCATGAGGATGTTCGCGATTTTGTAATACATTCCGGAGGAAAGGCCGGTTCGGGTCTCAGCGCGCGACATGAACTCGTCGTAGAGGAAGCGCTGCCGTTTGGAAAGGGGGCAAAGGACTAGATGTTCGAACTTGCTCGGGAGCTCCTTCTCCACTTCTTTCTTGATGCGGCGGAGTAGGTACGGCTTGAGGACAGTATGCAACTTCGAAACGCGTTGTTGGGTTTCGTCGTCCAAAGTGCCTCCCGACTCTATCGCCTTTTCGAGGGGATCTGTAAAGAGCCATGATGAGACCAACGAATAGAGCTACTTGTGCGACGGACTTACTCGCAAACCACTCGCCAAACTCTTTCAAGTTCGCGAAGTCGGTGCCAGACATCAAAAACTGGAGCAGCGCCCACAGTTCCGTCAGGTTGTTCTGGAGTGGGGTACCCGTGAGGAGTAGCCGTCGAAAGGAGCGGAACATAAGCAGAATGTTCCACCGCTGCGATTTGAAGTTCTTGATCATATGTGCCTCGTCGAGGATCATGTAGTACCATGGCTTGCGCTTGAAGATGTGCTGGTCGCGACTGGCGAGGTTGTACGAGGTGATGCAGACGTTGAAGTGGTACTTATCGTACCAGCCCTGGCGCAGCTCCTTCCTCCGCTTCGTGTTCCCGTGATAGGCGAGGACCTTGAACCCGGGGAGAAATTTCTTGAACTCCATCTCCCAGTTGAGCAGGACACTGGTCGGTACGATGATAAGATGGGGTCCCCAGATCCCACGATCGCAAGCCAGGTGCGCTAGCAGGGCTATGGTCTGGATGGTTTTCCTACGCAAGTATCAGACTTCATTCTCAAAACGTATCACAGCGTGCACCCACCCTAAACCCATCTCATCCGCGAGAATGCTGTTCCAGTGCCTATTGTGGTTGTTTGCGAGCCACTCCAAGCCAGCGTACTGATATGGCCGAAGAACGCCGCGAAGGAGTGCTGGAGGCTTCACTTTACTCTCCTTGTCCCATTCCACTGGTGCGACTGCATACGGACGAAGATAGTGGGGAATGTTAGCATCGCCCCCCTCCTCTTCATCGACGTCCTTCTCGGAGGCAGGAATGTCGAGAACCGGACTCGCTGAAGAGGCGACGGTAGGACGCAAGTCGGAGACTCGATCGACGGCCAAAGGACTCGGCTCAGCAAGGAGTCCAGTGTTCGACAGAGCCCGTGGAGGCAACGCATCCTCCTGGGAAATCGCCGCCGAGGCATCAGAGGCGGAGCGCGTCTCCTCCAACAACGGGGTGTACACCGCGGGGCTTTCTTCTTCTTCTTCGTGCCGGAACATCGTCTCCTCGAACGCAAACTCTTCGTCATACAGATGCGGCTGAGGAAGCGGGTCGTCCATCTTGAACCCAGAACCCCGCATAGGCGTGGAGGAGGAGATCCCCAACCGCAGCGGTGAATCCACGAAGCTCGTCGCAATCGCCGACTCAGGTGTGTCGTCCGCTGGCGGTGTGGCGATGAGATCGGAAGGGGGCGAAAAGACGTCGTCAGGGCCAGTGACGGTACGGTCGAGGTCGACGTCGGTGTCATTGCCGTCCATGGCGGAAGTGCGTGAGGAGTGAGACGACGACGCGCGACGCGGGGGAGCAGGTATCCCCAGAAGAGCGAGTGCTGTTAACTCGTCATCTTCGTCGTCCGTAAGGTTGCCGCTTGGATTTCGGCTTTCCAGGAAAGCAGACCCGCCACGGCCATCGCCCTCTGCAACGCTCGTCCTTGAGTCTGCTTCTTCGGCTATCTCCTCTACATCTTCTGCGTCCTCAGAACCTTCCTCTTCATCGTCGTCCGTATCACCATCTTCCATGAGGGAGGCGCTAGTCGACTTGCTCGTAGAGCGTCCAATTCGACTAAGGTCTTGGTGCTGTGTCTCCAGTATCATACCCGACTGGTCTAGGATCGCATCCAAGTGTTCCCTTCCCCTCCTGTTCTCTTCTTCCTCCCTCTGCAATCTCTCCTGCTCTCGGATATGCTATGATATCCAACTATCGATCAGCATCCCTAACCTCAAAACAAGCGGAATGAGAAACAAGACGCACATAAACCGCTTTCTTCCATTCGGTCACGACCATTTTCATCGTCGTCTTTGCCAGCGCCCGGAGCCGCTTCTCCTCCTGGAGCCGCGCCTTGCCTTCCTTCACCGCGTTCGCGTCCCAGTACGCGCGCACCTTGCCTGCCACCGCCGCTGCGATCTGCGGCCCCGAGAACTCCGTTTGCCGCTGACGCAGCCGCACATCCTCCAGCAGATGGTCCCAGACGTCCGTCCCGCGTGCACGTTCCTTGGGGGGCGCAACACGGTCCGCCACGCTCGTGTGGTCAAAAGAGAGCAGCATCCGTCCCTGCGAGCGCAACTTCCACACTTTCTCTCGAAGCAAGGCCTTCTCGTGCGCATCAGCGGCAAGGGCCTCCTCGCTTGCGTCCGCCTCGCCGTCATCCAGCCAGGTATACGAGTCCAGGAACTTACCAATCGAATTGCCGAAACGTGGTGGTTTGGGCCGTTGGTCGGGATGCGAGTACGTCGGCACGGGCCTTCGCACGATGAGTTTGATACGTTTGGGTCCGGTGAGAGACGGCGGTGTGGGCGGAGGGACCAGTCGCTGTTTTTGGTGACGCGTCATCGGAGGTGTGGCGGGAATTATTTGCGGTGGCGCGAGTGCGTATAGTGGCACGGCCGGTTCCGTAAAGGTGCGCCGCCGAGTATTAGATGAGGGTGTGCCCGTGATGGGAGGTGGCGGCGGTTCCGGGGCGGGTGCAGAAACGTCCACATCCGTCTTTCGTCGTTTGCGAGGCCTCAGTCCAAGTTCGTCAGCGTTCGGTGGGGGATCCATGGTGGCGCGTCGTCGCAAGGAACTGAACGTTGAAGGTGGGGAGAGTTCGGGGGATGTAGCAGGAGGGACCACCATGTCTGGTTTTGCCTTGCCCTTGCCTTTTGCGCGGGACTTCGCCGCGTCCACAGGCGCCGATGCCGAAATGCCATCGGGCGATGCTTGTTCGACGTCGACGAGCTGGGACCGCGTCCGTCCTAGGGCCATCTTGCTCTCGGATGCCTTTTCTTTGCCCTTGCTTTTGGCAGGTGCGATGATGGTCCATATGGTATTGTCCGAGGACGACGCCTTGGTCGGTGAGGAAGTGGACGACGATGACGACCCCGCGCCCTGTGTGCCCTTGAGAGACTCGACGCGACTCTGCAGAGCGCGGCGCGTGGTACGCATGCGAGTACCAGCGATGGTTGAGGTATTTCCGATGAGATCATATCCCATTTTGTACTATCCGCGACGCGCGTTAGCAAGCTCGCACATGACAAACCCTCGCCGGACAGGACACACCTGCTGAAACACATCCGAGTTGTCCTTTTTCGCCTCCTGCCGTCGCTATGAGCCAAGTGAGAATGGTATTTCGTGCTCGGAGACGTACCGCGGGACTGTATGCCACCAACGAGATGAACTTTTCCAAATGAAAGGCCTCGCGCACCTGCACGGACGCAAGTCGTCAGCTCACCGCCCAAAAGTGAAGGCGAGGGACGCACCAAGTCGTCGTGTCTATCCTGGACACCTTCGAGCACCGCCTGCTTCTCCTGAAGCAACGTCGTCCGCTCCTCCGCCACTCTCGCCCGCACCTCCTCCTCAAACCCCCGCCCCATCTCGCCATGAGCTCTCTTCCCCGCCTTCTCCGCCCCCTTCTTCCCATTCCTCGTTGGCGCCTCCGAGGACGACAACTTGCGGGCGCTCATGTTCGTCGTGCCCGCTTGCGCGCATCCCACGGTGTGCGCGCGCGCGGTCCTCCGTCTTCAGATTTCGATCTCGACGATTACCGCACGTCGTTCCTTGATTTTTGCGTCTAGGCGTGCGTGGAGCGTATCTGGTTTCAAGGAGAGTGCGAGAGGTGAGAGGAGGTCTGGCCGTTCGTCGCCGTGCGTCGTTCCGAGGAATAACGAGATGCCATTTCGCGTGTGGGAGGTCTTTGTTTGTTCTGCACAAACAACTGCCCGTTCTGCTTCAAGTTTACTAGCAGATACCCGTGCTTCGCACGGCATGTTTCAATGCAAGAACCTCTGGAGAACAAATTATCATATTCATAAGGTTCACAGTCCCGTTATGCCCGTGGGCCAGTACCCACCGTCGCATGCAACTTCTTCCCGTTCCTCCTCCTCCCGTGGGCCTGCTCCCCCCGTGGGCCAGTGCCCCCCCTCCCCCTATTGTTGACAGCCCCGCCTCTGCACCCTTCATTTATTGCGTAGCCCTGGAATGGAGCTACCGGCCTCTATGGCCCCCTCCCCCTCCTGCCCTGAACCCCTTGTTGCCTTTCTCTACTTAATATTATGGGTTAGGAATTTCCCCACGCCGCTAACCCTAACCCCATCACCCACACTGGTACCCATTCGGGTTCCCCCTTAGCCCGTGCTTGTTTTGTAGTAGATTTGAATAAAAATGTACTTTTGACCGAAAACGTCTAAAATAAGCGAAAGAGTAGCCAAGAAACATTGCGAAGCCGAGTCGCCGACCACAGGGTCCCGCGCCTAGTTTGGCAGCCCGACCCGTACTCACTTGAGTAAACACATATGTATTACCCGTGCTATTTATTCTCCAGTGGCTTGGGCATTGGTTATGCAAAAAGAGTAGTACAGACGTTGCTGGAATGTTCGAGAAATGACTGACACTCGGCTACGCGCACGCATCTCACGGATGAGCTTAGATAGATAGATAGATAGATAGATTCTGATTTTATAGTAGTACTCAGGCCGTTTACGGCCTATATGGATGAGCTTTGTGTTTGTCTTATGTCTTATGTCACGTGACACAAACGGGTTCCTTTATATTATTAAGGATATGCGGATGTCTTTATGTTTGTCTCACCGCGGGCAGAAGTCCATTTTTGCGGAGTCGATAGGAGTTCGAAATGGGGGATAAAAGTACAAATATAGGAACGTCCGTGGATGTGATAAAACACGGATAAAATGACAAATATATGATGCATTAGGAAACGAATGACACTCTACCGAAATGTGTACTGTCAGACATGCTCTTTCCGGGGACGAAACCCGTCAGAAATCAGATGTTTTGGGTGCAGGAAGGCGGTAAAATATCCGGTCTGATAGTACTTCTTTCGGACGGACATTACCGAAGACGAGAGCAGTCCGAAAGACCGAGTTTCGGATGGGTCTAGCTTCGGCCGAAGGACGTATGGAACTTAAAGTTCCTATCTGACATATCATCCATTAAGTGTGATCAGAAATAAAAAGTTATGTCACGATTTCAAACTGCTTTGGAAGGTTAATAAATGTAACGTTTCAAGCCCGTGGTGGCCGAAAGGTTATCAGGCCGAAACGAGATATTTTGAACACCATCCGCCCCAGCCAAGACCCGTATAAAACCCAACATTTCAAATCAATATATTTGTCAGCGCCAGCGCCAGCGTTCCAGCGCACAGCGACCAACGTCCGCTTGCAGCGCCGAGCGCTAGCGCAGCTCTCGCTGCTAGCCCGCGCTCCCGCTGCCAGCCCGCTCGCTCCCGCTGGTAACAGCTCCCTCAGCGACGCTAGCCTCTTTCAAAATGGTAATCAAGCGCGGTATCCAGCGTCAAGCCCTACATCCAGCCAATATCTCTCCCGGCATAGCGACGGCGGTCCGGCGGTCCTCACCTCTGTCCGCTCAGTGCTGGTCGGGTCCGTCGAGAAGTGTAGGTCACCTTTTAGGTACGCCGCTTCCATTCCATGGAACAATGTCACCACTCATCTTTCATTCTCAACGCGCAGAAGATTACAAGTAGGAGGCCTACAGCATGGGTCGTTCGCCACTCGCCACCTCAGTTCTGCCCGGCACGCCCTCAGGCTTCAGCCTCCGCCCCCGCTGCTCAGCCTAACCCACCTCCACTCACGTCGCTTCCGAAACATGTCCATGCTCCTTAGTAATCATCCCCCCGGTCGATTTCTTCCCCCCCTCTTCGATACCATGGATTAGCCCGAGCGTCGTCCCTTTCCCAACTTTCCTGGTCCCCCGTCGGATCGACATGTTACGAAGTACCTTTCATAATCTTTTTTTACCCCTCCCCCTACCGATTCGCATACCCTTCTCGTAGCGCTTACTGCATGCTTCCGTAACTCCTACCTTCCCCCGTTCACGTCGTCGCTCTCTCACACGCATATTCAGCATGTATCTTTTTGTTCTCACCTTATCCCCTTTCTTAATCTATTTATGTATTGTATATACAAGTAGGACAGATATGTATGACATCCGTACATGACGGGGATGGACATGATGAGCCCGATCGCTGCAGGGTGGTCGTCGAAAAGGGGTGTCTCGGCGAGGGGACCTGTGGATGATAGGCATGAAGGGATGCGGATAGGAGGAGTAGTATTAGAGACCAAAAGCACCAACGACCGCGACGAGGCTTTTACGCGTCGGCTGCGGGTGCCTCAGCGTCGTCCTTGCACGTTTGATGCTGTTGAGGATTTCGTATTACTAGAAGACAGACAAATAGTCCGAGACGGATGAGGTGCGTTGGGGGGAAGCTCGGTGACCCGACGCGACTGTGCAGACCGCAGGCCTCGAGAGCTCGACTCGAACTGACGAAGTAAAGGTGGCAGTCGCCCGTCCTGAGAGAAGATATATCAGAAACAAGTCAGCGCTGGCAATCAGGTAGAGGGCTAGAGGATGTGGCTAGAGGACAGTGCGGAAAGGTACATCCGAATCCTGGTAGAAGACTTTGGACTCGTCAGTCGCCGCGTTGCGCTCCTCGACGCACGCTTCATGTTCTCGATCATCTCTGCGGGCGATGAATGAGCTTGTTGAGTGACACCACGAGGTGACCAGGTACGCACCCTCATAATGCTCAACCTGTTCAGCGAGCATGGCGAGATAGACATAATCTTCACGGGACCCAGGCATCTAAAGAGGTGATCAGTGGCGCCTTCGAAACCATCAAAGGACGCGTCCCCGATGCGAATGGCGCACGGTATTGAAAGAGATGGGTTTGGAGAGGGAGTTGACGATGCTGGACAGCGAGGAAGACGGTGAGAAAGAGGGCAGGAAGAACAGCGGAAGCGGGATAAACGCACTGGGGAATGGTTGACGTGCAGCAAGAACAACACGTTTCTAGATTTATGTCTGCGAATTAGAGAGCCTATGAAACCAGGAACGGTTAGTCGATCCTGTGCACGACGCTGACGACGAGGGGCCTGAGCTACACAACATTGGAACTAATAGAAGGGACCTACTGACCTCGACGCCGAGTTCCGGCCGAGTCACTCTGTTGGTCGTCTTCACAAATTAACACGTAGAGCGAAGATCATGGTACTAGGCGATTCAGATGACATCGAGCCATGTGTAAGTAGCAAAAGAGTGGAACTTACTCGTTCCCTTCGCCTCGTATATCTCCAGGAGCGTGGGGAGGGTATAAACTATGAGCTCCTCGGTCGCGGCGGGAGGATATCCGCCGCGATCTCCTTCTCGACCTCGATCGCGGTGTTAACGGCCAGCATCCGGTAGACGTCCCCGACCTTGACCATGATAAACTTGCTTGTCACTAAGTCCCGGGCTATAGAATGCGGGTAAGATAGTACCTTGTAGCGAGGAAGGAAAGGGGGTATGTGGCTGGACGGGGGAGGAAAGGAATATCAGGGTTGAGATCGTTGAGAGTGCAGAGCGATATTCAGCGACGTACCCGCTACTACCCGGTTGATTTCATACTCAAACTCACGCTTACCAGCCCTATGTCCAGCATCCATCTCTCGTCCACTTCGCACCAGGTATCTCTTCATCGACCGCGATCCTACGCCGTCACCAACCTTGGGGGCCCGCGAACTTGGCCGTGAAGGGATGAAGAGGAAAGAGGAGATGCACGAGTGGCCTTCTGCGCGGACGGAGAGGTGCGTAGGCATGAAGGAAAGAGATGCGTATGCGCAGAGGGGAGGGGGCGTGCGTAGGTCGAGAACCGTTGGCACAAGGGACATTCAGTCCAAGATGATACGGTCTTGGCGGGAGGGAGGCGGAGGCAGAGAAAGAGAAAGAGGTGGGGCGATAGTACTGTGGAAGTGGTGATGGTTCGGGTGTGGTGTAGCCTTTCAGCGCGCCGTCCAGAAGGGGTACTAGTGGGTTTGGTCGAGTTGATCGTGAAGCTGGAAGCCAGCTCGCCGTATCCATCTGGCCAGGAGCCGTAGAGCGTCTGGCGAGACGTAGAAGAAGAGACTTGGATGGGTAGTGGCGGCAAGACGGCAAGTTGGTGAATATTCGCGATCGAGGGGAAGAGGTTGCAATGACAGAGTTCCTCGGGACCTTGTCGTCGCCATCGTGCTTGAATAGTGACTAGGAAGGAGGGTGGAGGGTGGGAACGGAGGAGACGCCGTGATATAAGAGGCTGAAGACGCGATGCGGATACCTGCTCTCGACCTCACTCTTGCTCTTTCTGTCGCGCGTCTCTTGCTTCCCTCCTCTTTTTTCTCGTCTTCGTCAACACCTTTTCCTCGACTGTAACTCTGAAATTCTCTTCCACCGCCGTGAGTGTTTGTTCAATTGCGAAAAACCTTCGTTCTTATCTCCTGGTTCAGATGCTTCCAAAGATCACCATTCCCAAGGCCTTCATGAAAGATTTTCGGGGCTATATGTATGATGTGAGTGTCGCGTCCTGTTCTGGAAAGTAGGTGCTTACCTCGGATTCGAGTATCACGCCTTCGCCAAAGTCTACTCTGAGCTTGAGACGGCCATGCTTGGGACCCGCGCCTGGCCGCCGCCGCGTTTCGACCGACGATTCGGTCTTCGCATGGTGTATGGCAGGATCGTCAATAACAGCACCGAGCGGTACATCGTTCTTCGAGTGAATAGAGGGGCCCTCCATCCCTCCCTCAAGGGGATCCCCGCCAACGCGATAGCCGGCGTCGCTCGCATTCAGATTTCAAAGCGCGGGTCCTTCAACGACTTTGCGGATAGGATTGACGAAAGTGTTGACAAGTAGTCGAGTGGGACCGTGGGATGTTTTCTTGCTCTGACTTCGTAGATGTCTGAACGATTGTTTATTTGGCCTCATTGCTCGATTTCGTGTTTTATATGCTGCGCGGATTTTCGCCTCGTTGCTTTTGATTCACAGCTGTAAGTCTACGAGAAGTTAGCCACAAGGTTTGGGCTAAGACTGATTTCACCCACGTTTTTATTAGAATTATGATGTATCAATATACCACGATTCGCTTGCTATTCGTCACGTTTGGCCAGACGGTGAGTATAGACATCAATCCGCATGTGACCCAGACGCGATCCTTGCGAATTGTCGGGTTCCACGATGTTCGAACACGAGAAGAACGTGATACATTGTGAGGTCAACACCCTACGTTCTATAAACAAGAACCGACTTCCGGCGTATGTGCGAAACCTCCAATACTACAAGGCGATCGACGGCGCTTCCTGCGACGCGAGTCATGCCACGCAGACACGCGAAGAAGACGAGGACGTACGAAGATGAGGAGTCTCAAAGGCGTCTAAGGTGCTGTCTGGTCGCGAATTTCCGACCTTGGCTGCAGATCCGCACATACCCAGGAGGAAAAGCTGAAACGCTTTCTGCACAAACGAAATAGCATAGGCAGTCACAAGTGAACAAGATAAATGGTGATTGCTCACGAACTTGCTCTCGTTGTAAGCGCGTTGGCTGCCCGTCCAAAAATACACACCATCAGCCGTCCGTCAACCAGCAAAAGACGACCAACGCACACATCTGCCGTACGCGAACTCGGAAGGCACTCACGCCTTCCTCGCCGTCGATGAGGCTCTCTCCACATTCGCCTCATCAGAATGTCACACCAGCTGTAAAACTGAAAAACCCGCGGGCACGCTAACGGTCTTGACGAGCACGAAAGTGGCGGGATGCCATTCCTGTCGCGGTGGAGATACTTCGCGCGTACGGTGGTGGCAGTTCGGCGCGCCTTCCAAAGGGGGCAGTGGTTTGGTCGAGTTTCCGTGAGGTCTTCGGAGGCTTCGTCGCCCCGGCCATACAATTGTGTTGTCCTTGGGGGGAGGAGCCCGGCACGATGCTTCAACAAAACCTACAGACAAGAAATGAAGAGGTCGCCCTCTCACAAGTGCTCCCTGGAGCTCGAAGGAGATGGTCCTATAAACGAGAACGCGTTAAATTCGGAGTCCCGTCGTTGCATCGCCACATCGTTCGATGCAGTCCTCGCCGACGCCGCTCTCTTCCGACGTCACAGCGGAACCACCGATGACGTCTTCGATTGCCTGAAGAATATCCTGTTGTCTCCCAGAACCTCCGAAAAACCGACCTCCCACCTCGAGGATTCGACCTGCCTTGCCCTGATGACTGACCTCCGGGGAGTGCTGGCTCTTCTATGAGAAGCGGGTGTGTTACGTTCTCGACTGGCTGAGCTCCCCGCGGACGTCCTGAAATTTCTATGTCATCATCGCCTACGATGATTATAAGTGGCATTCGGCTCCGTTAACGAGTATGGGCTCACCATCCGCACGAAGCCTTGGCGCGTGCAACCAGCCAGTAATGACGATGTTCCCTCCGGCATGTGTACCCATGAAGCCTGGAAGACCCTCGGGAATACCAGGGATAAAGCGGAATATATCTCCTGGACATTCTTGACTATCAAGCATCCGGAGTTCGGCATCGAGCCTACGACTGAATGTTAGTCCCATATCATACTAAGAGCCCTTGAGAATATACATACTCATCGTCCGAGCCCATGCCGCCGTCCTCTTCTCCATTCACCTTGGAAGGTTGGAAGTTCGACTAGCAAATACTTCTGTCAATAGCGCTCGACAAATTTGCATGTATAACGTACCTTCACCTTGGTCGTTATCGCCTTCTTCGTCCATCATGTTCACCATCGCCTTGCCAGAAGCCGTCATGTTCTTGTTTAGCAAAACATGTTAGGAAGGGAAAGTGGTAAATGAGGCTTCGTCATCGTCATCTTCTTCGTCGCCGTCGTCCTCGTCAGCTTCTTCAACATGCGTATGAGCATGCGCTTCCTCCTCTTCCACCAGGTTACCCTTGTCCTCATCCTCGTCTTCGTCCTGCCATCCCTCCTCCTCATCACCTGATTCACTTATTGCGTCTTCGTCGTCCTCGCCGACGTCGCTCTCTTCCGACGTATCTTCGCTCCCCGTGCCTTCGCCGAAGTCCATCTCGACGTTTTCGTCCTCCTCGCCTTCATCTTCATCCATGTCTCCATCAGCAAACTGGTCCTCCATCTCCTGTGGGAAGAGTGGTTAGTCTGCGATGGATTCCACACCAAACCAAGACTTACGCCGCCGAACCTAAAAAGACGTCACAATGTCAGGAGACGCAACGGGAGAACGATAAGTCACTTACATCCCAAGCTACGAGTTCCGATAAAGGTCCGGAGTCTCCTCACGGTTGGAGCGATCATCGTCCTCGTCATCTTCGTCCGGCATATTCTCGTCCTCGCCCTTGACCTTTGCGTCTTCTGGTCCTTTGGTCTTGTCCGACGCCCGACTCATCTTGATGGCAATCTTGGACCTATAAAGGGGATTATAACACCGAAGAATCATGCAGGAGAGTGGGGACTTACAGCAACTCGAGCAGCTTTAGGACCGAAGCCACGAGCCCACGAACGTTGGGGGAATTCAAGTCAACTTCTGCCAGTGCGTTGGCAAGCGTGGCCACGATGTTCTTCTCGAGCATGATCTTCGCTAGATGGGTCGGAACATCCTCCACTGGCTTGCGTGCGTTTGAGCTGACGTTGAAGCGCACGGTGAGCAGACGAAGGCACAGATCCGCCAATGCGAGCAGTCGTCCGTATCGTGCGTCGACCGAGTCGGAAGGGTACGGATTTTTGATAGCCCTACTAACGCCCTCTAGTACGAACTTCCGGACGGAGACGAGCTCAGGCGAAACATCCTTGGAGTCTGGAGTTGTTGCGGTGTCCACGCAGAGCGCTACAATAACGGACATGGCCCAATTTCAAAGGTGAATGCGTTTGCGAGAGTCGGGCCCGGACTCTGAGTTCAGCGTGCCAAATGTGATGATCTCCGATAGCAGGAACTGCAAGGCCACGGGGTAAGCTCGTTGACTTCTTCTTGGACGAGTACGAGAGGAAGTCAACCTTGCACGAGTCGTAAGAGAGGAGGAGCTCTGTCAAGCACTGCATCAAGAAGCCGCAATAGTAGAGGTCGAGACTATCTTGCGGATGCGCAGTCCGCGTCCTTGGGAGTGTCCGCACTTGAACTTGCTTGGGCGCCCGTCAGGATTGAAATCCCAGAGCTGCCGGCACCCGAGGCGGCGTTTTCCGTTGCCTGGGACGAGGGGGGGTTGACACTCGTCATTAGCTCTCCGATGAGGAAACGGACCACGCTCCCAAGGTAATCCGGGGGGAGACGAGAGAGAGCCGAGAACGGGTTGATCTACCAACATCGGCGCATTGAGAAAGGGCATCTGGGGAAGGCTCCGACTCTGTTTCTTGTGGCGGCCGCTACATCAATCCTTGAGCATGATGTGGTTAGGGACAGAAAATGGCCGATCGAGTCTTGCAAGAGAGTCTGTGACCTCGAGGAAGGCCTTCGAGTGGCGTAAAGCGCGTGCGTTGCTCGCGTGGACATACGTTGGCACATCTACGACTTTGGAGCGGGGGTGGGAGCTGAACCGCTGGACCTCTTGACGCATGATGGAGCACACCGTGGAGGGATCCTCTATAACATGGCGAAGGATGATAGCGATGTATGGACTGGCTTCCCCCAACGCCTCCGGTAGATGACTTGAGACTCTGGAGGAGAAGCTGGACGCCACCAACGCTTCACGAACTCGAGGGCCATGAAATGATCTCGGGTGATGATTACGAGAAGGCGGAGTGATGAAAGCAAGTCGTCTCTGGGAAAGCCTGAGACCGAGAAGACGCATGCAGAAATCGAAAAGGACAATGCGAGGCGCGAATGATGTAGGCGCCTCGCTCAACACAAGGGCTAGAAGTCTGCATCGAACAGCAAGCGGCTGCTCTTGGACATCGTGAGCGTGAGACGAGAACGCCTTGACATCGCGAATCGATAGCTTGATGGATTCTTTCTGGAAGCCGCCCACACGACCAATGAACGCGTTGTGGACGTCGAAAATTAAAGAGGGGTGCTCGTCGACCAACGCAAGGCAAGACTGCCAACATCACACATTCAGGACCTCCCTGCCGGCGTTGAGCTCCTCTCGCCACTGTTCTGCAGTCTTGACAAGCTCCTTGGCCCTTCAGGTTGTGGGTCTGGATCTACGGCTATTTCCCGTTCCTGCCTTCGTCTCCACCTCTGCCTCCATTTCTGCCTCTGCGGGAGCAGGGATCCTCTGTTGAAGTTGGTTCAACATCCGGGATAACGGCATCATGGACCGCCTCGGCCCGTCGCTTCAGGGGCCGGTGTGTTGTCGCCGCTTGCAGCTGGCGTATCCTCATACATCGTGGTATCAACTGTGGGCTCGGCAAGCCGGTCGAGAGGGTTGGTGAAAGCGAGAGGGGTTCGCGAGAAGGAGCTCCGTCGCCGCATTGACGTGATTCTGCGTCCGAGTGAGAGCGCGCTCCACTGCCCATCTCAGCACTTGCTGGATGCGAGACTCGTTCGGTACGTGAGGCCAGAACGACCAGCCAACCACCGACTGGCATTGGCTCCGCGGCAATATCCGTTTGACCCTCTTCTCCTTCGCCGCCGACTATCTCCAA
Organism: Amylostereum areolatum; assembly: GCA_012932865.1. Classification (NCBI taxonomy): domain Eukaryota; kingdom Fungi; phylum Basidiomycota; class Agaricomycetes; order Russulales; family Stereaceae; genus Amylostereum; species Amylostereum areolatum. The sequence goes on from SAXG01000071.1 coordinate 28,821, forward strand.
GATGACTTGAACCACCGATCGGATTAAACCACTTGGTGCCGATACAAGCCAGGATGCAGTCCATGGATCACGAATGAGAGGTAAGATGGCCAGACGGTGTTTGACCAGGAAGTTTGTGTGGCTCGAAATAGTCCGGGTCGCCCTCCTTCTTCTCTCTGTTGATCAAAAGGGTAGTCTGTGGAGACTCGAAGATAGGCTTCGTCGAGCCCACAGGGTGAAGGAAGTGGAGGGCAACCTTGATACTGCCGAAAGCATTGCTGATATCGTGGGTAAGCGTCTCTGGACGCTCGGATTCCTTGATGTTGTTGACCTCCTCGACGATGGCCATGAAACGGCGGCAGACGAAAATCAGGGCGTTCATGCCTCCGTTGCGATAAAACGAGATGGCATGCAACGTGGCGGACGTGGAGCGTTCCGCTCATCCTTCGGACAGAACACCAGAAAACATGGCCTCCGGCATCTGCTCTTGATTACACCCGGGTTCTCCTATTTCCCCGCTTCGCAAGCTCGATGTATTGTTGATAGGCTTGGTAGGCGGCCTCGACGAGGTCGTCCTTCTTGCCGGAGAGGATGGGACCAGGAATGCCATCGTTGAACCCGGAGTTTGCTGTGCACTAGCGTCGGCAGGTAGGCAGAAAGTGAAGGGGAACAAGCTTACCCCAGCCAACGTGCGCAGAGCTTCGCGGTACAATCCATGGCCATGGCCGCCTCGTGCGAGCCGTAATCCCTCACGATAACCCCGAAACACCGACTTCTTCTTCCCAGCGCCGACCGTCGCCTTGTCCATAACTCCACACAAGATGGCTGCTCGGAAAGTTGAACGTCTGATCTACACGGCTTCGCACGAGGCTCCTCGCACGAGCGCGGTTAACCCTGTGGACTGATTTTGCCCTGATATATCAGAGGCGCGCGCATCAGGAATCTCATGCAGAAAGGAGGAAAAGAAAAGGACGCACGACAGGAGTTCCGACGCACAGTAACAGTGCATGCTGCGGCTCGGTTGATTGGTAGATTTCATGGCGCATAGCGTTCTGCGAGTAGACGCCTGCATGCACGACTAAATGTCAACGCTGGTTTAAGAAGAGGATATACGGACGTACAAGTTGGAGAGACTTTACAGCGCGCTGCAGACTTCTTTCGCGATCGACTCGTCGTCCTTATCCCCGCCCTGAACTGGCGTGGCTTTTCAATGGCTCGAATCTGGACATCATGAGCCCAGATGGGTGATGGACACTGACATGACGAGGGCGACGAAGGTGCCTAAAAACTGTCTGAAGGTTTAAAGGTTTAGATAACAAGACACGACATGCACCGACAGAATGTTATTCCACTGGTTCTTTCCGATGAATTTGATCATAGTCCCGTCATGAATGAGCTGTACGAAGGGAGATGCGAGAGATGCACCAAGAGAAATGCGTGAAGTGAATTGACTACAAGCCAGACTGAATTCGGAGCACGTGACCTTGCTGAGAATTCGGAAGCGAAAGCCTTATTAAGCAATTGTCTCTGACCAGCTGGCCTCCTTGGAACCCACTCCACCGTGCACGACTGCTGGGTTACCGTCGGCGACGACAGTGGCAAACGACATCGCTTCCTCGTCTCTTGCACTCTCCGCCCTCAAACTACGATCAACTACGCCATCCAGTCACGCTTTCCTGAACTTCCTCCGTGGTCTGGGGAGGTTGTCGTTATGGCTATCGGGACGAAGAATCGGGTGGTGGGTTTGAGAGGGCGCGCTCAAGTCGCTCTGGCCGATGCTGCCGTGCGGATGTGCGTCTGTTCCCCCTCTTTCCTCACGGCGCATCTCAAATTTGACGCGATTCTAGGTTTCTTTTACGCGTGCAGACCGACCTCTCCACCGTGGAAGGCCTCAACTGGCCTCTCGACATCCCAACGGACATATGATCACGATGTGGCTCGCGTCTCTTCCCCCTTACGTCGAGCTACGAGTAGACACAATGGATCCTTTCGTTTGTATCGTTCACGCACGCTCGAGGAGCGACGACCGTAGTAAATGAACTCTGTTTATACCTCCGACCTAAGATCATGCAAGCGAATGTGGGGTCATGCGTAGATTGAGGCGGGTAGATGAGCATGTGCATAGGAGATGGAGGTAGGTAGATAGGTGCACGAGGGAACGATGTAGGCAACTCGGATACAGTGTGCATTTCATGACACAGCTCGGCCGTGCCGATGCGAGTCGAAAGCAATGGAGGAAGAAAACAGAAGGGAAGGGTTTAAATAGATAACCCACAAGGCCATCCTCAGTGTATGGCACCTGCATCGAGCCCACCCAGTCACAACGGTATCGTCCCTCTTGTCATCCACGCCATCCACCATGCCTCCGTAACATCTTCCACGCAGGGCATCTTCCGCCGCCGCCACGGCGGCTACAGCTTGAAGCGCACAGATGGGAACGTGACGAGATCCAGATCGGAACAACAGTATAGGAAGCACTTCTATGAGGCCGAAGGCTTTGGCTCCGTGTCGCCTGCCGGATTCTCGAAGATGCGTGACGGCGAGGCCCTCGTGAACCGGAAGGGACCAACGGGGCGACCACGTCCACGACGATTTGTACCTGACAAGGGGAACGCGCGCGGAAGTGTCCGCAGAAGTGTCGGATCCAGGATCGAGGCTACACGACTGTTGGCACCAGAGAAAGACGGCAAAGAGCAGATACGGCACGTACGTTTGTCCTGTGGGAGTCACGATCCTGCAAGAGGGATGAAATGGCGACTTGGAAATGCTGGCCGAATCGACGAGGGTACAAGCGCAAACGGATGGTCTGCCGGAGCCTGTGGGGATCACCGTGAGGACGAGAGGAGAAAGAAATTGAAGATAAAGAGGAAAAGAAAGATATTGCACCAGGTCGACGACGGGGGCCAGCACCACTCGACGCACGCCAACACGGAATTCATAAGAAAGCCATGCGACGCGCGACCTGCATGCGCGCGGCACACGACCGAGGTCGCATGCCAGCGAGCACACACACTTGAGAGTGGTGGGGCGAGGGCGGGAGCAGGGACGAAAGAAGGTGGCGACGACGTACGAGGACGGCAAGGACGACGAGGTCAAACAGCAGTGGCAGCGGTTTGGGCGACGGCGGCGACGGTCACGGTCCTCGTTTGCGAGGCGAGAATCCTGGCCGAACGTTTGCGCTTGTGCCCCCGACGAGATGGTCGTCCGGAGCCTGTGGGGGTCACCGCGAGGACGAGAGGAGAAGAAGAAGAAATTGAAGATAAAGAGGAAAAGAAAGATATTGCACCAGGTCGACGACGGGGGCCAGCACCATTCGACGCACGCCGACACGGAATTCATAAGAAAGCCATGCGACGCGCGACCTGCATGCGCGCGGCACACGACCGAGGTCGCATGCCAGCGAGCACACACACTTGAAAGTGGTGGGGCGAGGGCGGGAGCAGGGACGAAAGAAGGTACTTAGCGACGACCGAGGACAGGAGATTCCCACGCGCCATGCCGGCGGTGGTCTAAACCGGAGATCCCCGCGCGCTGGCGCAGGCGCAGGCGCACTGGCAGTGGCAATCGCTTCTCGTCATCGTCGTCCTCGACCTCGAGCATCGGTCCCACGGCACATCCGACACCGCGAATTGCGGCTTTCGCGACAGCTCCCAGGCAGAGCACCGCATGCCTGCGCGAGCTCGCCTGCCTTTGCGTTAGCTATTCGTAGTCGGTCGACTCGGTCGCCGTCGTGGTTCCTATCTGGCTCTTCTCCACTTTTCCTTCCGCCCCTCGTCATCAGAAAATTGGACGTTTTCCTCTCACCACATGTCGCATTGTGCGGTCCAGGTTAGTCTTAGTCCAGGGTCTTCCTCAGCCGCGCTTAGATTCGGACGCCAATGCTCATCATCCCCCAGGTCTTTTCTACGCACGTCAACGACGACGTATCATCTCCTGTCGACCGTTCCGTCGCCTATTTCTCTCAAGTTCTGCTCGCTGGGCTGCTGGGCATCGGCGGCGCACGTTCAGTGCTCAAACCACGGGAGAAGAAGTCTGCAGAGGCGGAAAGGCCGAAGAAGCAACCGCCGCTGTCAATGTCTGCGCGTCCGACGGCCTGAAAAATCGACTCGTGACTGTCCAGGGACGGTGTCGGTGCACAATCGAATGTGACAAGAACGACGGCGGGACACTCGGCCGCGCCTCGTGTCCACGAAGTGATTATAGCGAGTGGTAAGTGTCTGAACACGCTGCCGCTCGTCGAGCTCAACAACGCCGCCGCGGTCGTATAAAAAGCAGCCCATAATGCCCCCAACTGGCACCCACATTCGCTCAAGAACGACATGGCCGACCTCTACTATCCCATGGGCCTCTACGACCCTCACAACGGTACGCACACTCCCTTATCACACCCACGCCTCAAGGCAGATCCTGATCTCCCCCCCCTTCACAGATCCCCTGCTCACCACGTTCGCGGCGTGGTCATCCCAACCCTTGCAGTCATCCTGTCCCCCCGCCGGTCTTGGCCGGGACCAGTCCAAATGCGAGACAAGCACCCCGGATTTCTCTATCGATCTCGTGTCCCCCCCCGGTCTCTTCCGCGCGAGCCCCCCGACGCTTGACTCTTCCGTGCTCCCGCCTTGCGCGCCCAGCGACCCTTTCGACACTGACGGCGCTCGCGCTCGCTCTCTCCCCGGTCCCATACGAACTTCCAAAAACCAGGTCTTAGACCACGGCGCCCCTCCCGCCCATGTCCCGCGCCCTTCCAATTCTTTCATCCTCTTCCGCACAGAACTCTCGTCACGGTATCGAGACACCGTCAACTGCAGCAACCGCGACTTCAGCCGGTTTGCCTCCGGCGTATGGCGCTCGCTGTCGGACAAGGCCAAGGGAGCGTACAAGGAACGGGCCAAAGCGGCCAAAGCTGAACACGCTCGAAGACATCCCAACTACCGCTACTCGCCCAAACGACGCTCGAAGACGGGACAAAAATGCGACGATGCCTCGAAAGATACCTCCGGTGTGCAGGGCCTCCAGCTCGTCGAGCTTGTGACGCGAGAAGTCGAGGTCGCGAACGCGGGCCAGGGCGGTGACAGCGACGCCTTTCCCTCCGCTCTCACTGTGGAAAATAGTGCTCTACCCGTTAATGCGACAACCCCCTCCTCTTCTTTTTGTTCTTCGCCCTCTCCGCCCTCTCCGCCCTCTCCGCCCTCTCCACCCTCTCCACCCTCTTTCCTCGCCCCTTCTTCCCCGTCCTGCCCCATATCCCCACCGTCCGTCTCTTCGCCGCCCGTTCCCCTCTCCCCCTGTGCCGCCGCCGAACCTTCTTCGCCGCCTTCCGAAGTGACTGCCTGCGATTCCCAGTGGGAGGCCTTCATCGCTGGACTCGCTGGCCAATACCATGACCAACGCGACGCCGCGTGGACGTCCGCTCCCATCCCGCTCTCGCACCAGTCGCCTGGGTCCCCTGCCAACGAGCTGATCGAGCCGTACGACATCGACTGGGAGAAGGTCATGGCGGAGATCATGGCGGGCCCTCCCGACACATCGTATACTGTCCAGCCGCCGCTTACCGCCAATGGCGCGGACGCTCCTCCCCTGCCCGTCGATGCACCCGCCGAGCATCCGTCTTTCCCACTTCTCCCACTCGGAAGCACGGAGCTCGATTCTTCCGACTTTTGGTCCAGCGCGCTGTACCCCTCAGCCTTAAACGAATCGTTCGACGCCGTCCCGAGAAGCGCGAAAGTCGGCTCTCTCTTTGAAGACTTGTCTTGGACCGAGTTTCTCGCCCTTTTCGATTGATTGGGGCCGTTGCCATTGCATATGTCCCTTTTTTTTGGTCGTGCCCCTCTGCTTACTGCCTTCCTCGATATATTCGCCTCCACACCCCTCTCAAAATTTGTTCTTTTATTCCGACCCAAGCTATGCAAGTGCGTCTCCCCGGTTTCTCTAGAACGCCGCAATGCCGCGATTTGCGTTTTCTTCGAAGGAAGGACCTAATATTTACCTCTTTTTTACTTCCCCTTTTGATGATCGATTCCAGCGGTATCCTTCTTCTCCCCACCTTTCGTGTCATATTTCACTCGTTGTGAGGCTATGTTTTCGTACCTCCCGCTTGCGTCGTGCGGCCTGTTTGTTAATACGGTCCTTCTGTCCCCCTATCTCGGTTTCACAGTGCTCATGCGTGCTCACCTTGCCCACTTACGTCGATCAAGATGGTGTGTACGATGTGGCTTTTTCATTTTCTCACTGTATGTTACACGCGCAGCACGACCATGACTGCTAGCTGGAACTTCGGAGTGCTCGCACAGGTCTACCTTCGGAGTCGTGAGTCCTTTATTGGCACTTTCAAGGGTGATACTAGGACCCAATCCCGCTCCGGAATCTAGAATGACATAGGCCCCTGCCTCAGCAACTGTGGTTCCGGTTTTTCTCGCTGCGGTTCATATACCAAATCTTCAGAACCGCCTGCTCCCATCTGTGAAGTCTGGGAAGGCAGGGAGTTCGGCGACGACGAAGCCCTCCCCGCGAGCAATCTCTTTGACGTTTCGACCAAGCCCTGAATCGGTTGCCGTCGAGGGTGACGTCCTTCGTCCGCGATGCATTCAAGGAATTTGTCGGAAGCAGGAAAATCTCGTCATGGAGTAGCCCAACTGTCCACAGTGCTGCTCAGTGCAAGGCGGGCCCCCTATACCAACCTCCGGCGCTCCCAACTCCACGAGTCACCAGATTGCATGGAGTATATTCACAGGGCTAATGTCATTTCGCATAATATGATCCCATTGTCCGCGTATAGATCATCCTTTTTATATACTCTTCGTTAGCAGGGATGCGTCCATACGCGCTTCGGCGGGTTATTTCACCTGAGCCACCATGACACTCATCTTTCACCTTCGGTCTGCTTAGCCATAATTCGTGTGTATCTGTTCATTTTCGAGAACATCGGCGGACCAATCGATCATCCTCTAATACTACCACCGGGAAGGATTGTGACTTGCTTTGATGGTGACAGCGACAATTGTATAAGTGGACATACGAGAAACACCGTTTTAATATCGTACACTGCAGCTGGTTGGACCTTAAGTAGCCTTCTCCTTGCCCTTTCCCTTCGACTTCACCCCAGCTTTCGTCGAGGATGCCCCTTCGCCAGTAACGCCACCTGTGGTACTCTCTTGGCGCTCCCCTTCCTTTGTTTTCACCTTCCCGGAGCTCTGACGACTATCACGACTTCCCGAAGGGTCAGAAGGGCCACGCCCTGCTGTCGTACTGGAATGACTGTTCGCGCCCTTTGAAGGTGGATTGGCTCGTGGCGAGCTTCCGCTTGACAGAGGCGTGGACGGAGCTGTGTTACCCTGCTGCTGCTGCCGGCGCGGACGCTTCCTAGAAGCAGGTCGATCGGGAGAAGAGATGGAAAGGGGACGAAGGTCGTATACAAGATCCACCGTACGAAGGTTGCGTACATCGTAAGGCAAGAGCGACGCGACCCATACCGGGTCGTAACAGTTGCGGTAGAGATCGGGTGGCGCTACAGCCTCTGTGTTGATGCGAGTAGAATGTTTCCTAGGCCGAGGTTCCGACCCCGGGACAGCCCGTCTGCCGACGCGAGGAGCGCGTTGACTGGAAACGATCTCGTCAAGAGACCACATCCAGCTTGAGAGCGGTCGACTGCGCCACACAGGCGAGATACGAATGTACGATTTGTGGCCAGGAGCGACACCTTCTTCCTCAGAATCAGACTCGTCGGAGCTAACACCTTGTGTACCCATTCGAGTGAAGAGGTCGGCATGTCGCGGGAAGTATCTGATGATAACTTCTAGGCGCTTCTCATAAAGCTAGATTTTCTTTATGTGAGCCACGGAAAGCAATCTAAGGAACAACATGTATCTCACCCTGGTTTTCCGTGAGCTCCTGGATGCGCTATGCAAGCGATAGTCCACCTGCTCAGGGGTTTCTGGCGAAAGGATCCTCCTGTTGTAAGCAGTTCGTGCCGTCTTAAAGTGCTTAACTATGGCCCAAAGCACGCGCTCGAAGACTCGGAACGGAAGATCCAGGGGTTCCGGATAGGCGTACATTCCATGATTGACACAGTCAAGAAAACTCTGGGTGTAGACATGGAACGCGGCTTGATTTACTGGATGAGAGCGATCAAGAGTGAAGTCCAGGCGAAAGGATTCGGCGGTGATTCGGATGCAACCGGCGCGTTTGTGAATGAAGTCATCGACCTGTTGTTCGGTGAACGGAGGGGGTATATCGGCGATTGCTTCCAGTGATAGGATATTAAGGAGCCGAAGGAGGTGTTTGCGGATGTGAGACTGTCAAGCCTATGTAAGAAAGCACCCGTTGACGATGCAATGTCACGACTTACTCGAAATAAAACCAATTGAGGGTGATCCGCCACCTCACGGTCCAGTAGGCGCATATCTGTCATGTAAACCTTTCCAGGCCCCTTTCCCTTAACCTTCCGAGAAGGCGCTGGTTGCAATCCCGCGCTTGCGGCCTGAGTCGCGACAGATTCTAGCTTGGCCAACGCGGCATCAATTCTACAGGATTGCTCTTTGGACTGCTCATTTAGCTGGCTTCCTAGCGTGGCGCAGCCTTCCGAGATCAACGAGAAGACGTAGGCCATATGAGGGTCGTTCATCCCTGTTCCCGATCCAGTCGCGAACGACGGTGGCGAATCTGAAACACTATCGTGAGCATTTATCATCTCCATTGAAAGAGAGAGAAAAGGACTTCGCCGCTCGGAAGCGATCCTTCTTCCGAGGTGATCCCTCCTGAAGCCTGTTCTTGTTCTAGAGAAGATGAGCTGGCAGTTGTGTGAAGCAAAAGGCACTAACCTGAGTGTTGGCTAGGGGGAACATCAGGACCTTGTGGACCTGAAAACGAATGAGCACCCGGGCCGTGTAACAGTCAAAGGGATGCTTCTGACCTCGCTGATTGCCAGAGGAAGCTGTCGAGGAAATTAACGGAGGAGTAGAAAAAGCCCCAGACGAAGGAGGGAATGAAAAGTTCGCCGAGGAACCTGTATACGGAGGGGTAACGAAGCTGGATGTTAAGCACCGCTGTTTCGCCAAATAGTGGCTTGAAGCAACTGACCGTCCAGCAACGTTCTAGATTCAGACGGCGAGGCATTTGGTGGGTCAGCCTGAGCAGGACCTTGAAATTGGTTGGTGTTTTGATTCCTTGAATTCGTGATGTGCGACTGGGATATAAGTAAGTATCGACCTTCCCAGCCTAAGACGATAAGACCTGTTATTTACTTTAGATGGGGACCGTGATTTCTTCCTGGTGCGTTTGAGGGTCGCGCGAGCCTTCGCTCCCTCCGTGTCCCCATTTGTTCCTTCCTCGTCAGTTTCGTCACTGGCAGCCGAGATGTCATCGTATCTCATCCATTGTTCTTTTTCAGCTTCGTTCATTGGTGTGACATCCTGGAAAAACATGAGCGTTCCGCAAGTCGGAACCAAGTCAATGTACACACCTGATCCACAAACTCGTGCTCGCGAGCTGCTCTTGCAGCCTGGAAATGTCCCGTTAGCTTATCAGAGAAAGGCGCGCTTTGAATGCCCTCCAATGGCTCTACTAACCGAGGCGGAGGCTTCGGGTTGAACTTCTTTATTGAGTTGGGGGTGAGATTCTTCCATTGCGATATCTGCATCCTCAATGTGGGAACCAGAGTAAGTACCACGATCCTCCGTACGGGAGTTTTCAGCGGTTGGTCTGCCCTGAGGAGCATAAAGTGTGGGTCAGTGGACATGAGCGACGACGCACTGACAGAACATCGCTGACCAATTGAACCCACTGTATGGGCGATCGACTCAACCATGTATGCGTCGCAGAGTCCGTCTCGTTTCCTTCGAATGCTGCTTGTGCTTTGGGACCTGGCAGAGACGACTGCGTAGACGGTCCCCTAGCCTGTATTGGAGTTAGCGCGAACTTACGGCGATAGAAGCCACAATGTTACTGTAAGTCCCTTCCGATTCTTCAAGTTACGAGTGTGCATGAGCTGGTCATGGTTATCACGATGGAGTTCAGAGCAAGGGTGTTTGACCCGCTACCTTCTGCAAGTGCACATTTCCTTTCATGAACCCGGGGAATGAGTGGGTCTTGTTCATTTTGTCGAAATGGGCATCTGGGTCTTCTGGGTTTCGGTCAGAGTCAAACTCTGGAGGTGCCGTACGTTTCTTCCGTGGATGAAACGCGAGGGAGGGAGATGTATTCTCAGAGCTGGGTTCCGCAGGACTAGGCGCGAGAGGGCCCGGCGTAGGGGCGGTCATGGTAAGTGGCAGCCACGGCCAGTGTCACCAGGAAGAGGAATACTTCGAGGATGGCAAAACGAGCGGATACTTGAAGTTTAAACCACGACAAACAGCAAGATTGAATAATAGACCATTGCATTCATTGTTCGGCGGCGTGCCATTGCAGTGAGAGGATCGGCGCTTCGTACCGCCGGCATATCAGTGCGGTGACGCGCGTGCGAATGGTACATTGTTGAGGGCGGTGGGCGTTACTGGGAACTCAACGTACTCATCCGCCGGATCCGCCGGACCCTTTCGAGTTCCCCGCACCACACTCGGGGCTTCTCGCATTTCACAAGATCTCAGCACGCGGCATTGGCTATGCATGTCGCGGACGATACTGTACCAGTAGGGCTACCTGACAGGTGAGTCTATGCGGTGTGCGGTTTCAGTCCACAGCGTACACTCATACACAGGGCGATCATCGTTTCCCACTCTCTTCCCTACCTCCTCTCGTCGCCCATCCCGTCAACCCCGTCCCTCCTATACAACACCCGAGTCCTCGATTGCTTCACCGCCCTCCCACGCGACCGACGGCGTGTGTCCGTGCATCGCACGCGGCAATGACGTCGATCGCGTTCAGTGCAGGGCTCGGGGTAGACGTCACCAGTCTGAGGATCTGTCTCGCCCCCGGTGTGTTTCCCTTCGGCTTTCTGCCTATTCGCCCACCAACACGCGTCTATCCTTCGTTCGCAGCGTTCACAGGCGCGTGTGCGCACGTCTCGGCATCCCCTCTACATTCTGACGCCCTTCCCTGCCTCCCGCCTGTCCTCTGTTTCCCTGCTCTTTCCCAAACTCGCAAATCGTCCTCAAATGTGCGCTTGCGTCCGGGGTTTGGCACACAACGATTGAAACACACCAGCACGCCGTGCTGGCGGGGCCGCGTTCTCTACAATCGATGCCAGGAGTCACGCACCTCCCGATTCACGAACAAAGCTCACCGTGGCGGCCAAAGCTATCGGCCTCTTCGCGTGGGCTGCCCTTTCCCGCCACCACTCTTCTCAACTCCAACGACAGCCCGAACCGCGTCTTCCGTGCGGCGGCTCTCTGGAACGCGGTTCGCCTGCTCAGAGACGATGTGAACGCTGTCGAAACAAGGTGAGCACGCCGTTCATCTCGAATAAGTCGAACACTGACCGGTATCACCGCCACCAGTGAATATTACCAATGTCAGCCCACCGCCGCGACGCGCGACCGCCACAGACCGCACCGGGTCGCACCATGTGTCGATGCGAGGCTGCCTGTCGCGTTCCAGTCGTCGCCAAGGCTCAGAACCTCATGGCGTCCAAGGTGCGTGTTCATCGTGTCATTGCGCGGGACTTGAGCTCACATCGCGCTCTGTTCACCCTCGTAAACGAGCGGCTGTACGCTCACCTCGACATTGGTGACACCTTCCCCAGCATGCCCGTCCAGGTCATCTCTTGAAGACCTCGCCTTACCACCTTTGACGTCGATGGGACGACGGGGAACGCGCGACGGTGGCTGCGAAGGCGGCAGCTAGGGCGCGGGAGGTGGACGTGAGACGAGCTCGTGTAACGCTCTACTGCAGCTCGAGCAGGGCCCACGCGACGTCGCCATCAGCAGCTAGGGCGACAGCCGGGACAAGCGACGAGCTCGACATAGCTCGAGTTCGAATGGCACGCGCGCGACAGCGATGTCGCCGTCGGCGGCGGTGGGAAGAGGGCGGCGTCATGGAGGAAGAGGCGAGACGTTCGGACATTCCGAGGTTGAAGCGGGACGTGCGTGACAACAACGGACCTTGCTTATTGTTTTATGGAATTTGACTGTTTTTAGACTGGCAACGGCGAACGTTTGTCTTTAGAAATACATAGATCATGTTATACGAAATGTGAACGACATCCGCGCACGGCCAGTGCAGCTTCACCTCTTTGCTTCACCAATTCAGTCTCTTCACCGGCACGCAGCTCCCTCCCTGACCCCAGCTCACCGATATACACGCTACATTGACCCACTTCGGTGCCCAGACCCTTCAGAAGCCGTGCGTCGACGGGCGGTGCCGATCTCACATCAGCTGCAGGTCGTCTGGTAAAGTGGATGAGTGTCGTAAAGAGGAGACGAGAACAGGGGCGCAAACATACCAGAGAGCGCGAAGGGCATGACGACGTGAGTGAACGCGAGCGCGCACTTTGCACTGTGGGTGCCGTCGCCATTTTTACTCCCGCTCTTCCGTGCCCCGGGCAGCGCTCATCCGCACTCCATCTTCTTCGACCGGAAGCCAGGGAGAGGTGCCCGTCCTTGCCGCCCTCCCAACGTGGGAGAGCACGGCGCACGTGTGTTTCACTGTGGGCATCGTCGCCCGCCTCGTCGCCGACCCACCGCCCTCACTCTCTCGCCGACCCACCGCCCTCACTCTCTCGCCGCCCCTCCGCACTCGTGCGGCGTCCCTATTTGCCCTCTTCCAGCAAGACCACCAGGAATCGTCATGGACAAAGGGCCTCTTCGTGTCAAAGGGCATGCGGATCTGGTCATGATCTTCGTTAGGGTGTATCGTTGGGCGGGGTCTTCCTTGAGCGCAAGGTGGGTGCTGCAGACACGTTGGGTGAGAATCCAAATGGGAATCAGCAAGGCGAGGTCCTGCTCGTGGAAGAATGCGAAGGAGAACGACCAGTCGTCGGGAGAGTCGCTCGATCGCAGGACGAACGACAGCAAAGTTTTCGAGCGCGCGGGGAAGGTGTGCGCAATGAAAGCGTGGATTGGGCAGGTAACGTTAGAGGCAAGTCCTCCAAGGCTTTTGGATAAGAAACGCACGGAGAAATGACCACGAAACACGGGCCCCCGCGTGGCTGCACCGTGGCCCGTTCTGCAGGCACGTCGATCTCGACACCGATTTTGTGTAGACTTCCATGCCGTTCTCATTTCACAAAGCGTGGTAGGCCACGCGCCTTGGGGACGACGCGCGGACGATGTCGGCGTCTGGGTATGCGTAACTGGGAGCCGGAGTGCTACAGGATAGAGTAAGTCACACTTCGTCTGCACCGTTCATGGCACTCACTTTGATGCTCTCTGACCCTCCATGAACATACTTGACGTGCTCCCGCGGACATACGGATGTGTGGGCGACAGGTCGAAGGGAGATATACTGAGTAAACGCGAGGGATTGTTGCACAATACTTACGTGCATAAACCCGTCTCGCAAAACTCGCTCGTTCCCACGGGCACGTGCCGGTGGTTGAGTTGCCTAAACGTACGTTCGTACAGTAGGCCGCCGTCGTAGTACTACCGTCTGTATACGGTCTACGTACACTACTATGGCGGAAAAAGTCCAGCTCGTCACTTGTCGCCGATACCCCCATTCATTTCGAGGCGCAGAGTGGTCCCGTGTCAGACTCCCCGACTTTGTGCTTTGCGTAGAATGCCAGGCCGGTGGCAACCTGAACACGTTGGCAGAAAGATGCCGGTTCATCAGTTCGTGAAGCTATGTCCATCTAGTCATTCGTCTCTCTCACTTACATATCTATAGACTTTCGTGTTCTCGTAAGAGACGAGACACAAGTTGGGGGCTGTCGTTTTGAATTTCGGGAGGTAAAACCTGCAATCGAACCCGAGTTTCGTCTCGGGTTCAGCACATTCCTTACAAAAGAAGTCGCCCTGTTCCAACTGGTAAACCTATTCCACAAGACCCCCTTGCACACTCTATTTACGGACGGCTATTGAAGAATGCAGTTGCCGCGATCTTACGGCCTGTGTTGGAAAAACATAAACTTCACATGAATCTCCCGGCCGTCATCCATCGCCACATTGAGATGAAAGTGAGGGCCACATGTGGTGAGTCTTCTTTCGATTGTGTATATGCGCAGTAATATCTAAAGTGTCTTGGATTTAGATTTTTGTGGTACCGGGTTACTGTTCTGCACTTGGATGTGCATTATCTGCGGGCGGGAGATATGCGACTCTTGCAAATCAGACGCGAACGTGAGCACAGAACATTCATGCGGGGTCAAGTAGTGTACTATAACTCACTCGTGGTAGACGTTCCCCAAGATCCACTGCTCAGCGACAAGGTTGCACCACAATGGAGATGACTATAGACCAGTAACAAGGTTCTCTGAATCGACTATTGAGGAAAATTTATCATTTATGAATGATATGCTTTCACAATCAAGGTGAGACCATGTCCACTCGTCGTTGATGCGCTAAAATGTCGACCAACTATAGTCGTGAATCTGTGTGGGACCTTCCGCCACCAATACCAGAGCCAGGGGGTCCTGTTAGGATTCCCATACTCGATCTTTTATCCGGCACTTCAGGAGAAAGAATCTTTGCCGCTGCTTGCCTTCATGGGTACCCTGTTGTTGTTTCGGGGATGGAAGATTCCTTACAACACGTCTGGACACCGCAAGTCCTTCATAAAAGAGTATGGTTCTAAGCTTGTCACCCTCGTTGACACCCAGCTGGACCAGATATCGGCGACAAAGTACTCGGTCAAACACTTCTTTGAGCAGTTTGGGAAGTACGATTCCCCAACAAGGGTGAGATGGAAGCTGAAGGTATGCGCATCGCTTCATCGATGGAATGCACACCGGCTTCATGCCTAAGTTCACAGGACTGGCCGTCAAAAGCAGCTTTCATCCAAGAATTCCGTAGTCGATACGAGATATTGATGAATGCACTTCCTCCCGGGATCCGAGATTGGATCAGGCGGGATGGCCGCCAAAATCTGATCGCGTACTTCGCTTTGAATGCGATGGATCCTGACATTGGTGAGCGATTTAGGGTTTCCGTTTGCAACAAACCTCAGCCTGTATCATTCTCAGGACCGAAAATGTACAACGCTCTCTGCACTGGAACCGGAGACGACGACAAACATGCCACGACATACCTCCACGAGGATATATGTTGCGCATTCAATATAATGCTCTACTCTGAGCTTCGTCCGAACGGGGAGCCCGGGGCCGCTCGATGGGACATCATACACCCAGACGACACAGACCTTTTCCGCCGGATTGCTATCGAGGAGAATATGTGCAACGGTCTGAAAGACCCTATACACTCTCAGGAAACCTATCTTAGCCCTAGCGCAGTGGACAAACTACGATCTCGCGGAGTCAAAGTGTGCACAATATTCCAGGAGGTTGGAGACCTTGTTATGATCCCAGCCAAATCTCCCCACCAGGTATGACTCGTAGAAGGACCTGGCATGGTTGACTGAATCCTTCTCGGTAGGTTACGAATTTGTCCGACGCCAACAAAATCGCGTGCGATTTTCTTAATCCCTTGCGTCTTCGAGATACCGAGGTTGTCGCCCAAGAACTGCGTGACCATCGTCTCTCTATGGCGGAGGGAGAGGATGTATTGCAGTTCTATAACGCACTTTGGTGGGCCTGGATCCATTTAAGGGAACGCCTGGATGAGCTCGAGTCTCGCCCTCACGCCCTCTTCTCCACACAAGTCGCTCTTGACGCTTCTATATTTGACCATCCAATGGATGTGGACGGTCCTATCGTCAATCACCCGCCAGGAGCAGACGAGGTCGCACTCCATCATCACTCCACCTCTCCTGTCTCCAGTCGCCAACGTTGATGCCTCCTTAAGCCCACATGCCGAGGCTAAGGGAGTCCTCCCTTCATCCTACGGCCGCCGCTTCCTCATCCTCCTCGAACGTCTGTAATTGAACCTGTCTCTACGCCAACGTCGCGGATAACGTAGGTTCGGGGAGCGAAGTTAAACTGACCAAGGCCGGCAGAAAGAACAGGAGGAAGAAGGAAAGCGTTTTCAATCCGGTGGAATTTCACCGGACGCGCGGTTTCAACCTGCCCCTCTCCAAGCGAAGTGCGACTGGGAAGCATCCAATGAACCGGGATCAGTATCATTCATCATTTGTCTGTATCTCTATACCCACTTCGTCACATCCGACCTGACCGTCCTCCTTGTAGGGAAGTCGTGGCACACTGCATCTGTGAGATACCTCGAGCGCGAACCCAAGTCACGGACGCATCATAGAAACGTCCCTCCGCAAGATCAATGGCGACGAAGAATTTATGCAGAGACTGATATCGTATCTTAAGCCAGCAGCATAATACAGGCCTTCCCATCCTTCTCCAATCTACGGCTCAGACATACTTACGACTTTTGCGGGGACGTATTCAAATATTCGACGTGTATGATATGTTCACTTAGACATCGAGTTCCTATGTGGCATGTAACTTTCTACCTCGAGTTCACCTGAGCCTATCTTCGAATTGACGTCCACCCTCTTCGCCCACCGCATGAAAGAGTCATATGTACACGGGCAAGGCCATATGCTGTTAAGTGCATTACAAGGAAACACCTGGATATGTACACACGCCCCCCGCCAGAGGAAAGGTCCGTGAAAATTCTGTAGCGACGAGAGAACTACTGTCTATAATGGGGCACATGTTGTGAATAACCATTGCTCTGGTATATCTTCAACAGGACATGGATGCCGATCAGCATGGCAGCCAGTAACAGTAAAGGGAGATATCGTTCGACGGGCACCCGACCGATGAGTGCGCCAAAGCCTTCGTTTTAGAACCGAAGCTGCCCGTCGATTTGTATATGGCAACGGAGGTGAAGGACCTTAAACGAGGACGTACGTGCCATGGCGAGTGACGACCAGTAGCTGCAACGTGGAGGAATTCGCAGCTTGAACGATGGCCAGAGAGACCTTGGATCGCCGAGAAAACCCCGAATACCCTGGATGAGCGTGGTCTGACGCGAGCACTAGCGGGAGATACGCACTAGCAGAAGTACTAGCACGGCCCCTTGCTGAAGATCGTCGGGGAAAAAACGGGATGTTGATTGAGACACCGTGTTGTCGAAGCCAGAGTCGACTAGTCCTTAAAGTAATTCAGTTCCAAGAAGAACTTGTAGCACCCGCTGTCTTGCTGATGCGTGTGAGGGCCTGGCTTCCCCTGCTGCCGATTGTCAATGTCGACCGCAATGCCCTCGAGGGGTCTGACTGTCCCGAGCCCGCGGAGAGCTTGCGTTCGAAGATGGCGGCGCCGACGCCGACGATCTGGTCGCAGGTCGATGATAACGAGGGTATAGTACGTCCGTGGCGCCGCGCGACCTCGGGGTCTGATACGGTCGTCAGAACAGAGAGCACGGCGAGGCGCCCACGATGGTGGTCTGTCGTCGCCAGTGGATACATTTGCAAGGTACGGGCATTCAGCGTGCTGAGAAATAAATGATTGTCGAGTGGACGTACATGTAGGTTGGCTGGGAGCTAGTCGCATGCATGCTGAGACACGAGGGGTCGGCGGAAAAGGGTAGATCTGGTCGGAAGTAGCCGTTATCGTTGAGGATGGAGAAGAGAGAAGAAAAGAAAGAAGACGAACGTGGTGAGACTGAGCTAGTTAGTACCTGGTCTCTTGTACCCCAATGATTCAGGGACGACCACGAGCACTCGGTTGTATATGGATTCAAATATTTGTAGTGTCCATTGACCGCTTGCAGATGAACCGATCTGCCTCATGAACTGAACCGTGTTCGCTGCCCAAATCCTCCTGCATGAACAACTGTGAGCGAGCAAGAGTTGAAGGCTAGTCTCGGATCAAGACCCTCGGCTCCGCAGGCTCCGCGAGAGGGTCTCGTCGCAAAGTAGGGGTTTTGATGGGGGTCAGGGGGGTACTACAAATTCGTACACTTCGCTACGTTTCCATCCATAAGAAATCTGTAGTGTCAGTGAAGCTCCAGTGAAGGTCCTGCGTCGTTTCCGCACTTGCCTCCCGCCGCGAGCATGGACGAGCCCGCCTCCACTTCCTCTCAGCAGCAACACACCCAGAAGATCAGGAATGTTCTTACATGCATCAAAGACAACAAGTTCACATCTCTGAACACCTTCCTTCTCGCTTTCTATGCCTCAACCGACGATGAGATCAAGACCAAAGTCGGGAACAATCTGCGCTACACGGAGGGCAAGACCTACGGACCCGACGCCATCGTCGAGTCCTGGCTTCAACGAGCTCTGACGAAGCGGACTGCTCAAATTCTCGTCAAGGAGTCCACTCGAACCTACCACAACGACGAGCTTCGTCTCTCCTCAACCAAGGTCACCGTCGCTTACCTCTCGACAAACTTCGGTCTGCCCTCGATCATGCGCTTATATCAGCGCGTTCTTCCTTGTCTGTGGCTTCTTCTGTACACCCTGCTCACGGCGGAGAACGACTACGAACGGTGGAACAGACGGACCAAGGAGGGGAAGGAGGAAATGGCAGAACGGGTACGTGGTCGTTCAACCGTTTAATCATATCTGCTCTCTCAATATGCCCTAGATTATTCTGGTTATCATCAGCATGTTGCTCTTTGGCCGGAACCGCGCCACCGATGCCTTTCAACTTGTCGTCGGAATATTTCTCTCAAGTTCCGGGGCGGGCAAACGTATCATCGACGTCTTCAATCATATGGGTATCTCGGTCAGCTATGAGTGAGCCATGCTCCTTGTCTACGTCCTGGCAATTCCTCACATCATGTAGTACGACACAACGGTGTTTAACGACACTAACTGAGGACGCCCGCGCTACAGCGCGGGAGTTTATATCTTCCTCCGAGAACCTGTGGGGTTTGGTGTACGATAATATAAATTTCACGTTGCGCAAATCATCGCAAAGGCTGGATTCAGCAACCGAACAAATCAATGCAACAATGTCGGCTATATTCTCTCTCCCCGGCAAATTCACGCGCGCACTCTTCGGCTCCGCACTTTCAAGAAGTGAGCGGACTAAAGGGGGGCGGAAGAAGATGATGATTGTGGACCTCAAGATCACAACGGACGAGCAGCGGCACCTCGACAAAGCCACCAAGCACCATTAAGTCCGTACTCTCCTACTGCGTTACGCGCCTGGATTCCAGAAGACAAAGAAATCCAAAAATCCCGAGATGAAACAGATCCGAAAGATGGTTAAGAAGAATAAACCTCGAGTTCGCTGTCTCGGTCACGAACAAACCCAGTTCTTCCCCCTCCGGCGCTCAATGAGGAAGAAGCCTCTGTCGGCGGGACCATTCGCGTCATCACAACCATATTCACCACATTGCTAGGGCTTGCGGAGCAGGTCATCGACTCCCAGCTTCGGCTTATTGTAGGAGATTGGCTAACAATCCGAAACCTCCGTATCATGGTCGAAGAGCGAATGGACGAGTTCTCCAGCTTTGCGCGCCTGGACTGGGTACAAGAGGCATCCGAGTCAATGCCGTTTCATTTCCAGCTCAACGCGATGTACATGCTCTACCGCACGCATGTTGGCTACGTAGGAGACCAGGACCCCACGTCTCTTGATGCCCACCGTCGTATACTCAAACGCTTCAAGCTGGACCTTCGTAAGCCCGAGTACAACAAGGCCAAGGAGCTAGTACATCACTCACTCGTTGCAAGGATCTTGGATTGCGCACGGTATGTCTGTCTTATATCCATTGTCGTGCTTCACATCTTTTAACTTCTGATTGAACAGGATTTTGCTCAAGGAGCGTGGTGTCGCAGATGGGGACTTGGCGAAATGGGATCCCTCATGGGAAGATTTTGATAGGCTCGTGTGCGAGCTTGTCGGTCGGTTTGCAACCACATCGGCCGCGCAACAGGCTCTTCAAGTGGCGGATGATGTTCCCGCACACAGCATCCTCTTCGTTCGTGACGCCCTTTTGTTTAAGGAGTTCGGCGATGCTATACGAGATGCGGATGTCGGACGTATGTGGTCTGTCTACCGTGTCTGGGTGTTTATGATGCGCGGCGCTGGATGCCACAACTACGGGAACGAGATCCTAGAGATGATAGCCCAGTTTTGTTATGTGCTTTCGGCCAAACTTGCGGAGATCGTCGAACGGACTTGGTTGGTAAACCGGTGGGGGAAAAGGGGGAGATCTATCCCAACGGACCTCTACCTCGAACACAACAATGGGTTCATTAAGGTAGGAGGCTGTATCGTGTCGGTATCAAGCTCGTTAACTTGATTTTTTTCCGTAGAATATGTTCGCTGCGATGGGAAGCAATGCATCGATCTCGCACATCCAGAACAAGGCCTCTGCCAACGTTGAGGTGCTACGCAAACTCTCACACGAGATGTCGTGGTTCTTTGGGCTCGCCGATCCTCACCGCCGCCATCATGATGTCACCAGCGACTCCGATATCCACGCGCTGCGTAACGATTTGTTGGAACAGCTGCTTGAACTGGTTGTTTCGAAGCAGCATTTCAGGTGCAGCATAGCAAAGGCGAACGGTCGCTGGGATCCACTAGCACTCTGAGGACGGGGACTCGAAGCAGGTGTTGATATCGGAGAGTAGGGTGCTTTACGACGCCTGGGTGTGTTTAAAAAGAAATCTTTTGGTGTGCTGGGAAAGCTGGGAGTGTTTCTCGGAGGGGTGGAAGGACGGCGACAATCAGACATGATGTCAATGCGACAACTTAGAACGGGCTTCATTTTTGAGTTACATTCGAGGTTACGACCGTGAGTCTAATGAGCTACGATATGGAGTAATGAAATTTGTAGCTTATCGGCACCCCCTGACCCCGGCAAAACCCCTACTTTGCATCAAACCCCTCTGAGTCTGTTCACGTCGAGGGGTTTGATCCGAACCTACAACCGTTCTCAGAATTCGCCGGGACTACTGTCAGGAAAGGCAAGTCAGCCTCTGATGCCACCCTCAAGCTCCAAGCGCAAGCTTCAAGGCTCATGGGACTTCTTCTATATTTTATACAGACCCTACAATGTCGTCTCACAAAGAAGATGCAAACATCAATACGCCAATCACGTCAGTCGTCGGTGGATCAAGTCGTGGGCTCCAAGTGCGTACTGTCTTCCTACTCTTCCATAACCGTAGAGACTGATGTAATTCGTCTCAAGGACGATTCTGTAGTAGCTCACGAACAAAGTACGAGTGAATCCAAGGAAATGGCGGCGATAAGACACGGAGCCGCGTTGTTGAGACAGCTACTCCTTGCTCAAACAAGTTTACTTGACGAAGAGAAAGCGCGCACCGCTGAGAAGGAACGCAAGATTCAAGAGCTGGAGTCTCTTCTCCAAACCCGAACGATCGAGTTAACTGCTCTTCAAGATTTCTTCCCTGTCGATGGGAAGATAACGGACGTGGACGTGATACAACAGGTCAGCGCCCTCAACTATGGGATAAGGCAAATATCCACGGCCCTCTCTGCCATTTACGATGGTAAAAACATCCTCCCTGCCGACGAAAACATCGTGGCAAACTCGTTGGTGGTGCTCAGCAGTCGCGTGGGTCGAGGGTTGTCGAAACTCCTAACGAATCAAGGGGTTTCCGTCGTCCTTGCTATACAAATTGCGCTTCAAGCATGCATGTCCTCTCGGATGCGTCGTATCCTCATGCGGTGGTGTTTGGTAGCTCGAGCGACGAGCAACTTCTCCTGAGTGTGTATGATGCCTTGCGGGATAACGGTACCAAGTTCTTAAAAAATCATTGGCCTCAGACTAACCTATGTTCCAGAACCTTTCCTTGTCGCAAGAAGATGGTGTTCTCTCACGCGCCATCATGCGCGATGGACAACATGGGATCGTCCCAAAGCCGAAAAGAAATATGCCAATGATATCAAAGGGCTTTTCTCCCATGTTCTGATCGCGGCAAAACATGAACTTGCGTCGGGTACCGCAGCGGCAGTCGTCCAGGACAAGATTGGAGTCCCATTGGCAGAGTTGGTACGACTAGCTTTCGATATCAACGAGATGCTTGGGAGGTATCTCGGTGTTCATGAAATCCAGCCCATAGAACACCCATACTACGATGACCACGATGAAGATATCATGGATGATCTACACGGCCTCGTCGCATAATCAGCCTGACAAGGGGAAGAGGCGGTGATGTGTACGACAGAAGTCGGGCTGGCCAGGGTCACAGGAGGGAAGGAACGAACCATCGTTCTCAAACCAAGGGTTGTCTTAGATACAATTTTCACATCTTATACTTAACCAGTAACGAATATAATCAGGCGCAACTTCAAACAGATACTAATCTGCCATGGTTTAGATTTATTCCTGGTCTCAAAGAAAACACGCTTCGGCGACACCTCCCCTTCCTACATAAAGGTAATTCGTCTCCGTTCAATACTTCAAGTTTGACTCCGCCGTCTTTCGTTCAAGTTTGTCTGGCCCCTTCTCTACCGCCGACCTCTATACGCTTAGTCTCTCTGGCAATCCTTTTGATCTGGGTTAATGAGGCGCAATCCATGGATCCTACTTTTTCTTACCCGTTCAAGCAAGGTCCAAGCGACCTCGCGATCGCTCTCCTCTTCAACTTCTTCTCCCCGCGCTCGTCTAGGTATGCTGTCCTTCGTGAAGCTCTCTATACACACCTCGGCGTAACACATAACTTCTTCCCCTCCGCTGTTCTCTCTGTATCCATTTTGAAATGTTTGATCCCTTCCTCTGTACACTTGTCTATTACGCCTTGTGGTCATAGGTTCCTTTTCCTTCGGTCGGACCTGAAGCCTGAGTTCGTGCCATCTCGTCCCCTTCGTCGTCCTTCCCCCGGCGCGCCATCCTCTCTCGCTTCCGGTAGTCCACGTGTCCCTGGTTTTCTATCCTCTTCGCTTATACCTTGTCAGGCTCCTTCGACTTCACCGGGGGGTCCTTGGTGTTTGGTCCGTCAGGATCCCTGTCCTCTGCTTCTCCAACTTCCCCGGCCGTCAACGCTTCACGTTCCCATCTTGGCCGTCTCGCCGGGCTCTACAAATCCTGGTGAGCTCGATCTCTCCTGCTCGATCTAACACGTCTCTAGTATCGCTCACCTCGGCGGCTGACTGCGCGCCCTCGACATACTGGAGGCTGCGTGACCTCTGCTGTTCCGTCCGGTTCGTTGTCTGGTACGTCCTCACGCCGTCTACGGGTTCATCTCCTCTAGTCATACTTTCCACTGTCTCAGTCATCCCCCTGCGCCCAAGTCACGATCCTGCCTGTATGAACACGTAGGAATTCCCTCCCGCGTCTTTTCTCTCTCCCTGTCCGTGTGCAGTTACTTGTTGGTAAGGATGTCTCCCGTTCTTTTCACACAGACGGTACGACCTCGCGACGTTACGACTTCTTCCCGTCCGCTACTAGTAGGCATCGGATTTTCGTTGTGACCTCTTTATTGTCATCTTCGACTGTATCTGCCGGTATTCTGAACCAATCCCTCTCATACCTGCAATCTGTTTGCCAATGCGAAGTTATAAATGATGTGTTGAGGTTTGAAAAGTGGCCTATGTCATTCTAGATTCCGGAGCGGGATTGGGTCCTAGTATCACCCTTGAAAGTGCCAATAAAGGACTCACGACTCCGAAGGTAGACCTGTGCGAGCACTCCGAAGTTCCAGCTAGCAGTCATGGTCGTGCTGCGCGTGTAACATACAGTGAGAAAATGAAAAAGCCACATCGTACACACCATCTTGATCGACGTAAGTGGGCAAGGTGAGCACGCATGAGCACTGTGAAACCGAGATAGGGGGACAGAAGGACCGTATTAACAAACAGGCCGCACTGACGCAAGCGGGAGGTACGAAAACATAGCCTCACAACGAGTGAAATATGACACGAAAGGTGGGGAGAAGAAGGATACCGCTGGAATCGATCATCAAAAGGGGAAGTAAAAAAGAGGTAAATATTAGGTCCTTCCTTCGAAGAAAACGCAAATCGCGGCATTGCGGCGTTCTAGAGAAACCGGGGAGACGCACTTGCATAGCTTGGGTCGGAATAAAAGAACAAATTTTGAGAGGGGTGTGGAGGCGAATATATCGAGGAAGGCAGTAAGCAGAGGGGCACGACCAAAAAAAAGGGACATATGCAATGGCAACGGCCCCAATCAATCGAAAAGGGCGAGAAACTCGGTCCAAGACAAGTCTTCAAAGAGAGAGCCGACTTTCGCGCTTCTCGGGACGGCGTCGAACGATTCGTTTAAGGCTGAGGGGTACAGCGCGCTGGACCAAAAGTCGGAAGAATCGAGCTCCGTGCTTCCGAGTGGGAGAAGTGGGAAAGACGGATGCTCGGCGGGTGCATCGACGGGCAGGGGAGGAGCGTCCGCGCCATTGGCGGTAAGCGGCGGCTGGACAGTATACGATGTGTCGGGAGGGCCCGCCATGATCTCCGCCATGACCTTCTCCCAGTCGATGTCGTACGGCTCGATCAGCTCGTTGGCAGGGGACCCAGGCGACTGGTGCGAGAGCGGGATGGGAGCGGACGTCCACGCGGCGTCGCGTTGGTCATGGTATTGGCCAGCGAGTCCAGCGATGAAGGCCTCCCACTGGGAATCGCAGGCAGTCACTTCGGAAGGCGGCGAAGAAGGTTCGGCGGCGGCACAGGGGGAGAGGGGAACGGGCGGCGAAGAGACGGACGGTGGGGATATGGGGCAGGACGGGGAAGAAGGGGCGAGGAAAGAGGGTGGAGAGGGTGGAGAGGGCGGAGAGGGCGGAGAGGGCGGAGAGGGCGAAGAACAAAAAGAAGAGGAGGGGGTTGTCGCATTAACGGGTAGAGCACTATTTTCCACAGTGAGAGCGGAGGGAAAGGCGTCGCTGTCACCGCCCTGGCCCGCGTTCGCGACCTCGACTTCTCGCGTCACAAGCTCGACGAGCTGGAGGCCCTGCACACCGGAGGTATCTTTCGAGGCATCGTCGCATTTTTGTCCCGTCTTCGAGCGTCGTTTGGGCGAGTAGCGGTAGTTGGGATGTCTTCGAGCGTGTTCAGCTTTGGCCGCTTTGGCCCGTTCCTTGTACGCTCCCTTGGCCTTGTCCGACAGCGAGCGCCATACGCCGGAGGCAAACCGGCTGAAGTCGCGGTTGCTGCAGTTGACGGTGTCTCGATACCGTGACGAGAGTTCTGTGCGGAAGAGGATGAAAGAATTGGAAGGGCGCGGGACATGGGCGGGAGGGGCGCCGTGGTCTAAGACCTGGTTTTTGGAAGTTCGTATGGGACCGGGGAGAGAGCGAGCGCGAGCGCCGTCAGTGTCGAAAGGGTCGCTGGGCGCGCAAGGCGGGAGCACGGAAGAGTCAAGCGTCGGGGGGCTCGCGCGGAAGAGACCGGGGGGGGACACGAGATCGATAGAGAAATCCGGGGTGCTTGTCTCGCATTTGGACTGGTCCCGGCCAAGACCGGCGGGGGGACAGGATGACTGCAAGGGTTGGGATGACCACGCCGCGAACGTGGTGAGCAGGGGATCTGTGAAGGGGGGGGAGATCAGGATCTGCCTTGAGGCGTGGGTGTGATAAGGGAGTGTGCGTACCGTTGTGAGGGTCGTAGAGGCCCATGGGATAGTAGAGGTCGGCCATGTCGTTCTTGAGCGAATGTGGGTGCCAGTTGGGGGCATTATGGGCTGCTTTTTATACGACCGCGGCGGCGTTGTTGAGCTCGACGAGCGGCAGCGTGTTCAGACACTTACCACTCGCTATAATCACTTCGTGGACACGAGGCGCGGCCGAGTGTCCCGCCGTCGTTCTTGTCACATTCGATTGTGCACCGACACCGTCCCTGGACAGTCACGAGTCGATTTTTCAGGCCGTCGGACGCGCAGACATTGACAGCGGCGGTTGCTTCTTCGGCCTTTCCGCCTCTGCAGACTTCTTCTCCCGTGGTTTGAGCACTGAACGTGCGCCGCCGATGCCCAGCAGCCCAGCGAGCAGAACTTGAGAGAAATAGGCGACGGAACGGTCGACAGGAGATGATACGTCGTCGTTGACGTGCAGTAGAAAAGACCTGGGGGATGATGAGCATTGGCGTCCGAATCTAAGCGCGGCTGAGGAAGACCCTGGACTAAGACTAACCTGGACCGCACAATGCGACATGTGGTGAGAGGAAAACGTCCAATTTTCTGATGACGAGGGGCGGAAGGAAAAGTGGAGAAGAGCCAGATAGGAACCACGACGGCGACCGAGTCGACCGACTACGAATAGCTAACGCAAAGGCAGGCGAGCTCGCGCAGGCATGCGGCGCTCTGCCTGGGAGCTGTCGCGAAAGCCGCAATTCGCGGTGTCGGATGTGCCGTGGGACCGATGCTCGAGGTCGAGGACGACGATGACGAGAAGCGATTGCCACTGCCAGTGCGCCTGCGCCTGCGCCAGCGCGCGGGGATCTCCGGTTTAGACCACCGCCGGCATGGCGCGTGGGAATCTCCTGTCCTCGGTCGTCGCTAAGTACCTTCTTTCGTCCCTGCTCCCGCCCTCGCCCCACCACTTTCAAGTGTGTGTGCTCGCTGGCATGCGACCTCGGTCGTGTGCCGCGCGCATGCAGGTCGCGCGTCGCATGGCTTTCTTATGAATTCCGTGTCGGCGTGCGTCGAATGGTGCTGGCCCCCGTCAGTCGACCTGGTGCAATATCTTTCTTTTCCTCTTTATCTTCAATTTCTTCTTCTTCTCCTCTCGTCCTCGCGGTGACCCCCACAGGCTCCGGACGACCATCTCGTCGGGGGCACAAGCGCAAACGTTCGGCCAGGATTCTCGCCTCGCAAACGAGGACCGTGACCGTCGCCGCCGTCGCCCAAACCGCTGCCACTGCTGTTTGACCTCGTCGTCCTTGCCGTCCTCGTACGTCGTCGCCACCTTCTTTCGTCCCTGCTCCCGCCCTCGCCCCACCACTCTCAAGTGTGTGTGCTCGCTGGCATGCGACCTCGGTCGTGTGCCGCGCGCATGCAGGTCGCGCGTCGCATGGCTTTCTTATGAATTCCGTGTTGGCGTGCGTCGAGTGGTGCTGGCCCCCGTCGTCGACCTGGTGCAATATCTTTCTTTTCCTCTTTATCTTCAATTTCTTTCTCCTCTCGTCCTCACGGTGATCCCCACAGGCTCCGGCAGACCATCCGTTTGCGCTTGTACCCTCGTCGATTCGGCCAGCATTTCCAAGTCGCCATTTCATCCCTCTTGCAGGATCGTGACTCCCACAGGACAAACGTACGTGCCGTATCTGCTCTTTGCCGTCTTTCTCTGGTGCCAACAGTCGTGTAGCCTCGATCCTGGATCCGACACTTCTGCGGACACTTCCGCGCGCGTTCCCCTTGTCAGGTACAAATCGTCGTGGACGTGGTCGCCCCGTTGGTCCCTTCCGGTTCACGAGGGCCTCGCCGTCACGCATCTTCGAGAATCCGGCAGGCGACACGGAGCCAAAGCCTTCGGCCTCATAGAAGTGCTTCCTATACTGTTGTTCCGATCTGGATCTCGTCACGTTCCCATCTGTGCGCTTCAAGCTGTAGCCGCCGTGGCGGCGGCGGAAGATGCCCTGCGTGGAAGATGTTACGGAGGCATGGTGGATGGCGTGGATGACAAGAGGGACGATACCGTTGTGACTGGGTGGGCTCGATGCAGGTGCCATACACTGAGGATGGCCTTGTGGGTTATCTATTTAAACCCTTCCCTTCTGTTTTCTTCCTCCATTGCTTTCGACTCGCATCGGCACGGCCGAGCTGTGTCATGAAATGCACACTGTATCCGAGTTGCCTACATCGTTCCCTCGTGCACCTATCTACCTACCTCCATCTCCTATGCACATGCTCATCTACCCGCCTCAATCTACGCATGACCCCACATTCGCTTGCATGATCTTAGGTCGGAGGTATAAACAGAGTTCATTTACTACGGTCGTCGCTCCTCGAGCGTGCGTGAACGATACAAACGAAAGGATCCATTGTGTCTACTCGTAGCTCGACGTAAGGGGAAAGAGACGCGAGCCACATCGTGATCATATGTTCGTTGGGATGTCGAGAGGCCAGTTGAGGCCTTCCACGGTGGAGAGGTCGGTCTGCACGCGTAAAAGAAACCTAGAATCGCGTCAAATTTGAGATGCGCCGTGAGGAAAGAGGGGGAACAGACGCACATCCGCACGGCAGCATCGGCCAGAGCGACTTGAGCGCGCCCTCTCAAACCCACCACCCGATTCTTCGTCCCGATAGCCATAACGACAACCTCCCCAGACCACGGAGGAAGTTCAGGAAAGCGTGACTGGATGGCGTAGTTGATCGTAGTTTGAGGGCGGAGAGTGCAAGAGACGAGGAAGCGATGTCGTTTGCCACTGTCGTCGCCGACGGTAACCCAGCAGTCGTGCACTGGTGGAGTGGGTTCCAAGGAGGCCAGCTGGTCAGAGACAATTGCTTAATAAGGCTTTCGCTTCCGAATTCTCAGCAAGGTCACGTGCTCCGAATTCAGTCTGGCTTGTAGTCAATTCACTTCACGCATTTCTCTTGGTGCATCTCTCGCATCTCCCTTCGTACAGCTCATTCATGACGGGACTATGATCAAATTCATCGGAAAGAACCAGTGGAATAACATTCTGTCGGTGCGTGTCGCGTCTTGTTATCTAAACCTTTAAACCTTCAGACAGTTTTTAGGCACCTTCGTCGCCCTCGTCATGTCAGTGTCCATCACCCATCTGGGCTCATGATGTCCAGATTCGAGCCATTGAAAAGCCACGCCAGTTCAGGGCGGGGATAAGGACGACGAGTCGATCGCGAAAGAAGTCTGCAGCGCGCTGTAAAGTCTCTCCAACTTGTACGTCCGTATATCCTCTTCTTAAACCAGCGTTGACATTTAGTCGTGCATGCAGGCGTCTACTCGCAGAACGCTATGCGCCATGAAATCTACCAATCAACCGAGCCGCAGCATGCACTGTTACTGTGCGTCGGAACTCCTGTTGTGCGTCCTTTTCTTTTCCTCCTTTCTGCATGAGATTCCTGATGTGCGCGCCTCTGATATATCAGGGCAAAATCAGTCCACAGGGTTAACCGCGCTCGTGCGAGGAGCCTCGTGCGAAGCCGTGTAGATCAGACGTTCAACTTTCCGAGCAGCCATCTTGTGTGGAGTTATGGACAAGGCGACGGTCGGCGCTGGGAAGAAGAAGTCGGTGTTCGGGGTTATCGTGAGGGATTACGGCTCGCACGAGGCGGCCATGGCCATGGATTGTACCGCGAAGCTCTGCGCACGTTGGCTGGGTAAGCTTGTTCCCCTTCACTTTCTGCCTACCTGCCGACGCTAGTGCACAGCAAACTCCGGGTTCAACGATGGCATTCCTGGTCCCATCCTCTCCGGCAAGAAGGACGACCTCGTCGAGGCCGCCTACCAAGCCTATCAACAATACATCGAGCTTGCGAAGCGGGGAAATAGGAGAACCCGGGTGTAATCAAGAGCAGATGCCGGAGGCCATGTTTTCTGGTGTTCTGTCCGAAGGATGAGCGGAACGCTCCACGTCCGCCACGTTGCATGCCATCTCGTTTTATCGCAACGGAGGCATGAACGCCCTGATTTTCGTCTGCCGCCGTTTCATGGCCATCGTCGAGGAGGTCAACAACATCAAGGAATCCGAGCGTCCAGAGACGCTTACCCACGATATCAGCAATGCTTTCGGCAGTATCAAGGTTGCCCTCCACTTCCTTCACCCTGTGGGCTCGACGAAGCCTATCTTCGAGTCTCCACAGACTACCCTTTTGATCAACAGAGAGAAGAAGGAGGGCGACCCGGACTATTTCGAGCCACACAACTTCCTGGTCAAACACCGTCTGGCCATCTTACCTCTCATTCGTGATCCATGGACTGCATCCTGGCTTGTATCGGCACCAAGTGGTTTAATCCGATCGGTGGTTCAAGTCATCTTGGAGATAGTCGGCGGCGAAGGAGAAGAGGGTCAAACGGATATTGCCGCGGAGCCAACGCCAGTCGGTGGTGGCTGGTCGTTCTGGCCTCACGTACCGAACGAGTCTCGCATCCAGCAAGTGGCTGAGATGGGCAGTGGAGCGCGCTCTCACTCGGACGCAGAATCACGTCAATGCGGCGACGGAGCTCCTTCTCGCGAACCCCTTCCGCTTTCACCAACCCTCTCGACCAGCTGCCGAGCCCACAGTTGATACCACGATGTATGAGGATACGCCAGCTGCAAGCGGCGACAACACACCGGCCCCTGAAGCGACGGCCGAGGCGGTACATGATGCCGTTATCCCGGATGTTGAACCAACTTCAACAGAGGATCCTGCTCCCGCAGAGGCAGAAATGGAGGCAGAGGTGGAGACGAAGGCAGGAACGGGAATAGCCGTAGATCCAGACCCACAACCTGAAGGGCCAAGGAGCTTGTCAAGACTGCAGAACAGTGGCGAGAGGAGCTCAACGCCGGCAGGGAGGTCCTGAATGTGGATGTTGGCAGTCTTGCCTTGCGTTTGGTCGACGAGCACCCCTCTTTAATTTTCGACGTCCACAACGCGTTCATCGGTCGTGTGGGCGGCTTCCAGAAAGAATCCATCAAGCTATCGATTCGCGATGTCAAGGCGTTCTCGTCTCACGCTCACGATGTCCAAGAGCAGCCGCTTGCTGTTCGATGCAGACTTCTAGCCCTTGTGTTGAGCGAGGCGCCTACATCATTCGCGCCTCGCATTGTCCTTTTCGATTTCTGCATGCGTCTTCTCGGTCTCAGGCTTGCCCAGAGACGACTTGCTTTCATCACTCCGCCTTCTCGTAATCATCACCCGAGATCATTTCATGGCCCTCGAGTTCGTGAAGCGTGGTGGCGTCCAGCTTCTCCTCCAGAGTCTCAAGTCATCTACCGGAGGCGTTGGGGGAAGCCAGTCATACATCGCTATCATCCTTCGCCATGTTATAGAGG
Source organism: Amylostereum areolatum (assembly GCA_012932865.1). Classification (NCBI taxonomy): domain Eukaryota; kingdom Fungi; phylum Basidiomycota; class Agaricomycetes; order Russulales; family Stereaceae; genus Amylostereum; species Amylostereum areolatum. The sequence goes on from SAXG01000071.1 coordinate 59,605, forward strand.
ATCCCTCCACGGTGTGCTCCATCATGCGTCAAGAGGTCCAGCGGTTCAGCTCCCACCCCCGCTCCAAAGTCGTAGATGTGCCAATGTATGTCCACGCGAGCAACGCACGCGCTTTACGCCACTCGAAGGCCTTCCTCGAGGTCACAGACTCTCTCGCAAGACTCGATCGGCCATTTTCTGTCCCTAACCACATCATGCTCAAGGATGATGTAGCGGCCGCCACCAAGAAAACAGAGTCGGAGCCTTCCCCAGATGCCCTTCTCAACGCGCCGATGTTGGTAGATCAACCCGTTCTCGGCTCTCTCTCGTCTCCCCCGGATTACCTTGGGAGCGTGGTCCGTTTCCTCATCGGAGAGCTAATGACGAGTGTCAACCCCCCCTCGTCCCAGGCAACGGAAAACGCCGCATCGGGTGCCGGCAGCTCTGGGATTTCAATCCTGACGGGCGCCCAAGCAAGTTCAAGTGCGGACACTCCCAAGGACGCGACTGCGCATCCGCAAGATAGTCTCGACCTCTACTATTGCGGCTTCTTGATGCAGTGCTTGACAGAGCTCCTCCTCTCTTACGACTCGTGCAAGGTTGACTTCCTCTCGTACTCGTCCAAGAAGAAGTCAACGAGCTTACCCCGTGGCCTTGCAGTTCCTGCTATCGGAGATCATCACATTTGGCACGCTGAACTCAGAGTCCGGGCCCGACTCTCGCAAACGCATTCACCTTTGAAATTGGGCCATGTCCGTTATTGTAGCGCTCTGCGTGGACACCGCAACAACTCCAGACTCCAAGGATGTTTCGCCTGAGCTCGTCTCCGTCCGGAAGTTCGTACTAGAGGGCGTTAGTAGGGCTATCAAAAATCCGTACCCTTCCGACTCGGTCGACGCACGATACGGACGACTGCTCGCATTGGCGGATCTGTGCCTTCGTCTGCTCACCGTGCGCTTCAACGTCAGCTCAAACGCACGCAAGCCAGTGGAGGATGTTCCGACCCATCTAGCGAAGATCATGCTCGAGAAGAACATCGTGGCCACGCTTGCCAACGCACTGGCAGAAGTTGACTTGAATTCCCCCAACGTTCGTGGGCTCGTGGCTTCGGTCCTAAAGCTGCTCGAGTTGCTGTAAGTCCCCACTCTCCTGCATGATTCTTCGGTGTTATAATCCCCTTTATAGGTCCAAGATTGCCATCAAGATGAGTCGGGCGTCGGACAAGACCAAAGGACCAGAAGACGCAAAGGTCAAGGGCGAGGACGAGAATATGCCGGACGAAGATGACGAGGACGATGATCGCTCCAACCGTGAGGAGACTCCGGACCTTTATCGGAACTCGTAGCTTGGGATGTAAGTGACTTATCGTTCTCCCGTTGCGTCTCCTGACATTGTGACGTCTTTTTAGGTTCGGCGGCGTAAGTCTTGGTTTGGTGTGGAATCCATCGCAGACTAACCACTCTTCCCACAGGAGATGGAGGACCAGTTTGCTGATGGAGACATGGATGAAGATGAAGGCGAGGAGGACGAAAACGTCGAGATGGACTTCGGCGAAGGCACGGGGAGCGAAGATACATCGGAAGAGAGCGACGTCGGCGAGGACGACGAAGACGCAATAAGTGAATCAGGTGATGAGGAGGAGGGATGGCAGGACGAAGACGAGGATGAGGACAAGGATAACCTGGTGGAAGAGGAGGAAGCGCATGCTCATACGCATGTTGAAGAAGCTGACGAGGACGACGGCGACGAAGAAGATGACGATGACGAAGCCTCATTTACCACTTTCCCTTCCTAACATGTTTTGCTAAACAAGAACATGACGGCTTCTGGCAAGGCGATGGTGAACATGATGGACGAAGAAGGCGATAACGACCAAGGTGAAGGTACGTTATACATGCAAATTTGTCGAGCGCTATTGACAGAAGTATTTGCTAGTCGAACTTCCAACCTTCCAAGGTGAATGGAGAAGAGGACGGCGGCATGGGCTCGGACGATGAGTATGTATATTCTCAAGGGCTCTTAGTATGATATGGGACTAACATTCAGTCGTAGGCTCGATGCCGAACTCCGGATGCTTGATAGTCAAGAAGGTCCAGGAGATATCTTCCGCTTTATCCCTGGTATTCCCGAGGGTCTTCCAGGCTTCATGGGTACACATGCCGGAGGGAACATCGTCATTACTGGCTGGTTGCACGCGCCAAGGCTTCGTGCGGATGGTGAGCCCATACTCGTTAACGGAGCCGAATGCCACTTATAATCATCGTAGGCGATGATGACATAGAAATTTCAGGACGTCCGCGGGGAGCTCAGCCAGTCGAGAACGTAACACACCCGCTTCTCATAGAAGAGCCAGCACTCCCCGGAGGTCAGTCATCAGGGCAAGGCAGGTCGAATCCTCGAGGTGGGAGGTCGGTTTTCGGAGGTTCTGGGAGACAACAGGATATTCTTCAGGCAACCGAAGACGTCATCGGTGGTTCCGCTGTGACGTCGGAAGAGAGCGGCGTCGGCGAGGACTGCATCGAACGATGTGGCGATGCAACGACGGGACTCCGAATTTAACGCGTTCTCGTTTATAGGACCATCTCCTTCGAGCTCCAGGGAGCACTTGTGAGAGGGCGACCTCTTCATTTCTTGTCTGTAGGTTTTGTTGAAGTATCGTGCCGGGCTCCTCCCCCCAAGGACAACACAATTGTATGGCCGGGGCGACGAAGCCTCCGAAGACCTCACGGAAACTCGACCAAACCACTGCCCCCTTTGGAAGGCGCGCCGAACTGCCACCACCGTACGCGCGAAGTATCTCCACCGCGACAGGAATGGCATCCCGCCACTTTCGTGCTCGTCAAGACCGTTAGCGTGCCCGCGGGTTTTTCAGTTTTACAGCTGGTGTGACATTCTGATGAGGCGAATGTGGAGAGAGCCTCATCGACGGCGAGGAAGGCGTGAGTGCCTTCCGAGTTCGCGTACGGCAGATGTGTGCGTTGGTCGTCTTTTGCTGGTTGACGGACGGCTGATGGTGTGTATTTTTGGACGGGCAGCCAACGCGCTTACAACGAGAGCAAGTTCGTGAGCAATCACCATTTATCTTGTTCACTTGTGACTGCCTATGCTATTTCGTTTGTGCAGAAAGCGTTTCAGCTTTTCCTCCTGGGTATGTGCGGATCTGCAGCCAAGGTCGGAAATTCGCGACCAGACAGCACCTTAGACGCCTTTGAGACTCCTCATCTTCGTACGTCCTCGTCTTCTTCGCGTGTCTGCGTGGCATGACTCGCGTCGCAGGAAGCGCTGTCGATCGCCTTGTAGTATTGGAGGTTTCGCACATACGCCGGAAGTCGGTTCTTGTTTATAGAACGTAGGGTGTTGACCTCACAATGTATCACGTTCTTCTCGTGTTCGAACATCGTGGAACCCGACAATTCGCAAGGATCGCGTCTGGGTCACATGCGGATTGATGTCTATACTCACCGTCTGGCCAAACGTGACGAATAGCAAGCGAATCGTGGTATATTGATACATCATAATTCTAATAAAAACGTGGGTGAAATCAGTCTTAGCCCAAACCTTGTGGCTAACTTCTCGTAGACTTACAGCTGTGAATCAAAAGCAACGAGGCGAAAATCCGCGCAGCATATAAAACACGAAATCGAGCAATGAGGCCAAATAAACAATCGTTCAGACATCTACGAAGTCAGAGCAAGAAAACATCCCACGGTCCCACTCGACTACTTGTCAACACTTTCGTCAATCCTATCCGCAAAGTCGTTGAAGGACCCGCGCTTTGAAATCTGAATGCGAGCGACGCCGGCTATCGCGTTGGCGGGGATCCCCTTGAGGGAGGGATGGAGGGCCCCTCTATTCACTCGAAGAACGATGTACCGCTCGGTGCTGTTATTGACGATCCTGCCATACACCATGCGAAGACCGAATCGTCGGTCGAAACGCGGCGGCGGCCAGGCGCGGGTCCCAAGCATGGCCGTCTCAAGCTCAGAGTAGACTTTGGCGAAGGCGTGATACTCGAATCCGAGGTAAGCACCTACTTTCCAGAACAGGACGCGACACTCACATCATACATATAGCCCCGAAAATCTTTCATGAAGGCCTTGGGAATGGTGATCTTTGGAAGCATCTGAACCAGGAGATAAGAACGAAGGTTTTTCGCAATTGAACAAACACTCACGGCGGTGGAAGAGAATTTCAGAGTTACAGTCGAGGAAAAGGTGTTGACGAAGACGAGAAAAAAGAGGAGGGAAGCAAGAGACGCGCGACAGAAAGAGCAAGAGCGAGGTCGAGAGCAGGTATCCGCATCGCGTCTTCAGCCTCTTATATCACGGCGTCTCCTCCGTTCCCACCCTCCACCCTCCTTCCTAGTCACTATTCAAGCACGATGGCGACGACAAGGTCCCGAGGAACTCTGTCATTGCAACCTCTTCCCCTCGATCGCGAATATTCACCAACTTGCTGTCTTGCCGCCGCTACCCATCCAAGTCTCTTCTTCTACGTCTCGCCAGACGCTCTACGGCTCCTGGCCAGATGGATACGGCGAGCTGGCTTCCAGCTTCACGATCAACTCGACCAAACCCACTAGTACCCCTTCTGGACGGCGCGCTGAAAGGCTACACCACACCTGAACCATCACCACTTCCACAGTACTATCGCCCCACCTCTTTCTCTTTCTCTGCCTCCGCCTCCCTCCCGCCAAGACCGTATCATCTTGGACTGAATGTCCCTTGTGCCAACGGTTCTCGACCTACGCACGCCCCCTCCCCTCTGCGCATACGCATCTCTTTCCTTCATGCCTACGCACCTCTCCGTCCGCGCAGAAGGCCACTCGTGCATCTCCTCTTTCCTCTTCATCCCTTCACGGCCAAGTTCGCGGGCCCCCAAGGTTGGTGACGGCGTAGGATCGCGGTCGATGAAGAGATACCTGGTGCGAAGTGGACGAGAGATGGATGCTGGACATAGGGCTGGTAAGCGTGAGTTTGAGTATGAAATCAACCGGGTAGTAGCGGGTACGTCGCTGAATATCGCTCTGCACTCTCAACGATCTCAACCCTGATATTCCTTTCCTCCCCCGTCCAGCCACATACCCCCTTTCCTTCCTCGCTACAAGGTACTATCTTACCCGCATTCTATAGCCCGGGACTTAGTGACAAGCAAGTTTATCATGGTCAAGGTCGGGGACGTCTACCGGATGCTGGCCGTTAACACCGCGATCGAGGTCGAGAAGGAGATCGCGGCGGATATCCTCCCGCCGCGACCGAGGAGCTCATAGTTTATACCCTCCCCACGCTCCTGGAGATATACGAGGCGAAGGGAACGAGTAAGTTCCACTCTTTTGCTACTTACACATGGCTCGATGTCATCTGAATCGCCTAGTACCATGATCTTCGCTCTACGTGTTAATTTGTGAAGACGACCAACAGAGTGACTCGGCCGGAACTCGGCGTCGAGGTCAGTAGGTCCCTTCTATTAGTTCCAATGTTGTGTAGCTCAGGCCCCTCGTCGTCAGCGTCGTGCACAGGATCGACTAACCGTTCCTGGTTTCATAGGCTCTCTAATTCGCAGACATAAATCTAGAAACGTGTTGTTCTTGCTGCACGTCAACCATTCCCCAGTGCGTTTATCCCGCTTCCGCCGTTCTTCCTGCCCTCTTTCTCACCGTCTTCCTCGCTGTCCAGCATCGTCAACTCCCTCTCCAAACCCATCTCTTTCAATACCGTGCGCCATTCGCATCGGGGACGCGTCCTTTGATGGTTTCGAAGGCGCCACTGATCACCTCTTTAGATGCCTGGGTCCCGTGAAGATTATGTCTATCTCGCCATGCTCGCTGAACAGGTTGAGCATTATGAGGGTGCGTACCTGGTCACCTCGTGGTGTCACTCAACAAGCTCATTCATCGCCCGCAGAGATGATCGAGAACATGAAGCGTGCGTCGAGGAGCGCAACGCGGCGACTGACGAGTCCAAAGTCTTCTACCAGGATTCGGATGTACCTTTCCGCACTGTCCTCTAGCCACATCCTCTAGCCCTCTACCTGATTGCCAGCGCTGACTTGTTTCTGATATATCTTCTCTCAGGACGGGTGACTGCCACCTTTACTTCGTCAGTTCGAGTCGAGCTCTCGAGGCCTGCGGTCTGCACAGTCGCGTCGGGTCACCGAGCTTCCCCCCAACGCACCTCATCCGTCTCGGACTATTTGTCTGTCTTCTAGTAATACGAAATCCTCAACAGCATCAAACGTGCAAGGACGACGCTGAGGCACCCGCAGCCGACGCGTAAAAGCCTCGTCGCGGTCGTTGGTGCTTTTGGTCTCTAATACTACTCCTCCTATCCGCATCCCTTCATGCCTATCATCCACAGGTCCCCTCGCCGAGACACCCCTTTTCGACGACCACCCTGCAGCGATCGGGCTCATCATGTCCATCCCCGTCATGTACGGATGTCATACATATCTGTCCTACTTGTATATACAATACATAAATAGATTAAGAAAGGGGATAAGGTGAGAACAAAAAGATACATGCTGAATATGCGTGTGAGAGAGCGACGACGTGAACGGGGGAAGGTAGGAGTTACGGAAGCATGCAGTAAGCGCTACGAGAAGGGTATGCGAATCGGTAGGGGGAGGGGTAAAAAAAGATTATGAAAGGTACTTCGTAACATGTCGATCCGACGGGGGACCAGGAAAGTTGGGAAAGGGACGACGCTCGGGCTAATCCATGGTATCGAAGAGGGGGGGAAGAAATCGACCGGGGGGATGATTACTAAGGAGCATGGACATGTTTCGGAAGCGACGTGAGTGGAGGTGGGTTAGGCTGAGCAGCGGGGGCGGAGGCTGAAGCCTGAGGGCGTGCCGGGCAGAACTGAGGTGGCGAGTGGCGAACGACCCATGCTGTAGGCCTCCTACTTGTAATCTTCTGCGCGTTGAGAATGAAAGATGAGTGGTGACATTGTTCCATGGAATGGAAGCGGCGTACCTAAAAGGTGACCTACACTTCTCGACGGACCCGACCAGCACTGAGCGGACAGAGGTGAGGACCGCCGGACCGCCGTCGCTATGCCGGGAGAGATATTGGCTGGATGTAGGGCTTGACGCTGGATACCGCGCTTGATTACCATTTTGAAAGAGGCTAGCGTCGCTGAGGGAGCTGTTACCAGCGGGAGCGAGCGGGCTGGCAGCGGGAGCGCGGGCTAGCAGCGAGAGCTGCGCTAGCGCTCGGCGCTGCAAGCGGACGTTGGTCGCTGTGCGCTGGAACGCTGGCGCTGGCGCTGACAAATATATTGATTTGAAATGTTGGGTTTTATACGGGTCTTGGCTGGGGCGGATGGTGTTCAAAATATCTCGTTTCGGCCTGATAACCTTTCGGCCACCACGGGCTTGAAACGTTACATTTATTAACCTTCCAAAGCAGTTTGAAATCGTGACATAACTTTTTATTTCTGATCACACTTAATGGATGATATGTCAGATAGGAACTTTAAGTTCCATACGTCCTTCGGCCGAAGCTAGACCCATCCGAAACTCGGTCTTTCGGACTGCTCTCGTCTTCGGTAATGTCCGTCCGAAAGAAGTACTATCAGACCGGATATTTTACCGCCTTCCTGCACCCAAAACATCTGATTTCTGACGGGTTTCGTCCCCGGAAAGAGCATGTCTGACAGTACACATTTCGGTAGAGTGTCATTCGTTTCCTAATGCATCATATATTTGTCATTTTATCCGTGTTTTATCACATCCACGGACGTTCCTATATTTGTACTTTTATCCCCCATTTCGAACTCCTATCGACTCCGCAAAAATGGACTTCTGCCCGCGGTGACTTCCCCTCCCCTCCACTGCTCTCATTTTACATCATGGAAACTCCTGATGAGTTCTTGGCCATGCCCTCTGTTTGGAAGACGTGATCCATCAGCGAAAAAACGTTTCGCACGGATAAGTTTGTAAATATTTCTAAAGGCCACAATACGCACCGTACGGTGAACTTTTCACCTAGGATTAGAGGACCAAGTTTCAGTTTTACAAGGTCTCCACAAGCTTTGACAATCACAGACAGGGGCCCCGAAGTTGTGAGCTAAAACTAAAAATAGCAATTTTTGGTTAATTCACCGGCCTTCCGCTTATGGAAATGCTTCTATTATCATTTCGCTTACAATACTGTAATCAATGGATTGTTTTTGCCGTTCAAATTCAAATTTTCAGATATGATAACTAGTTTAATTTACAGATTACAGCTACTACTAGTACAGTACAGTCCGCCGAATCTCGACTCCTACTGTAGATGGAGAGTGAGGGAGAGTGTAAGGTACAGTGTAGGGGTGTCGAGAAGTAAAAGGGACGTACCGGATGCTTGCGATGTTTCAGGACAGTAAGGACTCCTGCAATGCTGTCAGCTCTAAGTTGAACTTGAAAGAAAAGAGCACGCACCTCTTACACACTTCCGACTTCTCTAAATCGCATCCTGGCCATGGGAGATGTGGCTGAGGACGAGGGTGACCTTTAAGCTGCACACCGCAGGAGTAGTCCGGGGTCCTACGGCGCAGCTACGCGGGATCGCACTTTGACGGTAGAGGTCGGAAAGAGAAAGCTTCACTGGTTTTAAGCTCTTGAAGCTTGAAGCTTGAAGGCGCGGAGTTCGTCGGTCCGCGGTCAGAATGATCTAAGCGCCGGTGTCGTCTCCTGCTCGTGAACTTATAATCCCTGCTAAATCTCTCGCAAGCCTCTCGGAGTTATAGGGAAAGATTTAGAGGAACACACCTGGTTCAGTTCCGGAGCAAGCCTGGGTGAGGTGAATGGAAGAACACGGGGGGCTGGGATTTTTCGGTCAAAACCCTTACAAAAGATTAGATAACCGGACAGGCCTCGTAAATGACGCGCGGAAAAAACAGAGGAAAGCTTTTTCGCTGATGTCTTACCCTGGACCGGCCGTAGAAACCCTTGAGTTACAGACAAAGCTTCTGCACCGGCTTGCAGCAGGCAGTGCACGACTCCAAGGCACCCTTCGCCGCGCTGAGCAGCGGTGGACTCAAGTGGACCCAATTCTATGACGAACATCTCCTTGGTCTGTATAAAACCAGCTGCTTCCCGAACCCTCCACGGATAGTACCCTCTGTAGCTGAAGCCTGACGCTATCGTCAACATGATGCCTCCTCGTGCACATCTGTTCTCCGCTATGGCAGCGTTGCAAGTGTGGCCTGTCTACAGCCGCTCTATTCAAACTGAAACGAGAGACGTCACAAACTCGTCGAAAGCTGGACTCGCGTGGCCCAATGCGCAATGGATCGATATCAACCAGTACCGCTATACGGGAAAAGTCTCCTGGTGAGTTGTCTTCCACTCTATACGTTTCCCACTCAATTGGGATTACAGGTACTATTCGTGGGGCCCTTCGTCATTTGACACGGATCTTGAATTCGTGCCAATGTTCTGGGGGACGAAAGATATAGATCAGTGGCAATTATCAATCAACCAAACGGTAGCGGAACGCGATGTGCACGCGGTCCTGGGTTTCAACGAGTTAGCGTCATTCTACACTTCTTCTTTTCACCTTCTTTACCGTATCTCCAAGGCCACAAGAATCGAGTCAATCCAACATATCTCCTCAAGATGGGGCTACATTATGGAAGACCTACGTTGAACCGTTGAAGTCACAAGGCATCCGTCTTGGCTCCCCAGCAACATCCAGTGCACCCTCCGGAAAACAGTGGATTCAGGACTGGCTTGCTGCATGCGCAGGTGGCTGCTCTGTGGATTTCATCGCGCTTCACTGGTACGACGTGAACGCTACCAACTTCATCGCGTACCTCGAAGATTTTCATCAGACGTTCGGTCTGAACTTGTGGGTAACAGAGTGGGCGTGCCAGGTAGGCTACTTATTCAAGACTCACTATCCCGTCCTAGTTGCTAAGTGCGGCGTCTAGAACTTCAACAACGTACAGGACCAGTGCTCAGCCGAAGATATCCGCGAATTTATGAACACTACGCAATCATTCATGGACCACACGGATTATGTCGAACGTTACGCCTGGTTCGGCGCGATGAAGACGCTACCTGGTGTCAACGAGGTGAGCCCTATTCGAACTGGCTCGAATGACCATGCTTATACCTCCATAGCAAGATGCAATCATGGACGGAAGTGGGAAGATCAACGCGCTTGGGCTTCAGTACATCGGTGCAGCCGCTGGTCAGACATCGGATGGTGCAGTGACTTCACGTGTTTGGGGCTCTCTCGTTGTTCTCGCTTCTATGTCTACCTACGCTTTCTTATCACTATAACTTGATTATAATACCCAAATCATGAACTGCACTTCCAGTAAATTTGCCTGGTCCATCTTGACCCTCTTTAACAGCCTGTAAGTTTGGGAGCACCTCTTTGAATTCGTGTGACAGATCCGTGACGATCCGTGACGTCTTCGTGACTCCGAGCGAGAAATGTTTTGGGACCCACCGTCCAGATCGCCACACGCCCACCGTGAACGGGCTTGCATCTTTCAATCGAACCCGGTTTCCTCGTCCCCGCCCCTGCGATATGGATGACTTATAGACCATCAGGGACTCTCGTTCACTGAAAAATGGCCGACGACCCCTCGTCCATCGCGAAGTCAGTGGCAACATTCGTCCTTACTCGGTTTTCTGACTATGTTTTTCCAGGGAGGCGAAGACCCTCCAGCAGAGTCTCAAAGAACAGCTCAACAACAAATCTATCGACCCATGGGATAGAGAAGTCGAATTCCAGAGGAAAAAGTGCGTAGTCTTTCATCACGTCTTTCAGGCTCTGACCAAAACCACCGGATAGCCTTCAGAAACAATACCTCCTCCTTCTCCTCAGCCACCCGTATGCAAAGGAATCGAAGGATACGGAGGCTCACCTATGGATGCAAACTTCATATGCCCTCATCGCCATCTATAAACAACGCATCGGCGCTCTCGAACGCGCGCTCCGCGAAGCCGGCACCCAACGCCAACAGGGACGGCAGCAACGCCATGGACCCGTAGAACACCGGAAACTTCTTCAACGCTTCAAACAATTTCTTGCCAACGAGGAGAAGTTTTGGACGCAGCTTGTCGTTCGGTACCAACGTCAATTCGCTTTGACAGAGGCTGCTCCCGCGCTCGCCGTTCTGAACCTCACACCACCCGCCGACGCCGATGCCGATCATGATGGAGCGGACAACGATGGACACAAAGGTGGTGGTCGCCCCAGCCATTTCCGATTCCCGCTCGAACCCTCCGAGCCCCAACCGCCACCGACCCCTACCCAGCGTGCAAGCCGCCTGACTACTCTCAGCAAGGCTTTGGTCTGCCTCGGCGATCTCGCGCGCTACAGGGAACAATATCAGGAGGGCAATGGCCGACGAGGCCAGGACGACGGTTCGAAACGTGGGGGGCGAAACAGGCGTCAGGCGTCGGCGGAGACAGCCAAGGCGAAAACCTACGACAAGGCGAGGGCATGTTACGAGCGTGCGCGGAACCTTGTTCCGGACGAAGGAAATGCGTCCCACCAGCTCGCCATTCTAGCCTCGTACCAGAAAGACACCTTCGAAAGCCTCGTGCACTACTACCGGGCGCTTTGCGTTCGGGTATCCTATGAACCTGCTGCGGACAACATGGGGAATGTCCTCTCGAAATTTCTGAGCTCGTGGAAATCCAGGCGAAACAGGAGCAGCAGAGCACCCCCGCAGACTAGCGAAGGCGTCCCTCACGTCAAGTCGAGGATCAATAACTTCAAGGACGACGTCGTTGCCCTGCACGCATTGTGGAGGCTCGGAACAGAAGGGTGAGCCACACGCAGTTGGCCACGGTGCAGTGCTTATCGTTCCTCTTGACAGAATGGACGCTGTTGCCCCGAATCTTGGTGAAGATGTTGTGAAAGAGTTCTCAGCTCTTGTTTCGGAGCGATTTCTCCCTGTCGATGTCGTCACCAAGGTCATGGTCCTGGCTCAAGGCGCTCTCTGGAAGCAAAAACTGGTCCGTGCACCTTCCACGAGCTCCTCAAAGAAGCCGCTGGCCCCAGAACGTGCCGCTCCTTCACCTTCCGATATCGCCACGGAACTCCGTATTACCAACCACTTCCTTTCTCTGTATCGTGCTCTCCTCGACATTGGCACCGCAGAGTCCAAAGAGTCTACGAAAGTTGTGGAGGACGACCTCGCGATGCGCATCACTGCCACGTTCCGTCGTACTCTTCCAGCTCTGCGTATATCAGGCAAATGGTTACGTATCAACTTGAACCACGTCCTTCGCGGACCATCGGACAGCACAAATACGACTGCTTTATCGCACGCGGACAAATTTTGGACGTCGTATACTTCATTTGCAAGCTGTATGGCGACGACATTCCCTCCAGCCACTCTGCCGCGTTTTGATATCCCGTTGGAGGAAGACGTGGAGCTGGCTGGTTTCCTTCCATTGGGTGGACTTCTCGGCCCTGCTACCGCCCGCGCCAGCATTACAGAATCCACCAACGGCGACGCCCGACAGACTACGTCCGCTGAGCCTAGAGCCCTTGAGCAGGTGCATCCCAATGAAGAGCAGCTCATGCGTATTTGGGATATCTGGCACGACGCGGACCTCGTGGCCCAGACGCCAGATGTTCCCATGCATCCCTTTCGTGCCGGATCCCGAACCTTTCAACCCCCTCAACCGGCTCCTCAAGCGGAAGCGGTAGCTTCCCACGCACATCCTGTAGCGTCCACAGAAGAAGATGCCATTTGGGAAGTGCGACCTCGTATAGGATATGTGGATGACGATGCACGAACGGAAACAACAGATCCTGTGGGCGATGCGTTCAGAAAGGCACTCGACAATGAAACGGAGGACGAAGAACAGGATGAGATTGTCTGGAATCCCAGGTATTTTTTTCGTTTCTGTTTTTTTGGGCTGTATCGCTGATATGTTTGTAGACCATCCTTGTCTCCGACTTCCCCTTACAAATCTTCGGACTTGCCTGTCCTACCGTCCAGCTCGGAGAAGCCTATAAACCCCATTGGCCTCGGTAGGCCAAGTGCCGCCGGCATCAACCACGGTCTTTCTCAACAGCTGGCGTCTACCTCCCTCGCTCACTTTGCACCTGCTCCACCCGCTCGCTCTAGTCCCGTCACACATACTCCCAAAACCACAGCTCAAGATCTCCTCGCCAATGTGATGGGAAATCGCACTCCCAGTGGTAGACTCGACATGCGGCCTCGTCGTGTCTCGCACACTTCGCCCGCCTCCCTGCTTACCCCGACCCCACTTCCGTCCGATCCCTCTCACCCCCACTTGCTCTTCGGGGGCAATTCGACGTTCGGTTCTGCAAGCTCTATTTGGGCGGCGTCTCCGGACGAAGGCACCCTTGGAGTCCATCAACGGCATAGGTCTCATTCCGGCCCCTTCCACCCCCCACCGTCAAAACCACCTGTACAACCTGCCACTCAACCCCTCGCCCAAGGCCCGTGGTCGTCACAGTTTGATCATCGTGCCATGATGTCGCAGCCTCAAGGCATGATGCCACTTTCAATTCCCCACTCGGGCGTGCATAACCACAACGGTGCACACAGGCGTACTACAAGCACCTTGGTGGGACCGACGGATGGATACCACACCAGCTTCAGTGAACATATTGGGCAGATATCTAGTCACTATCCCGCCCCTCCTATCCACGCGTTGTCCCCTATAGGGGATCCCTCTCAATATGCGTTCACGACCCTGCCTACACCGAATACGCCTTTCTCGGCGGGGCCTCCGCTCAGCGCTGGGGTTCCTCCTCTGCACGGAATGGATAGCCGGGCGTATCAGCCTTACGGAGCTAGGGGCTTCGGGTACAACAGCATAGGCCAGCAGAAAATGGGGGGCATCTGGGACGACGCAGGTTAAAGGGTGTCTAAGCATCGCGCATATGGAGTATGCTTCCTTCCCACTATGTCAACACCTGCTTTCGTTGCAGGACAAATGTCGTGCGGAAACGCTACCGCGCTTCCCCGGGACTCAACACATTGGCCCCGGAGAATGAAGCGCACTTGACCGTGTCAGGTGCGCGAGCAAACGAGCCGCTTTTTCGTGCGGTGACTGCATCCGCAAGTCACCTGTTACTATGCCGTATTATGTCGGGTACATTGTGCATGGGTCGGTGGTACGAATGGACGGTCAACGTCGTCGCTGCCAAGTATCGTGTCTTCTGTAGCTTTACGTCTCTTTTGGTGCCTTTGCCTTTCTGTTACTACATGCAGCGCGTATTGTTCCGATGTTATGGTGTATCTCCTTTCTCGACTCTGCAAAAACGAAGGAATGAAATGGGCGTGGTGATGCAGCAGAGACATGGGGCTTCACACGAGGGTTCAGCTTCGTGTGCACTTGAAGTTGGAGCGGACAATGGGCAGAGCACCGTCCGTCACACACGTGCCCACGCAGGCCCACGCAGAAATTATGTTTGTCCCCGACAACTTGAAGGACTCTAACTTGATCACCATCGACGCATCGTGTGCACTACTTATTCTGTCACTCAGTGGACACTAACTCCTACCGCTCACCGGCTTTGACTCGTGCTCGATTCACGAGACGCATTAGCACGGCAACATTCTCTGCAGTGTGAAGCAGCGGCTGAAGGCTCATGGTAGCCGCGCCCCTACTGGTTGTCGGCCACGTACCAAACGCACTGCACGTACGTTTTATTCATGCCCGCCATGAGATGTTGCCGTTGCCTCTAGCACATAGGCAGGCGACCGTATCATGGCCCTTCATAACGCGAACGGCGTCTGGCGCTATGGACCACGATGTAGTAGGTATATCAGCCCTCATTCTTCCTACCTTTCGGCTGCTCACCACTCACGCATATCTCAGGACTCGATACCATGTTCACCGAACTTCTGCCTGCAATCGGGGATCTCATTTCTGGCATCGGAAGAGCCGACGGAAATCCGCTGATAGAGGACTTGATCAACCAATGTCGCGATATTCAAGTTTTCATCCTGCAGGAAGCCAACCCGAAAACTCAGGAACAGCTGGAAAACTACGCGGTGTGATTGTTGTCTCTTGAGGCCTCGAGGGAATACAATACTGACCTTGTGCCGCGTAGCTTTCTGCATGCCCTAGAAAACCCTGTCCTGTACGCTCATGAAAGCAGAACACCTTTCGTTAATCGGGAACCGTACGCAAGGGCCATGGCACAAGTCGATAAATATATCACGGAAAGGTTCTGCTCTCTCTTCTTCGTCGTGAGACCTTCGCTGAACGACTGCATGGTATCTCGCTTCAGCAAGGGTCGTGACATCGGTCAACCGGTCTGGCGTCATAAAACATGCATGTATCATCCCAGGCGGTTTTTACGAGTAAGTGACTTGAGAATCCCAACCTGTTTGCTTCAAATGATATTGATCCACCCCTAGAACCGGAAGACCCTTTGGATCCGCTGTTCCAGATACCTTGAGCGACGGCACAGCGACCAGATCCTGTCAGGTCAGGATAGTGCGAGGACTATTAGCTCCACGCCTGTATTAACATCCGTCGACAGTTGAGATTGACAGTGAGGCCCAATACCCGGAGATCGTTTGGAAAATCAGGAGCAAACTCGCACGTGAAGCTGGAAGGATTGCACCTTTGAAAAACCTCCAGTTCTACTCTGAGAGGCGGGTCGCGGATCTTGTTCGAAATCCCGATGATCCCAAGGTCACGGTCTTACATCCGTTGACTGAGAGTGGTCTACACTGGACTCAGGAGTCCGACTGGAGATCGGGAGGGCCGTCTGGTTCTCGAATGCGGAAAACCTCCTCGGATATTCAGCAACATGTGGCTCTGTAACCAAGTTGTCATCTTCAAAGGTTCGCCCTTCGTGGTAGAGGCTTGAAGTTTACTAAAACCTTGAGCTACTACAGATATCTCCGGGGTTTTGTTGCGTGCCAGCGAGATTGAGTTGGAGGGCGTCGCGTCCGACGGGGACCAATCTGTCGAAATTACATGGTCTGTGGAAGGCCAGACATTGTCTCAAGTCACTTGCTATGGATCTACCTCTGCCGCCATGGAAGATCTGGCGCGGGATCTATTGGCAGAGTGGAAGAGCCGTCCATCACAATCTTATCGCATTCAACGTGCAGCACAGATCCTTCACTGTGTCTACGCACACCCTCGCAGCAACATCTGCCTTATCTGTCACTCCTGAAGTTTCCAGTGACGCCCCCGACATCGACAACCCGGCGACTCCTGCGGGAATCATAGCAGATTCTGGCTTCACCACCCAGCCTCACTCCAGTTCATGATACTTGCGAGTGGCGACCACGCTAGGTCCTATCTTGTACTAGCACAGCATGAGTTTTTTTTTCAATCTAAAGTCTATTTGAGGTATCACCTATGTCTAGACTTTTTACTCTCCATTTCCTTTGCATCGTACTATAGTGATTGAATCTATGTAGTGGTCCCATTCATGCAAGGCATGCCTCTGCTTCGTAATCCTGAAGATGATAACCCAGAATTCGTAGTTTGGGCTTTTGGAGTCCCATGATCTGTTGGCTCGGAGACAGATGCAGCGGCCTAGAGCACAAGGAGCGCCGGGAGCGTAAGGAGGGCGAACACGGCAACAAACGACATCAGGCCTTTCACAGCTCGGGGCTCCTCCGTCCATACGTATAACACAATAGAAACGATTGCGAAAACGAACGCGGCGATTAGCGAGGAAAGCCCTGGTAGAAGCACCTGTCAGCACTCGACCACATCTGGAAAAAGGCAAATGAAAGACGACATGCAGTGAGATCCCACTAGCACTATGAAGCTCTTCCAAAGTCCGTAATATTTCAGCATATCCAAACTGCTGCTTCCGGGGTTTCCAACTTGTGGCCATTTCCCAGTACGTGCATGTCGAACAGGGACGGCGTAGAACTCGCCGGTGATAACGAGAGCGCTGATGGTTGCACTGAGGCTTAAGAGCAAGCTGGTGTACGTAAACCCTAGCATGACTTCTTTCGTCGTCGACGATTTCTCTGCGGATTTGAAGAGAGAGAGAAGCTGCGAGGCAACGCTGGCCAGAAGAGTTGACTGGAGCGCCGAAATCATGAGACGAGCAGGATTAAAATAAAAATCTGAGACAACTCTCACCACTGTCGCCGCACTGTTGATTGTACCCACCCAATTGTTCAGGGCATCTCTGACGGCTTCAGGCATGTTTGGTCTGACTGGTTTGATATAAGATTAGAGAATCGAGGCGGGCGTGAAAAACCAAAACTCGCCGGGTGAGGATTGTTCAGCGGACATAATGAAGAGAGGAGAGCCTTCAAAGCAGGCCTGGGAAGATGCAAGAGAGCTCGATCGAGAAGAAAGAGTTGGGGGTGAAGGCGAAGGAAACCGACGACTATAAAACGCGGAGGAAAGCAACACCCCGAGGATCTATAGGCGGCATCAGTGAATGGCGAGCCGAAATTTGGATGTAACATCCTTCCTGTACACCGATTTGTGCATGAAACATGGCTGCGTGTGTTTTGGGATGAACCCATGTGAAACATATGATGTTGTGGCACTGATATACCCGTCAGAATTCTGGAAGTGGTGCGTCACTGGCCCTGCCCACAGTAGACGTTCTTTTTTGTCAGATAAAGGAGCAACATACAATTCAAAACTGACCAAACCTCCGCCTGCACTCTGTAATAGCTAAGATCAACTTGTACGTCTTCACATTGCTTCGTACCAAGAAATGACCGAGAAACTTGAACAAAGATATCCGGTCCGCGCTTTCCGTGTGACACTGACCACAGCATTTGGATTTGACCTTCCGGTCTTTCCCAGCGGCTCGCGGGGTTTATAGGTTGGCATGATTACAGCTTAAATAGGAGGCATACGGAAGAGTGATTCCGACGCGAATCCCCACACTGGCACTGGGATCCCGGAAATTGGGCGTGTTCCATCTTCGTCCCGAATGTTGGATTTGCGTCGTAGCAATTTGGTAGCAATCGCCGGTCAGGGTTGAGAAGGTCCCGACGTACTGACATTGAATAATCACCATCTGTTTTAGAGAGGAAGCAAGTACCATATGCATGTAGGTGTTCGGGCGGCGCGATCGGTTGCATTATACCATGAATGAACCTGATTGAACGGTCGTCAATTCTAGTCGTAGTGGTGTGTACACCTGCTACTGACACTGTGCGCACGCCAGCACGTACCAGATGCTAGAAACTGCTAACTTGGCTGCTTGCTTTCAATGCTTTCCTGTCTCAAAGTTGAGCGTGGAATGAGCCGAATGACGAGGCGGGTGTGACATGACTGGCGTTTTGATTAGGCCGAGAACGAACTTGCCCGCGGAGGAAAATCCCGAGATACATAAAAGGAAGGAGATGTTCACGGCTCGGCGTTTGACGAGTCCGACGATAGAACAGACGCCGATTGCAAAGCCCGCGTCGTTGCTCGCCGCCATCGTTCACGACGACGAGTAGCGCACTCACAATAACGACGACGACGTCTACGAACCAGGGGATGCCATCACCCATCGCTCTTAACTTATCTCCCACTTCCTCCATGTTCAAAAAGCGTTCCTCCTCTTCTCTCGCCGCCATGGCGTCCGCGAGGTCCTACCTGTCTGCGGTGTCGGAGGCCGACGCTCGCGCGCGCGCGCATGGAGGGACGCCGACGTCTACCCCTGCACTTTCCCTCTCATCCTCCGCGACATCATCCTCCCAAGACACAGTCCTTGACGAGGAGTATGGCAACGACGACGGTCTCGCGCTCCCCCCAGTGCCGCCCACCTCTGAGCAGGTTTTCACCACGGTGCACTCCGAGTTCGGTCACAGCGCCAACGAGAGCTACCGGTACACGTCCAAGTACACGCCCGGCACCAGCATGGGAGGCGAGGAACAGGACCCACCCTACTACATCCTCATCACCACCTACCTCAGCTACATTTTCCTCATCTGCCTCGGGCATGTTCGCGACTTTGTTGGCAAGCGCCTCCATCCAGCTTTCTACCGGCACCTTCTCCCCTTCGACGTCCGTGTTTTTGTCTTGTTCGTGTTTTGTCGCTTGTCGTCTGACCCGCCCGACCCACACAGGGTTACGCCCCCCTCAACTCGGACTTCGACTCCTTCTACACCCGCCGCCTGAAAACCCGCCTGGACGATTGCTTCTCCGTTCCGGTGACGGGTGTTCCCGGTCGCACGATCATGACTCTCGACCGTCACTCGGACGACCACAATCACACCTTCACCTTGACCGGAACTCAAACCCGTGGCCTCAACATCTCGTCCTACAACTACCTTGGATTCGCACAGGCACGCGGTGGTTGTGCCGACGCCGTCGAAGAGGGCTTGCGTCGGTATGGCGTCTCGACGGGCGGGACCCGTCTCGAGGGCGGCACATCTGAACTCCACGTTACTGCGGAGGCTCTCGTCGCGCGCTTTGTCGGTCAGGAAGACGCCCTGCTCAGTTCCATGGGTTTCGCGACAAATTCGACGGTGATCCCCGCATTGGTGAACAAGGGCTGCCTGGTCATTTCCGACGAGCTGAACCACGCCTCGATCCGGTATGGCGTGCGACTTAGCGGGGCCAGCGTACGCATGTTCGCGCACAACGATATGGCGGCGCTTGAGGCTTTATTGCGCGAGGTCATCAGTCAGGGACAGCCGAAGACACACAGGCCGTGGAAGAAGATCCTGATCGTCGTCGAGGGTCTCTACAGCATGGAGGGTACTCTCGTTGACCTGCCTGCCATCATGGAACTCAAGAAGAAGTACAAGGTGTGTTCCCCCCTGGTCAATTCTGTCGGACAGCCCATCTGACGCTTCTCATTAGTTCTACCTGTTCATCGACGAGGCGCATTCCATTGGTGCCCTTGGCCCGCACGGCCGCGGCGTTGCAGACTACTTTGGCATCGATCCCCGTTCGATCGACATCCTTATGGGCACGTTCACCAAGTCCTTCGGAGCTGCCGGTGGCTACGTCTCGGGCAGCAAGATGCTTATCGACCGCCTTCGCCTGCGTGGACACAGCGGAGTTTATACCGAAGCAATGACGCCCCCCGTGGTCATCCAGATCCTCTCCAGCATGGCCAGTATCATGGGCGTGAGCGCGCCCACCACCCCTGTCAAGAGCTCGTCTTCAACCGTGACTTTGCGTCCCACAACCGACTCCGAACAATATCCTGGCCTCGCCCCGGCGACGATGCTTCCCCCGTGGATGGACCTCCCCATCGAGCAGCGCAACGGCATCGAGGGCAACGCCCGCCTGCGCCGCCTTGCGTTCAACTCCCGTTACCTCCACCGCGGCCTCGCGAAGCTCGGCTTCATCACGTACGGGCACGTCGACTCGCCGATCGTGCCCCTGCTCCTGTTCCACCCGGGCAAGATGGTCGCGTTCCACCGGATGATGCGCGCGCGCAAGACGCCGATCTTCACCGTCGTCGTCGCGTACCCCGCGACGTCGCTCGTGACGTCCCGCGTGCGGTTCTGTCTGAGCGCCGCGCACACGAAGGAGGACATCGACGTCGTCTTGCAGGCGTGCGACGAGATCGGGGACGCGCTCGACTTGAAGCACCTCCCCACGGAGCGCTGGCCATTGCAGAGGATCGTCGACAGCGCTGTCGAGCTCGTCACCATGCAGGAGGATTGAGCAGAGCGGGTGGGTCAAGATGGAGGGAGCGGTCGCAGTTCTGCTTGTGTATACCTTACCAGCCGTTTTACTTGTACATTCGTCTCGACTTTTCGGGCCGTGACCTTTTGACTTTTTGCGCGCGGAGTGTAACTTAGAACGATGGGCACGGTACCTACGCCACCCTCCCCTCCGACCCGCGTTGTGCCTATCTTAGTACCCTTTTCCTCCACATTCTACTTACCACATTACACCTGTGTATAGTGCCATTCGTTCAACCGATTTCAGATTCTAGTTCATTCTTCCATACAGCGTATAGAACTCCCCAGCCAAAGTACAGCATGTTTAGCGAGGTACATATATGGTTCGTATGATACATACCATCTGGCGCCGCGTGAAGAGGCGGCGTCGGAATATATCTTTGTTGTGAATCGGGGCGTGGATGTGGTTATAAACGTGGTTCGACTCTTCGAGGCTCCAGAGATACATTTACAATTTCGCGCGGGTGCGCGAGTACATGGAGTGATACAAAATACGGACGGGGATGACAAGTTACAGCGATGAGGGGGACGGAAGACGGAAGATACAGGTCGGATGGAGGTACATAAGACGTCAAGGCCAAGGAGTGCACGTCGATCCCAGACACAGAGCTTGAGAATGTCGCCTGAAGCCCAAGAACTCGGAGGATACCACCGGCCTCGAGCACAGTACATACCTAAGCTGACGCCACCCCGAAGCGGCTGGCCGCGATGTCGTGGCGCATGCCGATAGCCTCTGCGAGCATCGTCCTCTTGTTCACGTTGTGCTGGAGCGGGACTTGGGGGTGATACCGCTGGAGATAAGCCGACAGCATCGGCTCGGCCATGGCCTCGAGGACAGCGAGGGACGTGATTGCAGCTAGGGTCTACGAGAGAGCGACGTGAATACTCTACAAGCAATGGGGAAAAGAAGGGGGGTTGGACTGACTGGGACTTCGGCGGGCACGGTCCCGTCTGGGAAGGGCACGATCTCAAACTGCTGGACATTCCCGGCGCCGCGGGACGCATTGAGCGCCTGACAAAGGAACATCAACATCGACGCAAACAAAACAAAAAAGCGCGGCGCGGCGCTCCCAAACGCAACGTACCTTCTTTCCGTCGATCGACAAGATCCTGAGCTCCTTCACCTCGTCGAGGATCCGCGCGTGCCGGCTCTGCATTTCCGCGTTCTGCTCCGCCAAGCGGGCCAGCTCCACCGCGTGGCCGGCGACGGTGTTTTGCAAGGTGTGAACGGTCGCCTCGCGCGCGTTGAATGCCTCGCGCATCTGGTGGAACATGGCGGCATCCACGGGTTCTGGCGATGGCGCGCGCTTAGCGGTGCTCGATGGGATACGAGGAGAGCGGCAACGCACCGGGAAAGCCATCCATAGGGATGAGCACGCCGATCTTGGAATACATTACTTTCGCCATGAGAATGTCGTCCATACTGCAGGGGATGTGAAGAGCATCTCCCTCCGGAAAGACTGCTCGCGTCGCGTAAGTCACTGAGCTGGGCAGCGGCGCCAGCGGGCCAGTCGAAGTCGAAGGTGACGTACCGTGTCTGGCTTTGAGAGTGTAGTAGTACGCTTGAGCGAGCCTGTAGTTGTGGATGGAGCCGAGAGGGTACGTGAAGGCGGGTTTTTCGAGGCGTGTGCTGTTCATCGTGGACGTTGGGAAGAGCGGGGAGGTTATGGGCGAACTGTGCGAAGGGCGGTTTAAGTAGGTTGCGAACCGTCACGTGCATGCCTTCCTGTCACCTTGACCCAAGTTGGACGCGACACATCTCCCTTCTAGATCATGTACAGTCCGAGTGTACGCGTTGTGCGCCCATGATTTTGTCATATTGTCCAAAAGGAACTGCCCCTGCCTTGTTCATGTGCAACGAATCCAACCCCGAATCGCTCTTGCCAGCAAGGCAAGGAATAATACATTCAACTTTGCATCTCCCGATGACGGTAAACTTCTTCGTAACGTATGCTCCTCTTCGTCATTCCCGCTTCTCACGACTTCGCTTTGATCAACCCGGCCATGATATCGAAACTATTGCCGTCCGGCTGGAGGTCGATGAACCCCCCCGCCCCGCGCTCGGGCAGGGCGCGCAAGAGCCCATGATCGGGCGTGATCCCGAGGATGCGGACCTGCTGGGGCGGGGTCACCGTGGTCACGGTCACCAGTTGGTCCCTTCAACCGACCCGGTCCGTCAGTTCGACGAAGGCGGAGGACAAGGAAACACGCGGAAACGCACGAATGCATCCAGGCGTCGAGGTACGCGTCCTCGAACGGAGCCCAGCTGCCCCGGCCGTCCACGAAGGTGCCCCACATGCGCTCGAACTTGGTCAGGATGAGCGCGAGCATCGTTTCGCTCGTGATACGGGGGTCGAGGAGCGAGAGGGACGCCATGGGCGCGGGGGTGGAGACGTTCACGCCGCATCCTAGAGCATCCGAGCGTCCGTCAGCCTACCCGGGCGAGCTGCGAGATCGCGTCAAACGCGCCTACGATGATGTCCACGCTCCCCCCCGAAAAGCTCGTGTTCACCAGGATGCCCCCGATTTTCTTCTTTCCCGCGCCCCCGGCGAGGTCGACGTAGATGTCGTTGGGCCACTTGAGACGGACGCGCGCGCCCGCAGGCGCCGCCCAATGCGCGCGCGTCCCGACACGCTGCGACGACCGAGAGGCCGAACAGGTATTGGACGAAGACGAGGCGGGGGGCGGGCATCGCGGAGAGCGGGGCTCGGAGGAGGAGGGAGAATTGCAGGCAGCCGGTGGGTGAGAGCCAGGTGTTGGAACCGCGCCCGCGTCCTGCGAGTTGGAAGCTGGCGAGGGAGACGATGGGAGGGGGAAGCGAGGAGAGAAATGTCGGGTTTCTGCCCGAGCGTCAGAGGGGCGTTCAAAGGAGAGCGGGTCGCATCATCACCTCTCCAACATCGTCTGCGTGCTCGTGACCGCCTCGCCGTAGAACAACGCTTCGCCCATCCTCCAAGTGTGGGTTCCCGACGGTTGGACGTCGCCCCCGGCGGCGAGCTCGTCGAAGAACTTGGCCACGTCAAATCTGGGGGCCATTGCTTTGGAAGGCAGCTCGCCAGCTGGGAGGAGTAAAATCTGACGGGGTTGGGGCTCGGTCGCGTCCGATGCTTCGTCCCGAGCTTGTGATACTTGCTTGAGACCTTCCTCGGAGGTGACGCGATGGAAGTGGAAGGTATCAGCAAAGTCCGCGATGATGTAGGGCGAGATTTCCGACGATGCTCCCTTCCACAACGAACGCAAGATAGACGCGAGGATGTCAGGTTTCGTGCGGGGTGAGACGAGGAATTGTGGCAGGGGGCGCGTGGGTACCGGAGGGATTTGTTCATCCAGCGTTTCTGACGACTTGGGGTCATCCGAAAGAGGGACACGGAGGCCCAGTGACGATAGAGCGTGTTTGAGCGTGTCCGTCACGGCTTTGGACGCGGGGTCATCGCCTACAACGAGGTCCCAGAAAGCAGCCTTGCCCGCGCCGACGTTGATTTCTGCCGCAACGACGTCCTCCCCAAATTTGGCCAGCACCGTCCCCGCACCGCGTTCTATTTGCACGTCCGCTCGTGGAAGGCCACGCACGACCCCCCCGCTGGTCAACGCGACGTCGAACGGGGCAGCGTCGGCGGTCACAGGCTTGAAGATGCAGATCGCAGCCGACGTGCTGGGGTCCCAAAGATGGAGCGCCTCCCCCGGATGCGACCTTGTCGTTTGAGCGCCGAGGCCGAGTGCCAGGACACGCCCGCCGCGTTCGACGTAGGACTGGACCGCCTGCAGAGATTTGGGGGGCATGGTGGCGGATCCGAGGACATCGCCTGGGAGGAGGACGAGGAGAGCGCAGGTAGCGGGCCAGGGTTGTAAGGCGAGGGATGGAGCGTTTATGGGTTGGACGGTGTAGAACGGGGCGAGGAGACGACGGAGGATGGGCACGGCGGGTGTCGGGTCCTTCGCGGTGCGTGACAGAGTGTGTACGAGGACGTCCATCTTGTCGGAACGCTGGTGTCGGGATAATCATGAATGCTCGTCCTCGATAACGGGCGCCGCCGCTCACCTGCTTTTCCACCCGTGTTCACCGTCTGGCTCGTCGTGGTCGAGATGTCGCGAGACGAAGGCAGGAACGCGGCAGCAGACAAGACAAGATGAAGATCCGGCCAGGGCCGTCCCAACTCCCACAATTTCCCAGGACCACATTATCCTCTCTCGCTCACCGCTCACCACATCGATCTCCACCATGGCCGCACCCTCCGATTTCCTCTCCTACGTCGACGGCAACAAGGACGGATTCATCAAACGTCTGGCCACCGCCGTCGAGATCCCAAGGTAAGCGCGCGCGCCCACTGGCACCCCCGCCCGCCATCGTACCCCATCCTCATCCACCCTTGGCCAGTATCTCGGGCGACCCCGCACGTCGCGACGATGTCTTCCGCATGGCTTCCTTCCTCGAATCGGAGCTGCAAGCGTACGGCGTCGAGACCAAGCGCGTCGACCTCGGCACGCATGTGATGGAGGGCAAGGAGCTCCCGCTGCCCCCCGCCATCCTCGGCCGCATCGGCCACGACACCTCCAAAAAGACCATCCTCATCTACGGACACTTCGATGTCCAGCCCGTGCGTGCTCTGTCCCCCCCCCCCTCCACATTGTCCGCCTCGCTCACGCCGCATCGTATCGTATCACATCTAGGCCGAGCTATCCGATGGATGGTCCTTCCCGCCTTTCGAGCTCACCCACGACGCGAAGACGGACCGTCTGTACGGCCGGGGCTCGTCCGATGACAAGGGCCCCGTGCTCGGCTGGGTCAACGTGCTCGAGGCGCACCACAAGCTCCAAAAGCCGCTGCCCGTCAACCTGCGGTTCTGCTTCGAGGGCATGGAGGAGAGCGGGAGCGAGGGCCTCGACGAGATGATCCTCGCCGAGGTGAAGAAGGGCGCAGACTCGTGGTTCGACGGCGTCGACGCCGTGTGCATCGTACGTCCACCCTTCCGCGCGCACGCACGAGCTCTCTGTCGCTCTCTAACCTCACCGCGGTCATCCGTCGACAGTCGGACAACTACTGGCTCAACACGCGCACGCCCTGCCTCACCTACGGTCTCCGCGGCATATCCTACTACAAGCTCACCGTCTCCGGCCCCGCGAAGGACCTCCACTCGGGCGTGTTCGGTCGGATGGTGCACGAGCCGATGACGGATCTCGTCCTGCTCATGAGCAAGCTCGTCGACCCAGCCGGCAACATCCTCGTCCCGGGCGTCGACGACTTGGTCCCTCCCCCGACCGACGAAGAGAAGTACGTTTCCTCCCCCCCTCCTTTCCCTTTTCTCCCCAACTTCCTCACACGTGCTGACCGATCGCACCCCGCAGGGCGATCTACCACAAACTGGATTACTCCATCGACGACGTGCAGGACTCGGCCGGGGCGGCGATCGCGCTCAGCGGGGACAAGGCGAGCGTGCTCATGGGCCGCATGCGCTCGCCCTCCCTCTCTCTGCACGGCATCGAGGGCGCGTTCTACGGCGTCGGCGCGAAGACCGTCATCCCCGCGCAGGTCGCCGGCAAGTTCAGCATCCGGTCAGCCGTTCCCTCCCGCCGCTCCTTCGTCGTTTCGCCTGACGCGTGTGTTGCGTGCGCTTCGCCAGGCTCGTCCCGCCGCAGACCCCGGCGAACGTCGACCCGCTCGTGGTGAAGTACGTCGAGGACGAGTTCAGGAAGCTCGGGAGCAAGAACAAGCTCCAGATCGAGAACCTGCACGGGGGGAAACCGTGGGTGGAGGACCACAAACACTGGAACTACGAGGCCGCGCGCCGCGCGACCGAGGTGCGCACCCCCCCCTCCTCACCCCCTCTTTGTCCCTTTCGGGTGGATTGTGGCTCTAACTGGTGGGACGGGCAGGCGATTTACAAGCAGACGCCGGACTACACGCGCGAGGGCGGGTCGATCCCCGTCACGCTCACGTTCGCGGAGGCGCTCGGGGTGAACGTGCTGTTGTTGCCGATGGGCAGGGGCGACGACGGGGCGCAGTGCGTGGCTTTTCCTTTCTTTCTTTCTTCCCCCCGTCGACGATCTCACGCGTGGTTGGCTTTTTTTTTCTCTTTTTGGATCACAGCTCGACGAACGAGAAGCTCGACCTGTCGAATTACATCGAGGGCACGAAGCTGCTGGGCTCGTATCTGTACGAGGTCGCCGCGGGGGACGAATTAGTAGGCGCGGGCTCTGGGACTCTGTGCGGCGGCGGTTCACCTGGGGGAAGGAAGATCGAAAGAAAGTGTACCACTAGGAGCAGCACGTCGTGTATAGCATTTGTATTGGCTCATGGCAGTCTTACCAGCGTGCAGCGGCAAGCCGTCAGAGCCGCTGTGTCGTGCTTTGCGTTTTGCCACCGACCCGCGAGTCCGGCCTCGTCCACGAAGAATCAGGCCCTTATAAATTTTATTGTTCGCCGCTTTGCCACAAGACAGCGTCCCCTCCAATTCGGGGTACAAGTCGAACGAACGCGGTGGCAACCTGTCCTCCCCTCCCCCTCGTGTTCCTTCGACATAGTAGACGCATTGGCCCTCCGCGCCAATTTGCATCAGAAATCACACGCGCGTTGACCCGCGCGGGCTGCATTATGATTTTGATCGGTGCACCCTGCTTCGCGGTGGCACCGGTAATCCGAAAGTGACAACGAATTGTGCGGTGGCGAGAGGACGGGGCGGGTATATAAACGTTCCCGTTTTTTTATGTGCGGACGTGGAGGATCATCGAAGAACATCATCTCATCGAGCGTCCTGCAACAGTGTCCATCTAACCAACCAACCAACCAACCAACCAACCAACCAATCGACCAACCACTTCATCGTCGTCATGACCAAGTGCATCAACCACCGACACCAAACCGCGACCGCGCTCGCCACGCTCCGCAAAGCGCGCTCCTCCGCCTCCCTCTGGGCGAGCGCGCCGCCCCACCCGCCTCCGGCTTCCTCCCCGTCGAAATCGAAATTCACGCCGACGCCGCGGACGAAGGCGCGGGCGCGGGCGCTGACGGCCACGGCGGGGAGCGGGGCGCGGACGGCGGCGCCGAGGTTCGACGGGGACGCGCTCGGGCTCGCGGCGTTTTTCGACGCGTTCGAGGCGGAGGCGGGGACGGGGACGCTCTCGGACGCGTCGCGGATCGCGGCGCTGGTGCGGCACGCGGCGCGGCCGGTGGCTGCGTTCTGGCGGACGCTGGACGGGTACGGGGGCGGGGGCACGTACGCGGCGTTCAAGGCGGAGATATGCTGGGTGTACCACGGGCAGAGGGTGCCGAGGCGGTTTCGGGTGAGGGATCTGGAGAGGGCGGTGAGGGAGGGGAGGGAGTTGAGGGAGGGCGAGGAGAGGTGGCGGGCGAGGTTTGAGGAGGTGGCGGGGTGGTTGGTTGGGAACGGGGATATTACGGAGGGGGAGAGGAGGGAGTATTGGGAGGAGGGGGTGCGGGGGGTGATCATGGGGAGGAGGGAGAGGGAGAGGGAGAGGCGGGGGCGGGATGGCGGAGTTGGTAGAGCGGACGGCGGGGATGGGGATCAGGGTGTGAGAGGGATATGTTGTGCATTATGCTCTATGGAACCTATGCCCTTATGCAAAAACTGTATTCCTGGGAGAGAGTGCACAAGATCGACAGACACGAGGCGGTGGGTGCCCTGAGGGCCTGAGGCCTGAAGACCTGAGGAGCGAGCGATCTGGGAAGGTGCTGCAATGATTGAGGCTGGGGACGTTGTGTTCATAAGTGGTCTCCGAGGAGGAGAGATCGAAAGGCAATAGAGATAAGCGAGCGCGGTGGCAGTAGCTGTTCCTTTCTGGGGCAGGCGACGGTCAGCAGGAGGATATCGTGGGCAGAGGGAGACGAGCATAAAGGGCAGCAGAGCGTATTAGGCAACACGGTTCGAACTTCGTAGGGCAGGCAGACGGGAGGTCGATGCCAAAACTTTGTGGCAGAGGTGGTCGGGCCTGGAGAGCGATTGCAAGGGGGACCTATTGAATGGGGAGAGGAGGGGAAAGACTGGGACACAGCGTGATCGACGATGAAGTGAATGGGCAGCGCGTGTGCTGGGTCGTGTGAGCTAGCGCATCGAGCATTTGGTCAGCTTCGGACGATTTGGTGGTGAGAGTGCAAGCTGCGACAGGAACGGCAGGGGATATTCGGTAATGAGCGCAGGAAAAGACGACGGGGCGAACGACGGAAGAGGAAAGAATTTACAGAGCAACGACGGCGAGGAGGAGAAAGAGGAGGCCAGCTCGAACAACGGCGTTGTCCACGTCGTCGGCGCGAATCGGCCAGCGCGGCAAGAGTCGGCCGAGGCGCGCGCCAAGTTGCGGGGACCCCGTAAATGAACGGAGCACGTGAGCTTCTTGTCCCTCAGCGCCTGCAGTGAGCGGTCAACGTTCCCTCCCCTTCGCTTTATATACTCTCCATCTCGCTTCTCAGATGCATATCGGCCACGCATCCTCCCCCTTCCCCGACCCCCGCCATGGCCTCCTCACGTCCCGCCACGTCCGGCGGTCTCCCAGAGTCTCCTACCCCCAAGACCGCCAGCGTCAACCACAGCCTCGACGCCCCCAGTCTTAGGGAGAAATCCTCTGCCATCGACCCCGAAAATCCCGCCCTCATAGATCGCCGCGCTGAACAGTCCGCGGCCTGGAAGGTGGATCTGCTCGTCGTCCCTTTGGTCGGCATGTACTGTCAGTCGTCCGCGCGCTCTCCCTTGTATCCTCCATCCTAACCCCAGCTTCTGCAGACCTCTTGTCCTTTTTGGTACGTACCTCTTCGGGCCATTCCTCACGTTCGCGTCTTTACGCTGATCTACCCCCTTCCAGGATCGCTCGTACGTGTTTTCGAGCGCATATGTGCGTCTGGTTTTGACACCATCCCAGGAACATTGGCAACGCTCGTCTCGCAGGCCTCCAGCAATCCCTCAACATGTCCGACCACCAATTTTCGACCGCGCTCACCATAACCTAGTACGTCCATTCTCCTTCCCTTTTTGCACCTTGGGAGCCCGCGCCACGATCCCCGCTGCGAGCCGTCACCACAATCTTTCCATCTTTCACACGTCCACTCTCCATACGAGACAGCCTCTCGACTCTGTCTGTCTCTCTCCCGGTTTAGACTAACGCAACCTGATCGCGCATCCTCTTTCGCCTCTTCTGGCGTCCCCCACCATGTCGCCCGCTCCCTGAAACGCATCTCGACGCTCGTTGATCATCTTTTTCTGTCTTGCAGCGTCCCGTACATCGTAATGGAGCTCCCCATGAACCTCGTCATGAAGCGATTCGGCGCCAATATCACGCTTCCCCTCATGGTCACCCTCTGGGGCATGGTCTGCGCCTGCCAAGGCGCCGTCAAAACCTACGGCGGCCTCCTCGCCTGTCGCTTCTTCCTCGGAGCCCTCGAAGGTGCATACGCTCCCTTCATCCTAAATCAGAAAGCACCCGAACGTAGATCTGACGCGTTCGTCCGCAGGCGGCCTCTTCCCCGGCATCGTGCTCTACATGTCCTCCTTCTTCAAGCGCCACGCGCTCCAGTTGCGCTTCTCGATGATGTTCAGCGTGACCTCCCTCGCCGGCGCCTTCTCCGGGCTTTTGGCCGCCGCCATCGAAAACATGGACGGCATTCGCGGGCTGCCAGGCTGGGCGTGGATTTTCATCCTTGTGCGTGTTCCATTTCCGTTTCCTCTCTTCCCATCTCTCCCGCGCGTGTTCTAACAGAGGCGGGTTTTTTTTCGCAGGAGGGCCTGTTCACCACCGTCTTCGGTCTCGTCAGCGTGTTCATCATCCCCGCCGAGCCCCGGGACATCAAGTACCTCACTCCGGAGGAGCGGGAGGCGTACACGCGCGCGTTGGCGGAGGATTGGAGCGGGGACGCGGACGCGGACGGGAAGGCGCAGGAAGTGTTTAGCTGGAGCGAGGTCGCGAGCGTGTTCACCGACGCACCGCACGTTCTCCTCCTCGGGCTGCCGCTCTTCTTCAGCGGTGTCACGGTAGGCTCGCGGTCTCCTTAATTTCGCGGGGGACGACCTCTAATCTGATGCCATCTCGTCGGTAGCTCTACGGTCTCGCCAACTTGTGAGTTCTATCCAGCGCGCGCCGACGGGGTTGGGGGGTTTTGTTTGACAGAATTTGCAGCACGCCGACGATCGTGAACGCGCTCGGCTTCTCGCCCACGCGCTCCCAGCTTTTGAGCGTGAGCCACTCGTCTCGTCGCTTCTCGCTCGGAGCCATCGCTGACGGGGTTTCCGGCGCCCGCGTAGGTCCCTCCCTACGCCTGCTCGTTCGTCTTCAGCATCGTCGCTTCCTATTTCTCCGACCGGTACGGCCAGCGCGGGATCATGGCCGTCGCGTGCAGTCTGCTCGCCGCCGCGGGCTACGCCATCTTCATCGGTAAGCGCGTTCTTTCCTCGTCCTCCCCGCCTTCCTTCCTTCATCCTTCACCTTCGCCATCTTCTTTTCCGCCCCTTTCCGCCCTTTTCCGCCTTTTTCCACCCCTCGCCCCTTCGCGACGGTGCTGACGCCACCCCCGGTTTTTGCAAGGCACCGCGAACACGCACGCGAACTACGCCGGGCTCTTTTTGCAGATCGTGGGCGTGTACTCGGTCGCGCCGTGCTTGAGCACGTGGAACGCGAACAACGTGCAGCCGCATTACCGCCGCGCGACCGCGGTCGCTTTTGCGTTCGTGTGCACGAACCTCGGCGGTCCGTCGTTCCTTTCCCTCCTTTCCCTCCTTTCCCTCCCTCCGTTCTTCTTTCCGTCTTATTTGATCCCCCGTCTTTCCCGTGCGCCTTGTTTCATATGCCCCCCCTTGTTTTACATGCTTCCCTTATATATTTACACCTTTCGCGTCCGCATCCCCTTCTTTCTTTCGGTCCTCCGCCACCCCCCTTTTACCACATCGCATGGACGACGACGACTGACGCGCGCGCGCGCGCGCTGCTGCTATTTCCATCCGCAGGCATCGTCTCCACCTGGATCTTCGTCGGCCCCCCGCGCTTCCACGTCGCGTCCTCGATCAACCTCGCGTTCGCGCTCGCCATGGCCGTGCTTCTGCGCGGGGACGATGGGCTTCCTCCGGCGGGGCAACGCGCGGAAGCGGAGGGAGGTGGCGAGGAGGGAGGGGGGGGGAGGGGGAGAGGAGGGGTGGGATGCGGAGGGGGAGAGGAGGAGGTTGGGGGATCGGCATCCGCGGTTCGAGTATACGATTTGAAAGTCCGAGGGTAGGGCGAGGGGGTCGGTTCTGGGGGCGATGTTGTCGTTACGAGTTCACGAGCTTGGGGAGGGGGGGGGGGCGGGTACGTGGGCGTGTATGTATGATACGATACGACACGATGATACGATACGATGCACGGGGACGGAACGCGCATTCGGTACGTTCACGGATGCACCCGTGCGAAGAGAGAAGGACCAGAACGAACGACCGACATCCGACGGTCCGACATGGACATGGACGTCTGGCTAGGTACTAGTAGGTCCTGCGGTGCCAGTGCGCCGAGGGAAAGACCAAGTATGTAAGTACATTCAATTTCGGGCAAAATTAGAGAGCGTCGGGGACGGGCTGCGGGCAGTGCATGACTCGCTTGCGCGGCCTGAGCCAGGGAAGGGGGCCCGCGACTGCGTGAGTCCATGCGTGCCAGTGCACGAGCACAGACAAGGGATGGGATGGGATGGGATGGGGTGCTGGCATGTGGGAGACTGGGTCCGCACCGACTAAGTGCGAGGACGTTGGGAAACTTGGGGGCCTCCCTTTGTTCGATACGTCGGCGCGGAGCGCTGAGAGCGAGGGGCGGGGTGCGTGGGGCACCTACCGTGCCAGTGCTTAGTGTGCATGATTAGTGTTGAGGAAAGGAAAGGAAAGGAAAGGACCGCGGGAGGCCCCCTGCGGAACGATCTGGGATCCCGGGGGTGCCGGTGGAAAAGGTTATGTAAGGAGGTCGAGGTCGAGGGTGCCGCACACCGTAGCTGAGCGCCGAGTCCGAGATGGCAGTGCTGTTCGTTCGATGCGGAGAGCTGTCGGACCAGACGCGGGGACTGGGGTCGGACGGTGTGCGTAGCACTACTTTACTTACCGGCGTGTCCTACCGCGTGCATGGGGGTGTTTGACTTTGGGATGCCAGGAGAAACGGCGCGGGAGCAGTACTTGGTGGCCATGATTGGGTGGTCATTGGCAATGGCATGTACACTTCCAAACTTCGGTCACATACATAGTCATGGGAGTCCGGCCGGCGGCGAGTGTGTTTCACGCGCCATCATGGACTCTGGAGATGCGGGTGCGGGGGAGCATGTGGAGGGCACGGCGTCTGGTACGTATGGCTTGAAGCAAGTTGAGACGTGTTGGCATCTATAATCCCACGACTCGGTAGTATTAGCATTTATATAGAGTCTAGACTACATCATCAGTTACCGCTCAGCGAGTCCGCTCGTGGAAGGCTCGCCTGCCAGAAAACGCGTGGGTCGAACGATTCAGAGGAGCGCACCATGCGCCGGGGGCGATCAGTATACGTGGACCCACATGTGTCCACTCTGGCGCTGCAGCGGCCACGGCTCGACGTTCACGCTCAGCGCTCATACAGGATCAAGGACTTGTTGGCCGCCCACTTTCGTAGGGCTCGTGTACAACTAAGTATAAGTGCATGTAGCTTGCAGTGACTCCATGGCTAGTGCCACGAGGTGAACCGGCCACGTTGGGAGATTTGAGGGCTGGGAAAAAGAGTGCAGAGGAGGGCGGACGGGCGTAGGTTGTTGTCGCTGTCAGGGATCAAGGAAAGAAAGCGGGAGTGGCGAGCCGATGCGACGGCGCCGGCATTCTTCGGCCAACCTTAATTTGAAGAGGGGTGCCGAGTCTGCCGAGTCGAGTCGGAATATTCTCACCTCCTCGCAGTCGCAGTCTCGCGGTGGTCTACGACGCCGACGAGGCGCGTCTCGAACCGAGTTCCACATTGTGCTCATCGCATCGGCCGCTGGAGCCTGGCAGTGACCGTACCGTTGCGTCGCCCGTTTCTGGTAGCTGTCTTCTCCGCTCCAGCGCTCACGGCGGCAGCATTCAATTCTCTCGTCAGCTGCCCTCGCCTCGGAGGCCTTCCCTCCCGACATCAGCAACGCTCGACGCCGCGGGCTGCCCGGGAATCCCTCGCCTTTCCACGCCGGTCGTCTCTTTCTCTTCTCGCACCCGGTCTTCTCCTTCTTGCCTCTACTGTCCTTCGCATTCCCCAACGCGGCCCGTCATGCATTGCATCAACGCCCGTTGGCTGTTGGCCACACCCTATCATATATCACGATTTGCTTACGCTAACGCCAGTCCTCCAGAGTCGCTCCCACCGACGACGGCCTCACGTCCCACCCCTCACCCCCGACCGCGAATGGAGATGCTGCTTCCTGTTGAGTACCGTCCGTGATCCTCAGCCAGAGTTGATCAGGCCTTCGACGCCCGCCGCCGCCGCCGTGGCCCCTCGAAAGACGCGCATTCGGTCGAGGGGCGTCTGTTCGAAGCTCTGACCGGGCCTCTGACCAGGGCTGACTGACGTGCGTGTGCGCATGCTTGTTTCCAGACCGTCGACCGAGCCAGACGACTGCCTTTTCCTTGCACGCCTCGTGCGTCTTCCTCAACACTTGTTGGGATTCGCCGGCCGACCACGCCTTGGAGCTTCTATCGGCCCTCCCCCAAGTCCCCCCCCCCCCCCCCCCCCCCACTATAACTATCCCCGCCGCTAACCGCCTCAGACCTCCCTTAAGTTCTTCCTCTCACCGCCCCTCATCTCCCTTATCCTCCTCTCTCTCTCTCTCTCTCCCGCCCGTTCCATCGTTCAAACCCATTCGCCAACACGAACCGACACCAACCCTCGTCCGCGTCCGCGCCCGCCCGCCACCCCCGACCGCCACTATGGCCATCTCTTTCCTCGGCCCGGAGGACGTCCCGAAAGCGACGCTGGAGAACTTGCAGCAGATGTGCGTGATCCCCGCCCTCCTCCTCCTCCGACGCGCGCACGCCTTCCCTGCTCTAACCCCGTCCGGCGCGTCCGCGGTTCCAGTGTGGCGGGCAAAGTCAGTCTGTGCCCAGTATCCATCTTCGGGTTCGAGCTTTTCTGACGCCGTTTCACCCCGCACGACCAGTATTTCTTCTTGGGGGCGCTGACCGTGCTCCTCTACGACCACCTCCTCAGCCTGCCCGCCGAAGTGCGTTTCTCCACCCCCGTCGGGCATCGAGTGACCGTCTTTCTCATCCGTCTGCAGGTGGATACGGTGTGGAAACGAAAGAAGACTTACAGTTCGTGGCGTTCCCCCCTTTTGCTCGTCCCCTCCCTCCTCCTGAGCCGAACCGAACTGATGCCTGTCGCGATCGTTGCGCAGTACTTTACCTCTTTCTGCTCGTGCGTCCCCCCCGCTCCGCCAAACCCCCACTTTCCGCTCCGCCAGACTAAATACTAAAGGGCCACGTCACGGGGACAGGTACGCTACTACGCCCTCGTCGCCGTGTCCGTCGTCGCCGTGGGTAGGTTTTCCGCTCATGGGCATCTGCGCACGACATCTGACCGCGGAGCCCGGTCGGTCGCGCAGGCTACTTCTCGGTCGCACTCACGCGCGAACAGTGAGTTACGGGGCTTACCGCGCCCTTCCCCCTTCCCTCCCTATCCCCCTCCCAATCCGGCTGCACGCTCTCACCGCGCGCGTCGCAGATGTTCCCGCTGGATGCTCTTCCTGCCTTTGGGCATCACCGTCCCCCTCACGCTATTTCCCGGCATTCTCATGGTTGTCCGGTACGTCATCGCGCGCTCCCCATTATCGCGGTCGATCGTGGGCTTCTCATCTCGCCCCCCCCCCCCCCCGTTTCAGGATATATGCGCTCTACAATCGCAACCTCTTCATCCTCGTCGGCCTCGTCCTCGTCCTCGCCGCACAAACGATCGCGGGGATATGGCAGTACACGGCCAAGGGCGCCACGCGTACGGCGCCTCCTTTCTCCTTCCCATTCATTTCGCGTTCCCGTTCGATCCGCTCACGTCCGCGGTGCTTGCGCAGCGGCCCCCGATCCCCTCGACAACTACGAGTTCCATTGTGAGTACCGTCGTCGCACCTCGCGCCGAAGCGCGCTCGCTGACCCTCGCACCGACACCGACGACAGTCTGCATCTACCTCCCGCCGAAGAGCATGTGCGTCTCCCCTACCCCCCGCCCTCCCTCCACTCACACTCACGGCGCCCGTTTTGGAATTCGGATGCCGCAGCGGCCACCGGTCGACGATGTACATCTTCTGGGAGCTCGGCTTCGACACGCTCGTCTTCCTGCTCACCGTCGCGCGCACGACCTACATGTTCTGCAGGCACCAGGGCACGGGCGGCGGGCCCAACCCGGGCTCGAGCCTGGTGCACAACCTGATCCGCGACGGCGCGTTCTACTTCGCGTGAGCGTTTCTTTCCCCGCCTTCCCCCCCGCCCCTCCCCTCCTCCCTCGCGTTTGGCATGGCACGGCACGTCCACTTACGATTGACGACGCGGTCCCTCGCCTTTTTTTCTTCCCCCGTCGGCGCGCGCCCGCGCTGGATACAGCGTGATATTCTCGATCAACTTGACGTGGGTGCTCATGATCATGTACGCGCCCACCGGGCTCCGCGCCATCGCCTCCGTGTGAGCCCCCTCCTCCCTTGCGCGCGCACGCTCGCACGAGGACTGACCCCGCCACGCCACGCCTCCTCGCCGCATCAACCAAGTCCTTCCGCATGGTGAGCCCCCTCTCCCCTCTCCCCCCGCCCGATCTCTGATCCTCCCTCTCCCACACCCCCGCCCCCCTCCCCACAGCATCACCACGACCATGATCTGCCGCATCACGCTCAACCTGCGCACGACCGTCTACGGCCCGCCCCAGCTCGACGCGCGCACGCACAACAGCATCCCCCTCGGCGCTCTCAACCCCCGCCGCCGCGCGCGCTGCCCGGACGTCGCGCCCGATCTCGCTCCCGATCCCGACGCCGTCGCGGGGCATCATCTACGGATCCATGTGCGCACGGACTGGGAGGTGGAGGTGGACGGAGAGGAGGGAGAGGAGGGGGAGGAGGGCTGTCGCCGTGTCCGGGAGGACGCGAAGGAGCTTGAGGGGCCCGGGGAGGAGACGGACGAGGACGAGGACGACGGGGCGGCCGAGCTCGCGCTGGCGCCGTTCACGCCGCAGCCGGGGCGCCTGCGCTGTCCGCCGTTTTCGAACGGGAACGGGTACTACGCCGGGGGAGGGGAGTGGGCGCACGAGAGCACGGTCGGCTGCACGAGCCCGGCGAGCGCGTCCTCGTCGTCGAACGGGCACGGGCGCGGGTTGTAAGGTAGCGTGCGTTGGGGGCGGCTTCAATTTTGGGAGGTCACGACTCACGCGTCACGGGGGGTGGGGGGACGATCCTCGTCACGTTTTTTTGCGTGGTTCAAGCTGAGGTTCCGTGAGCCAGGAGGAGGACCGGGTGGGGGTGGGGCGAAACGCCGTGTGTGTGGGTAGGGCGATGGGCCCTGCGTACAGCGCCACCGACCTGCGGGCCGCGGCTCGGGCTTCGCTGGGGAGGCTCTGGCTCCTGGCGGTCACCGCGCGATGGGTGGGGACGTGTGTGTGTGTGGGGGGGGGGGGGGGTTAGTCCTTCAGGGCGTCGCGATGATTTGTTGGATATTTCTCTCGGGGTTACGTTCCAGTGTTATTCAAGTTGCAGCAGCCGTGTACTTTGATCGCCATGGTACGATGTATTCTTTTAGATGCGAGGACCCACGGGTTGGTGGTTACTTATACATATATGTATTACTGTGACCCTGCTCGCGCGCTTTCCTGCGATTTCGACGTCGAGAGCAGGTTGAGGTGACCCGGACGGTCGCAATGTCACGTGCAGCGCGGGGTGCGCACCGCTAGACCTCCGCGGCGAGTCGTGCCGGTCAGAAACCGTGTCGC
Source organism: Amylostereum areolatum (assembly GCA_012932865.1). Classification (NCBI taxonomy): domain Eukaryota; kingdom Fungi; phylum Basidiomycota; class Agaricomycetes; order Russulales; family Stereaceae; genus Amylostereum; species Amylostereum areolatum. The sequence goes on from SAXG01000071.1 coordinate 97,051, forward strand.
ACGTTTGGTGTCGTACATCATGTAGAGTACATGGCATGCATATGGCATTCCGGTGAGTTTTCTTCCGCAGTTTCGTCGAGTCACTATACTTAGCAGTTAGCAGGTCAGCTCTAGCAGCCGTGGAATTCGGTCCTTCGAGTGGCTGCCAGTGCAGGCCGCCGAAGCCGGGACTCGGACTGACAGCTCGGGCTCGCTCCCGGCGCGAAATGCCTGCAAGTTACTTACTCACTCAACTTACCCTAGCCGTCCGCCAGCTGTTCGATCCGTGGGCATAATACTCAGAGGTTTGAGGGTGCCGGCGTTCCCCAATCCCCAATCTATGGCGCCAAATGAAGCCGGCGCGGGCCTGGGAGCCTCAGCGCACTCTAACTTACACTGTATGACAGCTGGGTGACCGTCGCCCCCTCCCCCTTCCAGGCTCCCCGGGTTCCCTTTGGAACATCGGCCCCGCACGGGGGAAAGGGGGCCGTTGGCGTTTCTTTCTCGTGACTGGAAGGATCCATGGACGGATGGACGGATGCACCTGGAGACGCCTCTCGCGCCAACTACGGCGGAAGACCAGGGAAGACCCCACCCAACTTAAGGCAAGCATGCGATTCGCGGCGGAGCCTGTTCAGGTCTTGTGGACAGATGTGCCAGCGCTAAGTACGGATGTGCTCGCGGTTCCCGAGAAGACGCACTGTCCGTGCCCGTGGGTCTGGGGTTTAGAGTTTTCGGTATGTGTGTGTGTGTGCGTGTGTCGCAGTCGGGTCGAGGCGTCGCGCGTGGGGACTCCGTACCCCGCTCTGCCCCTGCGGGGGGCGTGCGGGCGCGGGCGCGGGTCGTTGGCCGGAACCCGAGTGCCGAGTGCTTGAGTTCTGAATATGAATGCTACATAGGGAAGTCGGGGGCGTCGCCTCTCGGGACTTGTGCACGCGCGGGCGGTTTTTGGTAAGCAGAGGGCCGGGGGAGGTGTTGTCGGGATTCAATGGTTGGGAAATCGGATGGACGGGCGTGCGGGAGGGCGGAGGCTCGCTCTCTCTCGGCGTGTGCTCGGATCCTGGAGCTGGGACTGGGGGCAGCACAGGCGGCTTATAAGAGGGGGATCGGAGTGGGGCCGAGGGGGGGTTTCTTTTGCGACCGTGCGCTTCCTAGGCCCCCTTTTGCTCGCTCCAGCGCTGCCAGCAGTGGACAGGATGGCGTCTGGAGATGTGCAGGTCGATCTGCAGCAGATGTGCGTCGGTTTGGATTCGACGCGGTGCGCGGCGCTGACACCCCCCCCCCCCCCCCCCTCCCCCCCTCTCTCGTTACAGCTTGATTGGCAAGGTGCGTGCGCGGGGCGCGGGGCACGCAGGGCGTCGACCGCTGATCGCTTCCTGTTTTTCTTCTTCCTCCCTCGGGATTTTCGTGTTATTTTTTTCGTGTCGGGATTCTTGGGGGGTGGGGACAGTATTTCTTCCTGGGCGCGTACACGATGTTGCTCTACGACCACCTGGCCACGTTTCCAGGACGAGGTGGGCGGCGTTTGTGCGGATAATCCGCGCGGGGGATGGTTCTGACCAGGGATGGGTGGGTCGACAGATCCAGGCGGTGTGGAAGAAGAAAAAGACAAGAGGTGCGCCCGCCGGTGTGCTGGGGGGTGCAGCGACGCTGATGCCTCGCGGTCTCGCGTGACAGTGTTGTACTTGTTTCTTTTTGTGAGTGGACGGCTTTTGAAGGGAAGTCGTTTCGAGAGGGGCCGCATGATCCTGGGCGAAGGTTAGGTACTACGCTCTGTGCGCCGTCACCGTCTGCGCGTTCGGTGAGCTCACGCCACGCCGTGCGCACCTGCGCCTTCGTCCAGGCGATGCTAACGGCGGAGGCGCCAGGATTTTTCTCGACCCTCATGAACAGGGAACGGTGCGCTCTCGCGCGCTTCTTTCGTTTCCGAGAAGGCGTGCCGCTGAGGAGAGGTGGGGCCGTTATAGGTGTGCACGGTGGATGCTGTTTTTACCGCTGGGGACCGTGATGCCCCTCACGCTGATCCCGGGCACGCTCATGCTCATTCGGTGCGCCCGTCCGCCCGTCGCCCCCCTCCGATTCCGCTCTCACGGGAATCGTCGCACCTTTCCACAGATTATACGCGTTGTACAACCGGAACCGGATCCTGCTGTACGCGCTCGGGGCGTTGCTGTGCTCGCAGACGGCGGTGGGCTTGTGGCAGTTTACCCTGGCAGGCGGAACGCGTACGTCCAACGGTGTCTGTGATCCGACCGCGTCTGAACCCGAACGACTGTGGCCCCTCAGCTGCACCTCTTCCGCTCGATAACTACCAGTTCCACTGTACGTGCATCCTGGTCCTTGTTATCCGCGATCTTCCGCCGACGAGCTAATGGATGGGGCCCGGGCTTGGGACGTATCAGTTTGCATCTACCTCCCGCCGAAGAGAATGTAGGTCGCCGTCCCGCACGCACGCCGCGTCGCCGTCCTATCCTCATCTTTCTTTTTTTGCACGACAGCGGCCGGCTGTCGACTCTGTTCGTCTTCATGGAGCTCGGGTACGACACGCTCGTGTTCCTGCTGACGATGGCGCGGACGACGTACGTGTACTGGGAGCACCACAAGCGGGGCCTGCACCCGGGCTCGAGTCTGTTGTCCAACCTGATTCGGGACGGCGCGCTTTACTTCGGGTGCGTGCGTGGTGCGCTTTGCGACGGCGCGGGCTGCCTGCGGGCCCGAGAGCGGAACGACGAGGCTGACTTGAGGGAACGGCGGCGCGCAGAGCGATCTTTTCGATGAACTTGACGTGGGTGCTCATGATCATGTACGCGCCCACGAACCTGCGCGCGATCGCGTCCATGTGCGTTTTTCTCCTCCCCCCGCCCTTTCGAGAGCGTGACGCGCTAAGCCCGATCCTGCGGAATGGCAGACCCTCCTCCTGGTGAGCTAATTGCCCTTGCCAATGCCAGGCTCCCCCGTCCTCGCATCCCTTTCTGACCGTTCGTACTTCAACTCGGTCGACCACGTTCCTGCGCGCAGCGTGACGACGACGGTGATCTGCCGCATCACGCTCAACCTGCGCATGACCGTCTACGGCCCCGCCAAACTGGACGAGCGCACGCTCAACATCCCGCTCTCGGACCTGCGCCCGCCGGGCGCGAGCCGGCGCGCGCGGTCCCGGCGCAACCGTCTCGGGTTCGGGGAGGGGTCTGGATCGGGGCTGGGGGAGGGGGTGCAGGTGCAGGTGGAGCGCTCGTACGGGTTTGAGGAGGAGGAGGAGGGGGAGGTGGAGGTGGACGGGGTGGTGGTGGTGTCGAGAAAGGATGTGGAGATGGATTTGGTGGGAGAGGGGGAAGGCGAAGGAGAGGTAGAGTCGGTTGGGCACGGGTACGATTCGGACTTGCCGTTTTCGAATGGGAACGGGTTTGGGAGGGACAATGGGCATGTGATCAGGTGGGGGAGGGACGTGTATCCGATGTGAATGGGTCCTTTGCGCCGGAGGTTGCGTTGTACTTTTTAGTTTCACGGGTGGTTGCTGGAATTTTCAGCGGTCGGTCTGTACTTACCTTATCTTACTTATACCCATCTGCCTGCGAAATGTCACAGTGACGTAGTACTTGCTTGCAGACTGGGGGGCGGGGAGGGAACGGAAAGAAGTACTTAGCATGCGAAGTCGAACCGTTGTATTCCGAGTAATTTCCGACGGGTTACGCCGTGGGTACGTACCACCGTACCAGAGTATGTACATAAGGAAGACATACCCGGGTGCGCGCATACATGCACTCAGCGCTCAGCCCTCAGACCACGATCAGGACCGCCCTCCGTCGACACAATGGCCTACCCATAGGCATTCCAGATGGGCCGAGACGCGAATCGGGTTCGTTTCGGGGTGAGGGTCGGATCGAGGGTACGTGCACGCAGCACGACTTGTGGGTGCATATATGTTGACATGACAATCGACCTTCAACGGAGGGCGTGGAAATACGCGGCGGCCGCATGCCTAGACTGAAGACTGACAGTGAAGCTCTGGCACGAGGCGGAGAAGGCTCGAGCCGGGCGCGCAGCTGTCGAGAGGCTCCACTGACTCCAGCCTCCAGAGGCGTACAGGACGTCCAAGCGGCGGCGAGGTAGGGCCGATCTGGGATGCGATTAAACGGTGCAGACTCGGCAGAGGTGAGTGGACGGGGTGCAGAGGCCGTTGCGGATGTTGCGGACGGCGTTGGGCGACGGTGGAGGACGCCAAGAGGAAACGAGCCAACTCCAAGGGTATTCAATGGCTTAGTCAGCGTGGTGGCGCCTGAAGCAAAAGGAAACTGAGCCGCCCGAGCCTTCGTCGTCCGACATCGTTCCCCTTCCCTTGCCCTCCTCCTCCTCCTCCTCCTCCTCCTCCTCCACAACATCCCGCTCTGCCATGGCCCCCGTCGTCGTAAAGAAGATCTGCTGCAGTGCGTCTCTTCCTCCCGCGTATCTCCCCGCTCACACGCTCACCGCGACGCGTCTTATCTAGTCGGTGCTGGCTATGTCGGTACGCTCCGCTCTTCTCCCGTCTCTCGTGCCATCCATTCATTCACACTCGCACAGGCGGTCCTACATGTGCCGTCATCGCGCTCAAGTGCCCCAACGTTCAGGTCACCATCGTCGATCTCAACAAGGGCCGCATCGACGCGTGGAACAGCCCCGACTACAAGCTCCCCATCTACGAACCCGGCCTGCTTGAAGTCGTCAAGGCCGCCCGCGGTCGCAACCTCTTCTTCTCCACCGAGGTCGACAAGGCCATCGAGGAGGCCGATCTCATCTTCGTCAGCGTGAACACGCCCACCAAGAAGTCGGGTGTCGGCGCCGGTTTCGCTGCTGACCTCGCGTGAGTCTGGCCGTTTCTCCCCTTCGTGCGACGTGGCCTTCGGATAGACGCGCTCCCAGCCATCTCTGCGGCGAAGAATGCACACTCGATCGTGCCAGCCACCGATCAATATCGCATCAGCCGCGATATCGCGCATATATCCATCTTGCCGTTCCTCCTCCTCAGCCTCCGCGCGACCCTCCACCCTGAACGTGTTCGCTAATCCGCTTTCCTCTCAGCTACGTCGAATCCGCCACACGGCGCATCGCCGAGGTCGCCACGTCCTCCAAGATCGTCGTCGAAAAATCCACCGTGCCATGCCGAACCGCCGAGTCCATGCGCACCATCCTCGAGGCCAACTCCAAGCCCGGCTGCCGCTTCGACATCCTCTCCAACCCCGAGTTCCTCGCCGAGGGAACCGCCATCGACGACCTCTTCGCCCCCGACCGCGTCCTCATCGGCTCGCTCCAAACCCCGGAGGGTCTCTCCGCCTGCCAATCCCTCGCCGCCGTCTACGCCAACTGGGTGCCGTAAGCGCGTTCCCCGCATCGTGTGCAGCACGACCCGTGTTTTTCTTTTTCTCATGCTCCTTGATGCTATCAGGAAAGAACGCATCCTCACCGTCGGCCTTTGGTCGTCCGAGCTCTCCAAGCTCGCCGCGAACGCGATGCTCGCGCAGCGCATCTCCTCCGTCAACGCCCTTTCCGCCCTCTGCGAGGTCACCGGTGCGAACATCGACGAGCTCGCGCACGCCGTCGGCCGCGACTCGCGCATCGGGCCCAAGTTCCTGCGCGCGTCCGTCGGGTTCGGTGGGTCCTGCTTCCAGAAGGACATCCTCAACCTCGTCTACATCAGCGAGAGCGTGCACCTGCCCGAGGTCGCGGAGTACTGGCGCCAGGTCATCGTCATGAACGAGTACCAGAAGAGCCGGTTCTCCAAGACCGTCGTCGACACGCTCTTCAACACCATCACGAACAAGGTTCGTTTCTTACTATCATTTTTGTCTCTGCGCGATGTTCGCGGGCTGATCGCCGTTGCGTGTTTTTCGTTAATCGTTAGACGATCGCGGTGCTTGGGTTCGCGTTCAAGGCGGACACGGGAGACACCCGCGAGTCGCCCTCGATCAGCCTCGTCCGCGATTTCCTCTTGGAGAGCGCACGGGTGACGATCTACGACCCCCAAGTGCCCCACGAGCAGATCTGGCTCGACCTCTCAGAGGCCCTCCCCAGCTGGCCGATCGAGAAGAGTGCGTCCCCCGCCCCCTTGTCCCCCCTGTTCACCGCTCCCGTCCTAACATAGCGTGTTTCCGCGCGTTTGCAGTCCAGAAGGCGGTCACGATCGCGCCGTCCGCGCTCGAGGCCGCGCAGAAGAGCGAGGCGATCGTCATCGCGACCGAGTGGAAGGAGTTCCGCGATCTGGACTGGGAGGCGATCCACGGCACGATGAACAAGCCCGCGTTCGTGTTCGACGGGCGCATGATCCTCGACGCGCCCGCGCTCCGCAAGATCGGGTTCACGGTGCGTTTCTTTCACATGTTCTTCTCCACCTCCTCCGAGGCCCAGTGTGGCTTGCTTGCTTGCTTCCTGCGATTCGACTTGCTCATGCGCTTTGGCGGTTCAGGTCAAGACCATCGGTCGCGCAGAGTAGAGCGTTTCCGCCTCCATCGAACGGACCCGACCTTGTATACCATCTCCCTAGACCTTACACCTACGGTACGGACCCACGCCTTCCCCCTCCGTTGTGACATTGCCCCTCTCCTCCCTTTGGCATCTTCTCTTGCATCGCGTCTCTTTTATCCTATAGATAATACAAGTAGTCCTGTTGTTCCTTTTTGGTTACGGTGTGGAGGACGGAAGTTTTGCTTGAACCTTTGGATATGGGTTGGACGTCGATCTGCCGTCCACAGGAGGACCGAGGTTTGGCCTTGAAGCTTGAGGCCTTGAGGATGCGATCCTGTGGTGCATGCCGTGCGTTTAGAGTGTGGACTTCGCGTGGGTAGCGCACATGCATGTACACCTCTGTAGCGCAATGGTAGCGCGTCGCTTGCGTGCTTTGGTGCCTCAGGCGCTCTCCTCAGTCTGCAAGTGGAGTTAGTGGGTTCGACTCCCACCAGGGGTTGGCTCAAGTAGCATGCCTGTGGTTTATGAAACCTTCGACGGACTTGATTGTAGGCATGCTATTTGGGCTTGTATTTTTCAATGTCTTCGGTCTCATTATCTTGACATAGTAGTAGTAGTTAGTACATACTTGCAGTCAGTAGAATTTATGAATGCAATGTAGCTATCTCCTATGAGGAGTGGTGTACGAAAAAGCACCGACTCTAGTCTCTAATGGTAACGTCGTACGGAAAGCTACGTTGCAGGAGAAGTACTCGTCATGGAATTTGTGTACACAATGGGCAAGATACACCCGTTAGCCGGCTACTGCGACATCCACCAAACGGAAACATAGATAATCGGCCATCGACCCATCACTGGCAAGCACGGACGTATCCTGGTTCTCTCGTGAATCAAGAACCCGCTCGATGTACTCGGCAGCTCCAGATAGATGGGTCACCATGGCGCAAGAGGCATGTATGGCGACGAAGTGTGGGTCGGGCAGAGGGCGTTCAACAGGGTTATCCGTTTCCCATTGGACGAACGGGGGAACTCCAGCCATATTGTCCGTACGTCTTAACGAGGGATGCTGGTGAACTTTGTATTTCCCGGGGACATCCTGGTGCGACGGCCAAATAGGTCGATGCCTATCTCATCGACAAAGACAGTAAGGACGCACCTCTGGCGTGAACCACAACTTGAGCCGATCGAACGGGCCGCGAACCTTTGGATGTAACGTGAGAAGGTTTGACAGACGGTAAAAATCATTTCTGTTGGGTTCATCAACCAGGAGGTTGACACCAGCCAGCCTTTCTATAATCGTCCAGCAAGCAGATTCATAGTCCGACTGTAAGTGCGTGAGATAGATAAGACCGTGTGTCACAGAAAAAGACGTACATCAAAATCGTCATCCCTCTGCCTTTCGCTTATGATCTTGCGAGGAAAGATATGTGCTGCTTCCGTGTGCATGGGAACGTGGGATTTTCAGCCCAATCGACTACATAGTCGCGTAGCCGTAGCCGTGTAGCCGGCCACGTGGATATACGATGAGGGCATGGGTGTCCTTGTAGCCAGTCTTTGTGTTTTTGCTGGCTACATAGCCACGTAGCCACGTAGCCACAAAGTCGTGTAGTCGTCCAAAAAAACTTTGTGCGTAGCCATAGCCACATAGCCATAGCCGAAAGATGTTTTATAAACCATGCATGTTGATGATGTAGCACTGTGAATGCCCCCGCCGCTGGCAGCAACGTCTTGCGGTTGGTGTGGCTGTCCACTTGATCACTTCTTGTCCGTTAACGTTGGTTCGTCGACTCCGTCGAACCGTGGCCGTGTTCAGCGTCGGGTGCGTACTGACTTACACAGGCCGTTCCCTCGTTTTAGACTTCAATCTGACTTTCTCTATTTCAGTGTTCGAACTCGTCGTGCCCAGTGACAATCTTCTACTCTGAGCAAGTCGACTCCGAAAACTCCAACACTGCTTTCTCCAATGCGCAAGGCATTGTCTCTCTCATCAACAAGGACCAATCCACGTCCACATTCCTTACTTTCTTCCCAGACCATCCTCCGCTTCCTCGACCTCTCTACCCTTCTCACCGACCTCGGTGCTTTCGTCGACACTCAGCGAGTGAACCTTCTGTTTCCCAAACACATTCGGGGGTAGGAGCATCTACAGTGTTATCTGGTGAGTACGCTATATATCCATGCTTTGCCTACCTTTACTGAAATATAGGTTACTAGCACGACATATGGCTGGCCGTGATGCAAATAAGCCTGACTGTGTAGGGAAAGGGCTGGACTGTGGGCGAGGCGGGAAGGCGACAGTGAAATGCACGTTCCAGAAGTGTCGTTGGTGCTGCAATAACATCCTATGTGTGGTCTATGATCATCGACTGAAGGTCGACTCGGAGTCCTCTGTACCCTCGTCATCCACCTCATCTCGCCGGTCCTCCTCCTCTTCATCTCGTCGATCTTCCTCTTCTCGTCAACCGTCGTCATCTGCCACCTCTACCCAACCATCCCCGACCGCTCCGCTCTCTCCGTCCATCTCTTTGTCAGTGTTCCCATCCGCTGCTACCCAGCCGCCAAGCACACTTTCCTTGCCCGGGTCCGTCCTCGCTGGGACTGCTGTCGACTCGGAGCCAACTCCTACAGGCTCAGGCTCCTCCGTCATCACCAAATCCACCCATGGGCACCCCCAGCACAACCTGTGGACACAAAATAATGCATGGGGGGCATTGGTTCAACAGCGCACCAATGAAGCTCACCAGAAGGAAGCATCTGCAGTGAAGATACAGACATTGGCGACTCAGCAAAGACGGTCAAAGACGGTATTGTTCCGTATCTGGAGGATGGTGAGCTCATTCGATACTGTCTTTTCTCCGACCAATTGCTTAGATCCTCTGTTTTTCCAGGCGGGTGAGCGACCACGGTTTGCGAGTGTCTTCCTTCCGGATTATCCCGACTTCGTCCTCGAAATTTACGGCGAAATCACTTGCTACCTCCCTGAAAAAGCGACTGCCGTACAGATCTTCCGTCCCAAGCTACGTAGCTGGGTTACTGCTGGGCTAGGCTCAGGTCATACCCTGGATACCAATGAGGTCGATGTATGTATACGCGCCATGCTCACCGGTGGTTCTATAGGCCTTGAAGACGACGAGTGTCTCGAACTTCCGCCGTATGCGAAGACCAGGTTCTCCCCCGCTTCAACTCCCAAACGGGCACGTGTTGCCATCAATGACCTACACGACCCCGCCGAACGATCACCCAAACGTTCACGGATGACATCCTTTCCACCCACTTCCTTCCTTCCTTTACCTTCCCAGTCGGACCTGCCGTCCATCCCAGAGATGGCAGAGTCCGATGACATGTTCAACGCCAGTGGCCAAACTCTTCTTCTCCATTCTACACCTTTCTCACTCCCCGGACTCATGCCTACCTCCCATTCCTCTCCATCTCTGACGCCCTCCAACAGCTCATCAGAATCTCCAGCCCACGTCCCTCAGCCTAGGGTTACGCGCGTTCGACACGCAGGTGCCGCCTATCCCTCGGAACACCCATTTTTTGAGGTGTGGGAACTTGTCAAGGTGGTCGAGGAGATGCGACTTGGAAAGCCGGCGAAAGAGCGTTTGAAGCTCCCTGACGTAATCGAACTTGGACTCATCAAAGTAGTCGAGCGCGGCATGCCAAAAGTCAAGTGTTGCAAGGCCTCATATACAGCTATGGTTCGCACACTCCACCATGCAGATACGCAGCTGCGCGAGGAATTCTTATCCTTGGGGGACCATCCTGATGCGCTGTACCGGATCTTCAAGGCACGTGTTGGAGACTCGACAACTCAAACACCGTTTCCTTGGGAAGCGGAGCGAGCCACGTCTGAGGGTGAGTGTACCCTTTTTCTTTGCGTGTCTTCGTTCTAACCACGAATCAGATTCATCCTTAACATTCCCAACACCTACCGCTCCAGCTCCCTCTACCGCTGTCCCAACGTCGGAGCCAAGCTCCTCCAGCCCCGCATCAGCACCAGATCTTGTGCGGGAATTTTTTGATGAGTCTATGCCATCCTCCGAACCAGGTTTTTCATCCCCATTTTCCCCGGCTGGAGATTCATCATTGTCGTCACATCCTTCTCCCCCTTTGCCTTCGTCAATGACTGATGTTCCTCTACATACTAATTCACTAAATCCTCCCGTTCAACATCATTTTGATGACTTCGTAGATCCACTCTCTGTGGACACACCTCTTGACTTTTCTTCTCATTCCTACTATAATGATCTCTTCACGGTTGCCGAAATCGGATTGACCCCTCCCGAACCCGCCTTTGATCCTATTTCTGAAGATCCCAACTTTGCATATCTTTTTCAACATACCACATCATATCCTGATTACATCCCTCACGACCCACTCACTCCAGGAACCCTTGATGCGCTCTCCACCCTACTCGATAATCAATAATGCACATCCATCTCCCAATCTCCACGAGACCACGTACTTCCCTAATGTCCATACATTGTAGCATAGCTTTTCTCCTGTCATCTATTGTCCATACCCTACCATTGCCGCTGGTGAGTAGACCTTTTGATCACCTACGATACATAATTTTCAAATAGAAGTCGCATTTTGCACGCACAATTGCAGGGGGTCGCGTATTGATGAAAGAGACCGCATGCATTGGAGTTGAGCTCGTCTTGGAACATTCAGCTTTGACGCCGCCGGGCGCTGTGTTCGGGTTGGGCACGGGAGGGTTAACGGCGGCGGTGGTGGATCCCAACGAGCGCGATCATGAGGCGTTGGCGCAAACACTCAGGGTGGGACACGAGGAAGAAGAGGAGGGGTGCCGCCGCCGGAGCCGAGCTTGGAAGGGGCGACCGTGGGCTGCGGTGAGTCTGCGCCGGACGAGCGGGAGTACCGACGCGAGAGCGCGTGGGGTGGGGATGGGCCTCACGTCAATGTCTTGATCCGCCCGGGAGGACGGCTGAGGGGTGTCGATCAGCTCTTGCTGACGGTCCAAGCTGCTTGAGCAAGACCAGTTCTCCAGGCGAGTCAAAGGACTAGACGACTCGCTCGTCCAAGTGGAAGTTCGATGGTGAGCCGAACGATGCTGGAATTTTCGAGGGAGTTCGCGTGGCCGCAGACGCCCTTGCCGTAGCTCATGCTGTTGGTGAGGGGAGGGGAAGTATGGAGGAGGGCGGCGAGAGCGAGGTCAGAGAAGAAGAGGGAAGGAAATTAAAGAGAGGCGAAGTCGCAGATGGGATCGTCGGAGGGGACGTCATGAGGGGCGTGGGTGGTGGCGACTGGTTTTCGCCCTCGTTGCGTGGGGAGAGGGTCCATGGTGCCGTTGTTGTGTGCTGAGTGGCATCGGTCGTGGAACTCGGCGGCGGCGACGGCGGCGGTGCGAGTGGTGAGCCAACCTTTTCGGTTGATGGTGTCCTTGAACTCGGCTGAGATTAGAGTCAGGCTTGTCGACGGTGAGGGCGGCGCGGTCGCGCCCCCACCCCAGCGCCAAGTATCGGTCATCGTCCCGCCGCGTGCACACTCGCCCACCGAGGTTCGCTCATCCTCTCCCGCGGCCCGGCCGCAATCCCGCTCGTCCTGAGCATCACCTCCCCAGTCCTTGACACACCGCCGTCGCGCGCGTCCAAGTCGCGCCTCCGCCTCTGCGTCCCAATGACACCGCCGCACCTCCGAGTCCAAAGGACGTCGCGCCTTCAAATGTCACGCAGATCGCGCCTCTCTTTTCCTCGGACGAAATGCCGCCTGATGTACCCAAGGACATCGCGTCCGCGCCCCCAAGATGTTGCGCCTGCCCGCACGCGCGAGGAAGAGGAAGAGGAGGACGAGGACGAATGGGGAAAAGGGAAACCGACTGGAGTTTGCCCGCTATCAAACCGCGTCCGAGGTCTTCCCCGTGCACGAGCCCGTTTTGCACGAAGGCTATCAACCCGTCTGCACCACCACGCCGTCCTCCGCCGAGCCCGGGTCCGAGCAGGACGTCGGAGAGTCCGCACCCAGCGGAGATGCTCTCGAAGGCGTGCGCGCGCCGAAGAACAACCGCGAAGGGCTGTGCGTGATGGACTGGGCGTCTGCGGCAGCAGCAATGGAGTTGACGATGAAGCGGATGAAGGAGCACGTGATCGCGTTTGCGAGGGAGGGCGTGGAGAGGAGGGTGGAGGCGAGAGAGGTGGTGGAGGCGAGAGAGGTTGGGGAGAGGGTTCAGATGGCGCATTTGGAGGGGGGAGAGGAGGAGGGGAAGACGGCTGTGGGGGGGAGAGCAAAAGAGAGGCCGGTCGAGCCTGCGCGAGTGTCATGAACGGTCTATAATTTTCTTTTTACTTTACATCGGTTACACGCTTTAGGACTTATCGACTTATCACCGGTCCGGCTCCACCTTGGCCCGGACCCGGCTCATCTATATCCCGCCCGGACCCACGTGACTCATCTCGGTCCGGGTCTGACTCCTTTCTCTTGACTCATGCTGTACGATACTGACTCATGCTGTGCTCTTTTACATACGACTGTTTACTTATACTTGGTCTGCTTACTGATCGCCGTGTATTGGTTGCTTACCTAAGTCTCTCTCCTCTTGTGTATATAAGGCTCGCTCTCGCTGTACATATTCCTTATCTCGAGCTAGTCAATTCTACCGACTTTGCTTGCTTTCCCTTGTCTGTCGCCGTGTCTGATCGGCTCCCCTCTGTCGTCCTCTTCCTCTATCAGCTTTGTCGTAACTTGGTGCTGTCGCGCTAGTCGTTGCTGACATAAGCTCGAGATCTGTTTACTCTTGCACCACCCTACGACCGTCCCTACGTACTGTAGCGTAGTAGTAGTAGTACCCGTCTGGTACTGACCTTGTTCTTCCCCCGTGCCGCCCTAGACCGTTGCCCCCAGAGTACGCGACTCGTTACCCTGACATTGTGGTCGTGCGCACGTATACCGGTGCCGGCTTGACGTTTCCTCGAAACGTTACACCTACTCGAGACTCTCCAATACCAGGAGTTGAAAGCTCAGAGGTGACAGTAGAAGGTGCACCTTTGGTGTAGGAAACGAGTAAAAGCGGCGAAAGGAAAGCGGTTTAGGAAGTCTTTGGGCTCGTGTCCCCTAGACGAAGAGACAGCCAACAGGTCGAGAAGACTGAGGCAGACCGTCTTGCGATCTCATAACAGAACCACCTTCCCTCGACAAAATCTTCCCTTGCCGCACAGAGTAACCATTTCGACTGGGGGCTCGTGCATGGAAGATTGGCGCTCGCAAGTACAAGAATTCATCCCCATCAGCCACGACACTATCATCTCCCTCATCAACGAATCTAAAGACCCTTGGGCCTGGCACAATTGGAAGGTCGCCCTCGGCGTAGAAGAACTTGAAGACTCCATCATAGACATCCACTTCTATCGCCTCAAAATAAGCGAACAAGGAAACGGAAACCTCTACGTCTACTCCTGCCCATACGTCACCTACCGCTACAAACTCGAGCAACCCCCAAAATCCTTCTACGCGCCCAACGAGAAAATACCAGTAGACACTCGACACACCCACCGCCTCCTTACACCAGGCAACACCCCCAGCCCCACACCAGAGCCAGAGGTCATCGACCTCACCCAGCCAGAGGTCATCGACCTCACCCACTTATAAACAATTCCCTCGTTCGGACTCAACGGCTCCGACTCCAGTTCTGACTCCGACACCGATGTTGAGGACGAAAACTGCTACATATATCCCCTCCCTCTAGGCTTCACTGAACGAGGAAACGACTTCTTTGTCCAACTCGGAGACACCACTGTCGAAGTCGCCTTCGTAGCAACCCAAACAAGTGGCATCAGTTGGTACTTCGCCAACGAAAGCCAAGACGACCTTACTGAAGCCGACTTCAACCTCATCGCCGCCTCCGCCCTACCGCCTGTCACCGACGAAGACTTCTCTGACCTCGACGAACCAATCATGGCTGCCCAGTGGATCCGCACCGACCCCCAACCCCCTCTCCCCGCCGAACTTGCCAACTGCACCGAAATCGGTGGAACATGGAACATTGTCATCGGCCAAACTGGCTCTCCCATCCAACACATGAATAACGGCACCGACGATGCCTGGCTCATGGAAGTAAATGGCCAATGGGTCGCCATCCCTGCCGTGCTTGTTGCTGCCCTCAACCTGCCACCCCCCACCGTCAACGTCACGGCCCCCCCCCATCACCGTCAACCCCCCTGCGGTCACTGTTAGTGCCCCAGCCGCCGCCGCCGCCAGACCCCCCCGAAAGAAAGTCCACGCGAAAACTCCTGAAGGCTTCTCTGGGAAACGAGAGGACTTCAATGACTGGATGCGGTCGTGCGAGGAATACATGCGAGCTGCTGAGGATGACCTCGTGACGGACAAGGACAAAGTCCTCTTCATTCTCACCTACATGACGGGGGAGGCAGCACGCACCTGGAAGGCCGAGTATGAGGATGCACACTTGGCCAATGGAGCCATGGTCGCCTGGGTGGACTTCCACAAAGCACTCAAAGGGGCCTTCACCGACGTCAATGAGCAGCACCGTGCCGCAGTCGAACTGGACGGGTTCAAACAGACGAAGGGTACCACTGCCCATGAATACTTCGCCAAGTTCGAGCAACTCGCAAGAAAGGCAGGATACTCCACGGCGCAGGACCCTATCCACCTCATGCAGCTGCTCAAACACAACGTCTACTATCGGACCATCGACTCCATCTACGACAGCGGTCACGTTCCTCAGAAATATGAGGACCTCAAAGAGCGCATTATCCTGATCGACGGTCTGCGACAGGAGCGGGAGGACCTTAAAACCCAGCGCAGTGGACCCGTGCAGAACCAAAAACCCAAAGGACAAGGATCGTCCAATGGGCAACAAGGGGGGCAGGTCCCATGGCGCCGCGATGGAACCGGCACGGTGCACGGTGGCAAAGGTCAGCCGATGGACGTCAACCGTGTCGACATCAAGGGGCGATGCTTCCGCTGCGGACAGAATGGCCACCAGGTGCGGGACTGCAGGGTGGACGTGAAGAACATCCGAGACATGTGGGGGAGGGACCGGTACACGGAACCACCAAAGCGGGAGGCTCGAGCACAGACGTTCGAGACGCCCACCGCCTGGGCTAGGAGCCTGTCGGCCGAAGATCGGAAAAGCGTGATGGACGCGCTTCAAGCTCAGCCGAAGGTGGAGGAGAAGAAGGAGGGTTTTTGAGGGGGCTGACGATGTACACGGCATCTGAAGCCCAAGTTTCTGTTTCTCGCTCGTCTGGTTTTGTGGCGCCTCGGTGGCCTGGTTCTCGTTTACATATGCGCATTGTTGAATCGGACTGTACTACTACGGGGGATATCCCCATTATGACTTCTCTTACGGACTCTATCGGTACGGGCACGCGTCCCGTTGTTATTTTAGATACTCAGGCCTCGATTTGTGAGCCTTCGGCTTTGGATATGGCTTCGGTTTCGGCTTCAGTTTTGGATACGGCTTTGGATACGGACTCGGTTTTGGATATGGACCCTGTGAAGTCGGGGACAACGCCGTGCGATGGAAGGGGCACGGCGCCCAAATCATGTTATATGGCACCTGGAACGGCTCAATGGACGCTTCGTCGCTTAAGGGAAGACAAACCCGAAAGTGCGATTGCAATCCTTCGCATCTGGACACACCACCGACGCCGTGACGAGGCTACTTATGAAGCCATCAAGGAAATAACTGGCATGGGAGACGAGTTAGCATGTCAAGCTCTACTAGAGCTCGCCACTCCTATGCAGTTCATACGCTCCGCCAGCGCCAAGGAACAAATGGTCATTCCCACACAACTGGTGGTAGATTCCAAACGCATTGTCAAAGCTCTCGCACTCCTGGACAGTGGTTGCACTGGCTCGTGTATCAACACGAAGTTTGTGCAGGAAAATCACATCCCCACGCGACGGACCGCTCGCCCAATCCCAGTACGAAATGCAGACGGCACTCTCAACGCAGGAGGTCCCATCACGGAATATGTCACACTTCGCCTAAATATTCAAGACCATGAAGAAAACATTGACCTGGCGGTCTCCAATCTAGGAGATACGGACCTTTTCATTGGACATGAGTGGCTAAAGAAGCACAACCCTCACATCGACTGGAAATCCGGGTCAATTGAATTTGACCGATGCCCTGTCAGCTGCTCTCGTCCCCCTCCCCTCCTCAATATCGATGAGGATGAAGAGGAGGAGGAAGAGCCAGTCCACATGGAAAAGGACGAGCAGCTGTTTGCTTTCGACTGGGATGGCTACAAAGCGACATACCACATCCGGACCCATGCATCGGACATTGCAATTGAAGAGCACGCTAAGAAAAAGGAACAGACCTTCTCTGAGCGAGTCCCAACGGTGTACCACGAATTCAAGGACATCTTTGACAAAGACGACTTCGACAAGCTCCCTGAGCGACGCCCATGGGACCACGCCATTGAGCTCACTCCTAACTTCAAACCGGTTGATTGCAAAGTTTACCCCCTCACATTGGACGAGCAGAAGCAACTGGACGCCTTTCTGGAAGAGAACCTGAGATCTGGCCGGATCCAACCGTCCAAATCACCCATGGCCTCCCCATTCTTCTTCATCAAGAAAAAAGACGGCTCGCTACGTCCTGTGCAGGACTATCGAAAGCTCAATGAGATGACAATAAAGAACCGTTACCCGCTCCCGCTCATCCAAGAGTTGGTTGACAAACTTAAAGGAGCACGGCACTTTACCAAGCTCGATGTCCGATGGGGGTACAACAATGTTCGGATTAAAGAAGGGGACGAGTGGAAAGCTGCATTCCGCACGAACAAAGGTCTCTACGAGCCTACGGTCATGTTCTTTGGACTCACCAACTCCCCGTCTACGTTCCAAGCCATGATGAATGACCTGTTCAAAGACTTGATCCACCAAGGAGTCGTGGTCGTCTATTTGGACGACATCCTCATCTTCACACATACGCTAGAAGAACATCGTCGAATAGTCAAGGAGGTCCTTCGGATCCTGCGAGAAAACAAACTCTATCTGAAGCCAGAAAAGTGCGAGTTTGAGAAGGCAGAAATCGAATACCTGGGCATGATTGTCGGCGGAGGAAGGGTTCGCATGGATCCAGCAAAGGTCGCGGCAATCACCAATTGGCCAGCCCCCAAAACGAAGAAACAACTTCAATCATTTTTGGGCTTTTGCAACTTCTACCGTCGCTTTATCAAGGACTTCAGTGGCATTGCTCACCCAATGACTAAACTCACTGGGAAGACGGAATGGGTCTGGGACACCCCACAGCAGGAGGCTTTTGAGGAACTCAAGCGACGTATAACATCGCAGCCAGTTCTAGCAATCCCTACAGACGATGGGCAGTTCCGTGTTGAGGCGGACTCCTCTGACTATGCCACGGGCGCGGTACTTTCGCAACAACAGGACAATGGCAAATGGCACCCGGTCGCCTTCCTCTCAAAGTCCCTCAGCGAAGCTGAGAGGAACTATGAGATTTATGACAAGGAATTACTGGCTATCATGACGGCGCTAGAGGAATGGAGACAATACCTCATGGGGGCACGACAGGAGTTTGAAGTCTGGTCGGATCATCGCAATCTCACGTACTTCCGCAAGGCGCAGAAGCTAAATCGGAGACAAGCACGATGGTTAACGGAGCTACAAGAGTATCATTGTACGCTACTCCACAAGCCTGGCAAAACAATGGGTAAACCCGATGCTATTTCCCGACTAGCGGGCCTTGAGAAGGGGGAGAAAGACAATGAAAACATTGTCCTCCTGAAACCAGAACTCTTTCGCGCCCTCAACCATGCAGGAATTATAACCAATGGACCTGACAATGTCTTCATTGAGCGGATTCAGGAGGCTACCTTACTCCGAGACCATGCAGTAGAACGCGCCTTAGCACTCAAAGTGAAGGGATGGCTGGAACACGCAGATGGAACGATCACCTGGCAACACAGACTCTATGTCCCAAGAGACAAAGGACTCCGTGCAGACATCATCCAAGCTCATCATGACGGCCCGCTTGTCGGTCATCCAGGACGATACAAGACCCATGAGCTCATCACGCGCAACTACTGGTGGCCTGCCATTAGAGACGATGTCCGGAAATATGTTGAAGGATGTGATAGAGCTCTTCACGAGTGGCTATACTCGTGAGTACCTGTATGAGTACCTGTAAGGCACATCCGTGGGTATTGCCATCCGCGGATACGAGTACTCGTGTGCCTGATACTCGTGAGAGTACAGGTATGACTTTTGAGCTCACAGGTTACCTGTGCAAGTACCTGTCAAATACCTGTCAGGTACTTTGGCAGGGTTGATCTTGATATAATTACAGATAATAGCTGTTGGATTGATATAAGCATTCTCTCTTGCAGATCCTTATGTACTGTTGTTTCTATTGTGGCCCCTTTCTCATCCATTTCCTCTCCTCCCCTCACATATATAGCTGAAAGCCTTGTGTGGTATGCTGTATCATACTCTGATACATGTTTACCTGTACTTAAATGTTACTAGCATTATCCTTGCCTTGAAGATGGAGTGTCAATATGCCTAACAGAGCTTCCAAGATGAGTCCAAGAAGGCCACTACTGCTGCTTGTATCATATTTTCTAGGAACAACAGGTACTTGTCATACCTGTGTATCCACGAGTGGGAGTATCCGTGCCACAGGTACCTGTGTGCCTGATACTCGTGAGAGTGGGAGTATAAGATCTGGAGCCACAGGTACCTGTCTCAAGGTTGCAGGTACCTGTAAGAGTGCACTCGTGAAGAGCTCTAGGATGTGAGACCTGCCAACGTACTAAGATTAGACATGATCGCATTGCCGCTCCACTCCACCCACATGACCCGCCACAAGCGCCCTGGGAGCATGTATCCATCGACTTTGTCATGCCGCTCCCAGTCTCGGATGGAAAAGACGCCATCTGCAATGTGAACTGCATGGGTACCAAGCAGGTTGTATTCTGGGCCACGACCAAAGACCTAACGGAGGACGAACTCGCCTTCGAGTACCTACGCGAGGTGGTCCCCCATCATGGAATTCCTAGAAAGATCGTCAGCGACCGTGGCAGCGTGTTTGTCTCCAAATTCACCACGGCATTGTTCCAACTGTTAGGCATTGAAGGGAACCCGTCCACGGCGTATCACCCTCAGACGGACGGACAGACCGAACGCTCCAACATGACCATGGAAAACTACCTTCGCATCTTCGTCAATCAACGACAGGACAATTGGACACGTTACCTCCCACTTGCCATGACTGCGCTCAACAACATGGTCCATAGTTCGATTGGGATGTCTCCCAACTTTGCCAACTATGGTCGGGAACTCTACCTGGGGACAAACCCTCGACGTGAGACAGACAACCCATCGGCGAACGAGTTTGCACAACGCATGCGAGACATCTATGAGGAAGCCCGCTCTGCGCTAAAGGCAGCACAGGACGATCAAAAGCGCTTTTACGATCGCAAGAAGGACGAACCAATAGATTACAAAATTGGCGACTTCGTCTGGCTGGAAGCCAAGACCAGAGATGGCCAAACCGTAATCAAAACGGCATGTCCTATGCAAAAGCTAGATGACAAGCGCTTTGGTCCTTTCGAAATCCTGGAAAAAGTCGGAGCATTGGCTTACAAGCTTCGCCTCCCTGCATCCTGGTCACGAAAACATCCGGTCTTCAACGAGTCCCTCCTATCTCCACACAACGGTCCCGCCTTTGACAATCAGAAAGCACCTACACCTCCACCGCCAGAGTTAGTCCAAGGAGAGGAAGTCTATGATGTCGAAAAGATTATAGACTCCAAGAAGGTTGGTCGCGGCTTCAAGTACCTCGTCAAATGGAAAGGCTACCCAGACAATGACAATACTTGGGAGCCTCTCACCAATCTCCAGAATGCCAAGAAACGCATTGACGACTTCCACCGTGAACATCCGGGTGCCCCGAAACCTGCACACCTTAATCGTTGGAAACTCCTGTCGGAGGAAGAAACTGGATCTGATTACGACGAGGACGTCGAATCTAAGGAAGGGGTGATGTCATGAACGGTCTATAATTTTCTTTTTACTTTACATCGGTTACACGCTTTAGGACTTATCGACTTATCACCGGTCCGGCTCCACCTTGGCCCGGACCCGGCTCATCTATATCCCGCCCGGACCCACGTGACTCATCTCGGTCCGGGTCTGACTCCTTTCTCTTGACTCATGCTGTACGATACTGACTCATGCTGTGCCCTTTTACATACGACTGCTTACTTATACTTGGTCTGCTTACTGATCGCCGTGTATTGGTTGCTTACCTAAGTCTCTCTCCTCTTGTGTATATAAGGCTCGCTCTCGCTGTACATATCCCTTATCTCGAGCTAGTCAATTCTACCGACTTTGCTTGCTTTCCCTTGTCTGTCGCCGTGTCTGATCGGCTCCCCTCTGTCGTCCTCTTCCTCTGTCAGCTTTGTCGTAACTTGGTGCTGTCGCACTAGTCGTTGCTGACATTCAATGTCTCACGCACAGATTTCCCTCTCATTGCTTAATACTCCCATCACGATCCAGCCCTCGCCCATTCTCACCACACCTCGGAGACTTTCAACTACCCCGGTGTTGTGCCTTCCCTCCCCATCTCCGCGCCCATCCCCAAGCGCAACGAAATGCGCAACCCCTTTGCAAAGCCCTTCGTCTTTGGCTCCAACCGCATGTCGGGATCCTTCGCGCCCTGGACCCTCGGACAGTCGCCGGCCGCCCCACTGTCCTCGCAAAATTCGGGTTCTAACATGCCAGGCCATGCGCGCATGGCGTCCTTCGGAAAACCCCTCAACGCCGCGGCAGTCCAGTTCAGACCCGGCCTCTTACCTTCCGACCATCTGGTCCCAATGTACTCAAGTTCACGTTCACGTTCCCGCTGCCGCAACCTCCTGCGTCGCAACCCGTGCAAATGCTGCTGTCGTCGTCGTCGCCGCCCCAAGCATCGCCGGTGAGGGCGACACAAGGCCGGGAGAAGAGGCAGCGTCGCTCATCAGCATCCGAGGCCAGTGGTGAGGAGGAGAGCGAAGCTGGGCACGGAACGATGTCTTCATTCAAGTTCCCGCCCGACTCGCTCCAGAGAAGACGCACGTCGGAGCCGACGTCGCCCACACAGGCTTCTGCCAAGCTCAATGCCGCTGCACATCCCTTCACACTCCCGTCCCACTCTACTTTCGCTATCTGGGAGCCTGTGGGCTCCACGTTTGCCCCTCGCAAACCGATGGCACTGCCCAAGTCGCCGCACGTCCTTCAGCTCAGCCCCAAGTCCAGCTCAGCCCCGAGCCGGAGAACGAAGACAAGGACAGCGACGAGGAAGGTCCTGCGCTCACTCACCAGCTGTCAATCCCGCCCACGATGAAGGCATGGCGCGCCCCGATCCCGCTCCGACTTCAGGCATCCTGTCTCGACAAATACGGTGCCTGCGGGCTTGTTCAAGGCCCTGGGCAACAACGAAGACGAAGGGACGAGGAGAACGGCGCGCTTGCTGTTGAGCTCGCGGGAGTTCTTCGAGCACGAGCATCCGAAACGCTCGGACTCGCTCGACGACGTCAGCACCATGCCGGCTATTTCGCGCAAGGTATCAAGAGGTATCAAGAGGAAGATTGGTAACGGATCCCGGATGTTGGGAACCGGCGCATCAGCAGAGAGCACAGACCATGATCACACCCGTGGTCAAGCATCATCTTCGTTTGTCGCTGCCCGCTATGAGCACTTCGTCCATCTCGGGCGAGTCGATCAGGCCGAACCACATTTCACAGAAGTTGGAGATGCAGCACTACGAAGACCGGCTGGAGGCGCCACCGGACGAAAAGCTCGACATCCTCCGTGCGAAACTTCACGAGCGCGGGGACGCCAGTATGACGATGCCCCTCGCCACAGAGTCGATCATCAACGCAGTTGTCTCCCTGTTCCGCGTGCAACTCCAAGAATCCACCGCACGCGAGCTAGACGACAGCCAGAGCATGCTAGATGCGCGGGGCGAGCTCGACTTCCAGCTCGTCAAGGACGTGGTCGAGCAAGGCCACGCAGAGGCGCGCGCGGCGATTCAGCGGGACTTCGAGGAGCTCAGGCGAGTGGACACGCTCAAGACGCACGACGCGAACCAAAGCCAGAACCAGAGTTGTTCAACCTTCAGCTGCTTGTCGAGGACTTCCACAAGCGCACCATCGCCACCTTCCAGGGCGCGGTCTCCCAACTCGCCACCCGCATGGACGGTCTCGAGCGGGGACGGGTCACCACCAACGCCGGCGAGCGCGACGGGCTCGTGCGCGAGCTGATGAATGGCTTGGTCCTGCATTTGGCCGCCCTGCGCGTGGAACCTATCGACTACGAGGGCCTCACGGACAAGTTCATGCAAGCCGTGAAGCCGCACATCTCCCGGCTCATCAACCTCGCGTCTGACAAGCGCGGGACGGCGGGACTCATCGTTATCAAGGTCATCCTTGTCCTGCCGTCGATCTACCCCCCGTTCACGCAGGGGGCGAACATCGACATGGCCGCTGTCATCTCGCAGATCACGAACGAGGTGCACCGGATCGTTGCCCCCGTTGATGCGCACGAGATGAAGGAGCAGGTGTCGGACCTGGTTGTGGTGCGCTTGGACTCGCTGCTCGGTGTACCCGATCGCGCACTGGGCGCGTTCTCGAGCAAGGTCACCGAGGGCATGGAGAGCCTCGCGCAGCCCGTGAAGGTGGCCGTCGCGAAGATGAGCATGCTTGCATCCGGCCAGGACAGGACGTGATCGCCGTGCAGACGGGTGGGCTCGTGAGTCTGTACGACGACGACGACGATGACGATGACCTGCTCAGATTGCTAGCCGATTGGCCCGCAAAGCTGGCGGGCACGACGGACACGCTCAGCGTGGCCAGAGCTGACCTTGCAACGAGGGGCCTCGAAATGCAAGGTGGGCATGCAGCGGCCACAGCCGTCGACTTTTCCTCTTCCCCGACCCTCATCCATGGCGGATCGACCGTCGACGCCGTGTCCAACGGGCAGAAAACGTTGGACGTCAAATGGCAAGAGCTCACGACGATCCACCACGGAAACCTTGCACGCTTCACTGAACTCGCGGAACCGATGGCGGCGATCAAGGCGATACAGATGGCGTACGCGGAGCTGATGACGAGAAGCGTGACGAAGGAGGACTTCAATGAGGTGCGCATGGTGCTCGCGGCGAACGCGGATATGCAGGTGCAGCTGGTGAAGGCGCAGGGCGATTACGACGATTTGACATACCAATGACTGGCTTGCTCATGGCTATCCGTTCTTCCTAATCACAGTCCATATTTGCTCGGTTTCCACACTGTTATAGAATCAGAATGTATCCACATAATATTCAATCAAAACTACTTTGTCTACAAAATAAATTCTCTGGGTACCTCAAGGGGGTTGGCCCCTGCTCGGCGAAGCTCCTCCACTATCATGCGATTACGGTGCTTGATCATCTCATCAAGAAAGAAATCGTAACGAAGGGCGCGCATCTCTCTCGCAATAGCATGATATCCCCCAAACCAAGCGTTGGTCATCTCAGCCGCTGATGAGTTGAAGCGCCAGCGATTGTCGACAATGAGGTCAGGGAACATGGCTGGATTGCAGTACTGACCACAAAAGTCATCGGATTCCTTGTGCTTGGTCTTCATGTGGAAAGCATCCACAGGCATTGCACATCCATCGAAGTGGTGGTCGTTGACGTGGCGAGTGTGTTTTTGGAAGTTACATGCGGTATCATAGAAGAGGGCTTGAGGAACGGAGCGAGGGGTGGGATAGACGACATGTAAGAACTCCTGCACACACTGTCAGCGATGGGTTGGCGAGAAGTAGAAAACACGAACCCGTGTGCCGTTGATGGCTTCGGATCCAAAGAATGTTGCTCGAGCCAGCATAACACCGCAAGGAGCAACAACGAGTTGCTCGTTGTGGGTTCGTCGACGCCCAAAGCGCGCTCGAGGCCTGGAGTTTCCAGAGTCAGGCTTCGTCGCACACTCAGCCACTTCCGGCTCCCCAGCGGTACCACGTGTCTCGATACCGGTGTCAATGTCTTCAGTTTCTCCATCAGCATCGACCACCAAAAATTCCTCCGTTATGCCCTGGTCGTCGTCCTCATGCATCCACATCTTCAAGCGCTCGAGGCGTCTCCGGAGCTGAAACAGTGCAGAATGGCCTGTGACGTCCTCAAGCTCGCAATGAGTTGGCTCTGGGCATGTGTGAAATCCTGTTGAAGCAAGGGCCTCACACCCGATGACGACGCAAAGTTCATTCATGCTGGAGTGTGTCGAACAGAATCGGGCTCGTTGAGAGGGAAGTTCTTCTTGACAGTCGTGTACGTTGCAACACGGGCGGCCAACCGTGACACCGTCCATGACTGCTGCACGGATAACACCTGCCAGACAAAAGTTAGATGGGCGGCGAGACCAAGAAAGGTGGGACTTTACGAACTGAACTCTCCATTGACCCCCTTCGTCGCACAGCACTTGTCACAGACGTGGTTCCAATTCTCCCGAGCAGGTCCCACCATCAACATGTTGCGAGCGCGAAGGGCAGCATCCAGTCGAGTCGCCTGATCGCCTTTATTGTCGAAGGACAAGCAGGTACCACGTTCATTGTGATCCCGAAGTAGAGCGTAGAAGAGGAATGCGTCCCACACGAGGACAGTTGTGAGGGTGGGGATGATTGACCAGTGAGAGGGGAAACAACTTTCCGCAACACGGTGCTCGAGGGTGTAGATGCGAGCGTTGTTCGTTGCCGATACCCTGAAACAAAAATGAAGAAGTGTTTACATAAACTAGAGGGATATATATCACGTACCAAGCGCATACCATGGAGTTTGTGAATCGTTCGCATAATGAGGATTCAATATAGGCATGGGTTGTAACGTGTATGGCCGGAGGGACACCGGGATAGTACGTCCGGAAACTCTCCGTCTCGTGCTCGTGCAGTGCGTGGTACTGGACATAGTACGTTGGGTAGTAACGTGTCCCGCATCCTTCAATAAATGAGTAATGGATGCGGCAAAACTAGTAAAGACGACACACTTCGGCAGTTCAAAGAGAAGGAATTAGCAGGAACTGGTCCATGCTCTCTCGAGAAATACACAACTTGGGTGGAAATCGGGTGTGCAAGAACTTGTTGCTCGCCAGCATGCGTCGATTGGACGTACATGCACTTTGGGTCGAGACAGAATTGAGTCGGAGGATGCAGACTGTAGAATCCTGGATATCTCGTAGTATCAGATGTGGTTCGACAACAGATAACGGACTGGACACACCAATGTTAAGGGGAACACCATGTAGCTTGAAAATCTCGAAAAGGTCTCCGTATGTTGACGTCTGGCCGCAATCTTCAGGTGTGTAAGACCAAGCCATATCCCGAAGGAGCGGCCACAGTGTGTCGATGGATGCCGATGAGACACCAAGTGCGGAGGCTAAAAAGTTGGTGACGTCGGGGGATAGCGAAGGAGGCGGTCCAATAAAGCGAGGCGACAAGTGCCAAGATAGACGGTCCTTGAGATGAGCGATGATGCGGAAGAAGAGTAGAAGTGACGGGAGAGTAAGTATATCGAGGAGGGGTGGATATTTGAGAAAGATCGTCAAGAGGGTTCGAACAGAGTTGTTAGGCATCGATACGGGGTAGAATACGGTGGGGACGTCGACGACCCGGGGATGTTATATACATGTCGATGGCTACGAGGCTACAATGAGTTTGGAGGAAAGAATGAGAAAAGACCACAATGTTTTTTTGAACTTGTTTTGGACAATAAAATATTTGACAAAAACCCTTTTCTGGCTACGTAGTCGTTTGAGAAAAAGAAATTTGGCTACGTAGTCGTCGCCAAAACTGGGCTACATGGCTACATGGCCCATTGGGCTCAAAATCTTATGTTCTGGTGTGCATGGTCTCTATTGTATCCGTTCCAAGCTTTCCAGCGGCTTCAAGCTCCTGACAAATGGCGACGTTCGCATCAAGATAGGTGCTGTCGTAAATTCTCGTCACCATACACTTAAAGCCATCTCTGACGAGAGCCTGTCAAGGTACTTCATGTAAGGAAATAAGTAGACAGGAGGAAGTTGTGGCTAACCTCCTCCTTCTCGTGACTATGGCCAAGCATGCGCTCTTCGCGGAGCCAGCACGTCAAGTCCCCTTGGTCTTTGAATGATGGTCGCGAAAGAGGATTGGAAGATGGCGGGTTATAGCCACGTTCAGACTTCATGTTATAAACTGCATGGTACTATCAGCAGCGCCCCGGCGAGGAGAAGGGAAAGGACAACAAACGGCAGCAGATAAAATGCTCGAAATATGTCTGTCCAAGCTCAAGCAAGGCATCATCGTCAGGGCATGCCAGAATGTCTTTTGTAAGGACCGAACGGCCATCTTCGGAGGGAGGGTGAAGTAGCAGATATCCGAGAACGCGAGCACGAAGCTTAGGAGTCAACTTTTCCTCCGTTGAGCTCGGAAGAACATGTTCGTGTTCGAATTCGACGCAGCATTTGTATGCTTTAGCACCAGACAGAGGGAAGTCATCAGGAAGCTGGGTAGGAAGTGGATCACCCATAGTCCATGGATGGATGGGGGAAGGAAAGCACAACTTGAGCTACAAACTAGCGTACTAATGATAGTCACAACTACTTACGTCATCGGCTAGTCTGTTTGTTACAAACGCGTACTCGCCTTCTAAATTTTCACCCATTCGACATTCACCCATCACTTACTTATAGGAAACCAACAGGAGAACACCATCTGACCTGCAAATAAAAGGACTCCGTATATCTGTGTATCCTTATTTACCACAAACACCACTGATTGCACAGAGATCGTGATCCCGCTACGTTGTCATTGGCGCCGGTAACGGTTCAGGCAAACGAGTAGGTGCTTTGCTACCATGCCCCCCCCCCCCAATCTACGAGGCGTAGAGCTCTTCACGAGTGCACTCTTACAGGTACCTGCAACCTTGAGACAGGTACCTGTGGCTCCAGATCTTATACTCCCACTCTCACGAGTATCAGGCACACAGGTACCTGTGGCACGGATACTCCCACTCGTGGATACACAGGTATGACAAGTACCTGTTGTTCCTAGAAAATATGATACAAGCAGCAGTAGTGGCCTTCTTGGACTCATCTTGGAAGCTCTGTTAGGCATATTGACACTCCATCTTCAAGGCAAGGATAATGCTAGTAACATTTAAGTACAGGTAAACATGTATCAGAGTATGATACAGCATACCACACAAGGCTTTCAGCTATATATGTGAGGGGAGGAGAGGAAATGGATGAGAAAGGGGCCACAATAGAAACAACAGTACATAAGGATCTGCAAGAGAGAATGCTTATATCAATCCAACAGCTATTATCTGTAATTATATCAAGATCAACCCTGCCAAAGTACCTGACAGGTATTTGACAGGTACTTGCACAGGTAACCTGTGAGCTCAAAAGTCATACCTGTACTCTCACGAGTATCAGGCACACGAGTACTCGTATCCGCGGATGGCAATACCCACGGATGTGCCTTACAGGTACTCATACAGGTACTCACGAGTATAGCCACTCGTGAAGAGCTCTAACGAGGCGAGGGTGCCCAAGTCCGAAACCTGGGATACCACCACCACCGAGACGAGCGAGACTGGCGCCAACTACTTCGTACATCAGTACAAAGGAACAGAATCTTAAGATGTGTGTCTTCTTTCCACACGCTCCCAGGGTGTTTCTGAACGAAGGATGGTCAATTTCACAGGTTAGACGAATGAGTCGAACCGCACCGTCTGATTAAATATAACGAGGAGAACCTCGCGAAGAAGAAATCTCTGCAAGAGCACCAGGCTGCGCACAACGCGTCCGCGGCGCCCTCCGCCAAGGCAACGGCGAGCGCAAAAGCGAGCGTGAGCGGTGTAAGGCGTAAGGAGGGTGGACGGGGCGCGATGCGCACGCGGGACGAGGACGACGTCTGGAGGCCTGAGTTGCGATTCGTGGTACCGGAAGTGCTGAAAATGATGCTGGTGGACGATTGGGAGGTGGTGACGAAGAACGACCATGAGGTGCGTCTCACTTTGTCGGTCTCGTTGTTTTTCTTTGTGGTGGCTTACGGGAATGATAGCTAGTGACGCTACCGCAGGTCCGCGATCCTCGACGGTCACTGAGCTTTTGCAAGAGTTAAGGCCGTTAAGGGAGGAGTCAGGATGTTTTTCCAACCGTAATGAGATCGCCATATATACGCACCAATTTGCCATACAGGTTTTGGAACTTTCGGTTGTACTTACGGCTGATAACATCGACGTCAGCTTCCGCCAGTGTCTCACTCGTGTGCAGATGACCCTCCATTCGCGGCGATATGTGGAAAAAAGCAGCAACCATATCCCTCTTTCTGTTCTCTTCCAGCACTTCCCGTCACCTGCGTGGTAAGACGGTCTGCTCATACAAAACGGCATGTGCGATGACACGGAGGCTGTCTAATCAAAATCACGCCCCGGAGTTTCCAAGACCAAATTGGATCTTGTTATGGAACCTCGCGCTCGCCTTCCAAATCTTATAAAGGATACCAGGGCGTCGGGTTTTTAGGAGCATTCATTGGGCCTGGATATCATGTTATCGACTGGTATACCGCTTGTCGATGTAGGGGTCCTTATCTTCTCCTTGGCTTTTTCGTGTATCCTCTACATCCGACTCCGAGGTCGAAGGGTCATCGAAAACTTACCTCCCGGACCCAAGGGCTGGCCTCTCATAGGCAACCTATTCGACATCCCAAAGCACTCGCAGTGGCTTGCCTATGCCGACTGGGCGCGGGAGTACGGTGAGTTCGGCTGCCTTGATTGACGCGAACAAAGACTGAATCGTTATCATCAGGCTCGCCTCTCATACATGTCAACTTACTTGGCACGCATTTCATGGTCGCAAATGATATGGCAACAGCAAAAGACCTTCTGGACAAAAAAGGTTCCAACTTTAACTTGCGGTGAGTCTTGCCTTGTTTCTGAGTCCCAGGTCGTCGTACTAAACTGATGCACTTTAGACCCTGTCTTCCAATGCTCAACGAAGCGTGCGTTGGCCCTACCGGTATGGCCGAACACATATTCACCAACGTATTACCTTTTCAGCATCGGGTTTGGCTGGAGCTTCGCGTTTTCACCAGATCTAGAGAAGTGGAAAATGTGCCGTCCCGTGTTCCAACGACACTTCCATCAAGCTGAAGCTCGAAAGTGGAGGTCACACATGGAGAGAATGACCGCTACCCTGCTGCAACGTCTCTTCGAAACGCCGGACAACTTCCTTCACCACATTCCGTAGTGCGTGGTTTTTTCCAGTAATGTGAACATTGTTAACGACTTAACACGATGACAGCATGGCGAGCTCACTGATCTTAGACATGGTCTACGGCATGAAGGTCAAACCCGAGGATGATGAGTTTGTCGCTTACGCCAACAACTCTCAGAAGGGTATCGATAGGTGCTTTGATGGATGGGCCGTGGAATTCTTTCCCTGGCGTGAGTTCTCATTGTCCACTGCGGCTCCGTGTGCTAACGGGATGCGCTGTCAGTCCAACGCCTGCCGTCTTGGCTCCCTGGAATGGGTTGGAAGAAGCAGACCGACGAATGGAAGCGCGATGCTCTGAGCATGCTCAACACTCCTTATGAGTGGTTCAAGGGAGAGCTTGTGAGTTGCATATCGTAACGCGCTCCATATCTGACGGTACTGTAGGGTCAAGGAAGAGCGACACAATGTGTGGCCACAGAGTTGTTGGACAACTACAACAGTGACGCGATCTCAAAACCAAGGGAATACATCATCAAAAGCATTTGCGCCACTGCTTACTTGGGTACGCTGGGTCTCTTACGATATTGAAATGCGGTAATTCATCGCCTACATTCTCTAGGATCTGCAGACACAGTGCGTGGTCATGCTGTACTGACATATATATTTTCGTGCCAATCTTCGGCAATAGACTGTTGTCTACCTCAAAGCTTTCATCCTCGCCATGCTTCTCTTTCCGGAGGTGCAACAACGTGCACATGATGAGCTAGATAGAGTCGTTGGGGACGCCCGTCTTCCAGAATTTTTGGATGAGACCGCGCTCCCATACATCTCGGCACTTGTAAAAGAAGTCCTTCGCTGGGGAACTATCGCACCTCTGGGTACGCTTTTTCACTATTTGCTCGCTTTATGTCTCCTTTGAAGAGCGCCTACCGTTGGGAATAGGGATGCCACATGTCAGCGCCGAGGATGACGTATACAAGGGCTACTTCATTCCCAAGGGCACCGCGATAACGTGGAACGCTTGGTAAAGCCCCCTGCTATAGTATACGTCGACTCTCGCTAAATGTTGACGCAGGGTGTTTATGAACGACCCGTCCACCTACCCTGAGCCGGACAAGGTACGCCCAGAAAGATTTCTAACAGCCAGTGGCCAGCTGGATACAAGCGTGCAAGGACCAGACGCTGTCTTTGGCTTTGGGAGGAGGATCTGTCCGGTAAGTTAAGTATCGGTCAGTCGCCACGCAGTACTCTACTAAGTCACCCTAATCCTAGGGCCGATTTATGGCGCGCGATTCAATGTGGTACACCTCAGCCTGCATACTCTCTGTGTTCGACATCACGCCGAAACCAGGACAGCCCTTGCCCTCTGAACCTTTGTTTCATCCCGGGTTGACTTTGTAGGTCGGACCATTGCGGAACCCATATCTGTGCTTACCCATCGTGTACTAGACATGTGAACCCTTTTGAATGTGACATTAAGCCGCGCTCCGAGCAGGCGACCCGGCTGATACAAAAGAGTCAAGAGCCTCCTAGCGCGTAGTCAGGCTGCCCTTTCCGATGGCGGATTGGTGGTATACTACTGGTTGTAAATGTGTATGTCATGGTGGTGTATGTACGCTACGTCGCTAAATAGTAAAATCTCATTCTAAATTAAAAGAATGTAAGAATCAAACAGTGTCTGTCATCTGTGCTAAGTCGCTGGAAAAATAATACCACCGACGGGACTCGAACCCGCAACTCCCGCTTCTTAACAACGTCGAATGCGTCGTAGGAAAACAATGCCCTACCATTGGGCCACGGCGGCTTTACCAAAAGGTACAGCGCAAGTACACAAGACCTGTCGAAGTGTGACATACAATTGACCAATTTTACCGGTGTCATATACGCCTTACTTGCAATCACACTTCAATTATCCTGTCAAACATGTGTCGTACCCAATTCAAGTTTCAAGTTTCAACGTTCAAGACCCTGAAGTTCGACGTTCCAAGCATCTGTAGCGACTTGTGCAGATTGGACGAGGACATATGGGGCCTTCGTCTGTTTTGACTAGTGTTCTGCGGGCTCGGGCCGGGCTCAAAGCCCGCGGGTCGGGCCGGGTTTTGAAGGGCTCGGGCCGTGAGAAAGTGGAGCCCGAGCCTGATATGGGGGCTTGGGCCGGGTACAGGCCGGGCTCGGGCTTCGGCCCGGGCTTCATGCATACAGGTGAGGGTGTTGGTAGTTGGGGTTTTGGTGTCTATATCTCTCTTAAGAATTCTCTTGATTGGTGCTAAGAGCAGCGCGACAGTCTTCCCTTAGTTTTCGACCTTGATTTGACGCTGCTGAAGTCAACGAGACCGTTATATGATGATGTAATCACAATTAGCTTCCTTTTATGGCCATGTTTCGGCTTCCCACCCTCAGAGTTAAGCCACCTTCATTGTCGAGGAGACTGATCTCGCATCGCATCCTTCCACATCTCACTCTTTATGCTCTAAATTGATGCAGATAGCCCAGTTTACTGTGTACCAAAAAGCCCGGGCTCGAGGGCCGGGCTTGGGCTTTCATCACCTCAAGCCCGAGCCTGAGCCTCATACTAGCCCGGCGACGGGCTCGGGCTGGGCTTGTAAAGCCCGGGCCGGGCCAGTCGGGCTTAGGGCCTCCGAGCCCGGCCCTGCAGAACACTAGTTTTGACCGACAAACCCAGTACCTCAGGTGCCTTCCATATACGTCGAGTCCCCGGGCACTCGTCTTATGAGCACGAATGATGTATAGCATTGACAACAGCAACGAGCGTTCTGGGTAAGATGGCTTCGTCGACCTGCAGTGAGTTTCGATTCGTTCCGCATATCAGTGCTTTGTATTGAATTGTCATGGGTAGATCGCATTTGGCAATGCTTCACCATACGTATGTCGAGCATGTCTCTAACTTCAGTTTTATCTATGACCAGATGTCAAGTTTTTCTTCAGCATCGGTCCTGGAAGGCGCTTGGTCCCTACACCAAGCTCGGACCTGAAGAGCATCCATCGACCTCTGCTCCAGGAAAGTCAACCCGAAGCGCGGAGGCTGCACGAGAAAAGAATATACTTTCTCGATGATTCCTCCACCAACTCCCTGAGACAGAGTTCTTCGAACACATCCTGTGGTGAGTGTGTTTTTGATTGAAGCGCGGATGACGTTGACGACCGGTTTGTGTGGAACATAGCGAACGCGTTGATATCGGACCGACGGACATGGCGTATGGTTTCTCCAGTCAAGCACGATAAAGACAGGCTCATTGGCCATGGAGATACGACCGAAAAGGGTGCAGATAAAGCTCTCAATGGTGGTCATGTTTGCATCCCTCCATGGAGTGGATAGCTTTCCCCCTTCTTATCTATCGCTCTGATGGGCTTGGGACAACCGGTCCAGCGTGTCTTTGGCATCCTGGAATGGGCCGGAAGAACGTCCAGGCTCGTCCATGGCCTTCTGACGCTTACCATCGCGCAGACACCCGAATACATTTGAATGTCCCGGGCCACCCGCCGATGAGATGAAAAGGTCGCAAGATGGACAGAAGGA
Source organism: Amylostereum areolatum (assembly GCA_012932865.1). Lineage (NCBI taxonomy): Eukaryota > Fungi > Basidiomycota > Agaricomycetes > Russulales > Stereaceae > Amylostereum > Amylostereum areolatum. The sequence goes on from SAXG01000071.1 coordinate 130,228, forward strand.
AAGGAGGCATGCAGATTAGGGTCCTAGACCCCTATGCGTTTCTGGCTGCGCCAGCCACGATCACCAGGCCCTATACCTGCACCAGTCCGCCGTACGGGTCTCTGAATTTTGAGCTGGGCGTCTTACTCCACGCGCAGATGACCCTACTTACTTGAGGGCGCATTAGACGGCGGCAACAATACGGTCCTCCTTCGCTCCCCAACATCACAATATCGAGCGCGCCATGCCTTTCGCGGTGAAAGGAAACCGTATAGATCATGGGTGTCGAGTTGTGTGATCTACCAACGTCGCCCATTCAATTCGTATCAGAGGATACTTAGTCCATGCGGGTGTCATTTCCCCAAGGCTTTCACCCGCTGATCCTGATCATATGGCGATTTCTCTCCTCGACGCTTGCGTGGTTTTCTTTTCCGCGATTCTTTCGTATAGCCTCTTTGCTCGACGTCGGAGGTTTACTCAAGCGTTACCTCCCGGACCCAAGGGATGGCCTCTCATAGGCAACATATTCGACATCCCGAAGTCCTCGCAGTGGCTTGCGTACGCTAATTGGGCGCGAGAGTATGGTAGGTCTGCCCGGCTTCGCTGGCAAGGGATAATCAAACTGAATGATGTGTTAGACTCGCCTCTCATATACTTCAACATGTTGGGTACCCACTTCATGGTCGCGAATGACATAGCAACGGCGAGGGATCTATTGGACCAAAAGCGTTCCAACTTCAACCTTCGGTGCGTCTCATGTCGTTCACACAGGACTTCGTATTGAACCGGCGCATGCAGACCGCGTCTTCCGATGCTCAATGAAGCGTATGTTCGCTTTGTCTTTATCTCTGGGCACACTTATGATCAAGTATATGCTTCCGTTTCAGCATCGGGTTCGGGTGGAACTTCGCCTTCTCACCAGACCTTGAGCTGTGGAAAACATGCCGCCCCATGTTCCAACGACACTTCCGTCAAGTCGAGGCCCGAAAATGGAGGCCGCACGAAAAAATAATGACACATACCCTACTGCAACGTTTCTTGGAAACTCCGGACAAGTTCCTGCGCCATATCCCATAGTGCGTGCGTACTTAGATTAGACGTAAGTAGACGCTGATGACGACTGGGGGTGGTTGTAGCATGACGAGTTCACTGATCCTAGACATGGTTTATGGCATCAAGGTCAAACCCGAGGATGACGAGTTCGTCTCTTTCGCCGATAGCGCTCAGGAGGGTGTCGACAGGTCGCTGGATGGATGGGTCGTAGACATTCTTCCCTGGTGTGAGTGCTCATCTTCATTTCGCTTATCTGTGCTGACGGGTTGCTGACGCGCGCCTTGTCATGATAGTACAACACCTTCCATCCTGGCTCCCCGGAATGGGTTGGAAGAAGCAGACCGACGAATGGAAATTCAATTCTCTGGCCATGTTCAACGTCCCATACGAGTGGCTCAAGGGTGAACTTGTAAGTCGTACGTCACTACGCGCGTCTTATCTGACGATGCTGTAGGACCACGGAAAAGCGACGCATTGTCTCGCAACCGAGTTGTTGAACGACTTGAGCGGTGACGCGACGAGCTCGAAATCGATGGAATTTACCATCAAGAGCGTTTGCGCCACCGCGTACTCGGGCAAGCCACCTCCGTCGTTCACTGTGTTGCTATATCTGCTCACCGCCCGCGTCCTACAGCTGCATCGGACACCGTACGTATTCCCGCCATATCTGCACATTCGTCCCCTTGTCAATTCTCGGTGATAGACTGTGTCCTATTTCAAAGCGTTCATCCTCGCCATGCTTCTATTCCCGGATGCGCAACGACGCGCACATGAAGAGCTGGACAGGGTCGTCGAAGACTGTCGTCTCCCAGACTTCTCGGATGAGAACGCATTGCCATACATCTCGGCGATCGTGAAAGAGGTCCTTCGCTGGGGGGTGATCCTCCCTGTTGGTGAGCATGCTCGTCTCAGTTCACGAATGGTACTTACCATTGGGGACAGGGCTACCGCACGTCAGCGCCGAGGACGACGAACACAAGGGCCGCTTCATTCCAAAAGGGACTGTGGTGGTGTGGAACATATGGTAAACCCCATCCCCCATGCCCCGCCTCTCATTAAACGTCACCGTGACAGGGCGATCATGAATGACCCGACGACGTACCCTCAACCGGACAAGTTCGTACCGGAAAGGTTCTTAACGACCGGCGGCCAGCTCGACACGAGTGTGCAAGGGCCAGACGCCGTCTTCGGCTTTGGGAAAAGGATCTGTGCGGTAGGTATCATAAGTTCGATCTTTCCGCGCGGTATTCTAACGACAACTCACTGATAACCGCAGGGTCGATTCATGGCGCAGGATTCGATTTGGTACACCTCGGCTTGCATCCTTTCTGTGTTCGATATCACGCCGAAGCCAGGCCGGCCCCTGCCCTCTGAGCCGCTGTTCCATCCAGGGTTGAGTTTGTAGGTCGGTCTGTTCTCGGGTTTATACCATGCTCATCCGACGTGTATGTGTAGACACTAGCATAGACCCGTGCATTGCACTCATTCAAGTAGCAAGGCTGTGGTGATTGTATTCAAATAAGCAACAAATAAGCATAACTAAGTACTAAGCATGAAGTGTAGAAGATTCAACTCGCAGTCCGATAGTAGGGAAACTGTAGCCGGGATGCCTACTGTACGCGGCCGACGTTAGGCAACGTCCCCTGTCCCCGGGGGTCGGTTGCGGTTGCCTAATTTGCGGGTTGTCCCCTGTCCCCGAGGCTGAGTTGCTTTCCGCTTACCCATGCTTAATTTTCGCAAAAAAAAGGTCAAAAACCCTCAAGAATACGTCACCAGCGGCACCAAGTACGAAATCGACATGAGGTTCGCTCATATTGTATTTTGTTTTCTACAAACCGCCGCAGCGCTGCCAGCCTCATGAGCTAATAGGACCCCTGAAATTCCCTATAGAGCATTCATCCCAGGGTGACCTGTTTTCGGTGGTGCGCTGGGACAGAATTTGGGCCATTTTCGGTGATTTACATGATAGATTTTTTCAAGTCAGCCGTTTTCAGTGGTTCTTAGACTATACATATCTAAAAATAGTCTAATTTCCCACGCCTTCGGCGTCGAGGTTTCCAGAGCAGAACTCTCATTTTATGCACAAGCTTGCTATAACATGCCTAGTTTGCTTCCATAGACCCATGGGAAGCAAAATATGCAAAATACTTGTGATTGGAACTGACAGATCCTCGGCGTGTTCAGATGCTTACCATTTTCGGTGGTGAAGATGGGACTTCGGACGGGCGGGTTCCTTTTCAGTGGTTCTTAGCTCCAACATGTCGGCCCTACGGGGCCCATTTTCGGTGGAGAGTACCATACATAGGTTCCCATAAGGCCCAAATTTTCGGTGGTCCGAGATGAATCATTTATAGGGAATTTCAGGGGTCCTGAGCTAATCAGCACTCAGTGACAAATAAGGTGGTCAGTGTGCACAAAACCTTGTATTCATATACAGATTCGTGTACAGTGTAATGGGCCAAAGCGTGAGGATGATCACTCGACGCTACATAGGACAGCTTTGGCCCTTTGGGAGAGCTCACTCACAAGAGGTTGCGTTGCCTAAAGTGGATGTCCCCCGTCCCCGAGGCCGGGTTGCCCTCCTCTACCCGCTCCCACGGTCATGTGACACCGGTTGCGAGTTGCCAAACTACAGCCGCCTACAGTAGAGGGGTTTGTGACGGTCCCAAATGCTCTCGCTCGTGTCGGGCTCTCTTGGCAATCTGCCATTTCGATAGCAGAGTGGGTTGTTCTGTTCCTTGAGGGTTCAGAGCTGGAGTCCTTGGGGGCGTAGGAAGCAAGTCGCCGAGGGCCGAGTAGGCCTGCGAATATGCAATGTCGATGAGGACATATCACCTGTGATATGGATAACAAAAGGATCAGTAAAGCCTTTACTATCACATTGATTGATACTGTATGCACGTACCATCTATGAAAGCTCCGTTCGAGGCTTGCTGGTTGGTTGGGTTCTTGCATTATCGTGTCACCTGTCGTTGATTCGGACGTGGACGACACAATACAATGCTGTTGCGGACCTTCAGGATCCTGAGGATGTCGTTGTGCTCGCACTCAAGACCGGCGGTGGCCAATGGCGTCAGCCGAGGAAAGCTGTAGACAACAATATAGTAAGCAAGGACATTGATCAGTTTGTTAAGGTCAGTCATACCTGGACGGCCGTGTTCTCGTTCGCTTGCGAGGAGGTTGAATGGGCACTGTTTCTGGGGGCTGCATCTTGGACGGAATCAGTGGACCTGCGTTCCTGCTCGGTGCACCGTCCCAATGGCCAGCCAATGTCACCCCCAACTCGCATAGATTCTTCTGCACAAATAGTACATGTCAGTTCGTCTCGCAAGAGAGAAAGAAAATGCGCACATGATCCAGATGAACGCACCGAGATGCACTGGATGCAGATGACAGGGTGTGCTGTACTGTGTCGTGTCGGGTCGGGTCGTGTCGTACATCACTCGAGCTCGGGACCACCACGCCTCATCCGAGCACCGAGGAAATTTCCCGAAAAATCTCTAGATATATAAATAAATCCAATCAGGGGGGGTGGGAGCGACGCGGTCATCGTGACCGAAGCGACAAAACACGTCCATGTTGCTGCACAAACATTGCTTTGGAGGAAAATTGATTTGAATTTGTTTTCTGATATACAAAGTAAAAGGTATAAGTAGGGCTGTGCCATGGAGGCTACTTTGACGCTAACGGCGGTGCGTAGAGGTGCCATAGAGAGTGGGAAGGTATGACGGTGGCCAAGTACGTGGTGGAGGTCAAGACGAAGAGCGACGCGGCGACCCGGCCGACGCGCAAGCCTAGGATGACGCAAGCAGCCACGTGCATTTGTCAACGCGACTTGTCACGCGTCGCGTTACGATGACGTGGCTGTTGTCCCACAACCAATCAGAAAGCTCACTTGTCTCGCGGTTTGTGTCGTGACGTGACGCAGCGCTCCACCGCGTCTCTCTTTGTATTAAAGGATACGATGCCGTTTGAATGCAACATCAGGCCACGCTCTGAACTGGCGACCCGTCTTATCAAAGGAGCTCAAGAGATGGGCGAGCACTGAAAGTCCCGATGGCCCCGTAACATGCTGCATACTAATTTGGCATACATCGTGGGCGTAGCCATGCCATACCTATCATATTATGCTATTTTTCGAGAATGTACATCATCATCGTACACCCCAAAATATACTTGGATAGCTTTCGAAACCTCCCGTAAAGGCCATTCCAGCACTTCCTACAGGAGCATTGGGCAGTGTATATGTATGCACACAGTTGGTACCAGTTCGTGTTGAGATCAACCAACCAATGTACGAAAGAAAACTTGAAGCAGCGGTCCCCAAAAACGAACCCTCAGCCTCGCCGCACCGCCAACTACGCTAGTACTTACTACATAGTTGACGTACACCATCAGACGTCAACCCCCGTCCTAGGACCAAGACCTCGTACTTGATCACAGCGGCTCGCTTTCCAACCGAGCTCGCTGTATCAACTGGACTGCATCCTCGGAGCGCGGTTTGATATCGCACTCAAAGGGCATCGTGTGCCTGCGAACTCCATAAACCAAGGTGCATGAGCTATGGATGACAGACTTACAAAACTAAGCCTGGGCGAAAGAGTGGCGCAGAGGGCAGGGGTTTGCCAGGCTTCGCAGTGATGTCGAACACGGAGAGGATGCAGGCTGTGGTATACCACATTGAATCATGGGCCATGAACCGACCCTATAAGTAGCCATATTAGATTTCTGGTACTGAGATACGCGACCAATTTGAAGGTGGACTCACCGCACAGACTCTTTTTCCAAAGCCGAAGACGGCGTCTGGCCCTTGGACGCTTGCGTCAATTTGGCCGGCAGCTGTCAGGAATCTCTCCGGGAGCACTTTCTCGGGCTCAGGGTAGGTGGATGGATCGTGGAGGATTGCCCTATGTGCAGCAAGGATGAGGAGGCAATCGAGGATCGTTTGGTCCAGAATCTCACCATACGTTCGGCATTACAACGGTGCCCTTGGGAATAAAGTAGCCGTTCCACTCATCGTCGTTGATGTTGACATGCGGCAGCCCTGTCCTCGACAGTCAATCCGAAAGTCAAAGTGTGAAGAGTTCAACGGAACTTACCAAGAGGAAAGACAGCCGCCCAACGAAACACTTCTTTCACGAGCGCGGAGATATAAGGCAGCGAGCTCTCGTCCGAGAAATCAGGAAGACGTTCTCCTCCAACAACCCTGTCCAGCTCGGCATGCGCTCGCTGCTGTGCATTCGGGAAAAGAACCATGGCAAGGATGAATGCTCTAAAGTAGGCGACGGTCTGGGACTTTGAATAAGATGGGGAAGAAACCGAGGAAACACTGTACTACGTACAGTGTCGGCGCCACCTGGTGAGTGCGAGGTATGAATATATGTCTACATGTTCTGACGCGATGACATGAAAACTCGCCGGAGTATGCAGTAGCACAAGTGCTCTTGATGGCATATTCGTTCCCGTTCGAATGTAACGCATCGCCGCTGAATTGGTCTAGCAGATCGGTCGCAAGGCACTGTCTGCCCCGTCCTTGACACTAAGATATCGTCAGATACGCGCGCGTGTGCAAAACGGGTTACTCGCGATTTCCTCCTGGACCCACTCGTAAGTTGCGTTGAGCATGCGGAGGGAGTTGAGCTTCCATTCGTCGGTCTGCTTCTTCCAGCGCATCCCGGGTAGCCATGTAGGAAAGCGTTGAACTGTTTGAACCGAATCCATGAGGATGATAGACCGAGAAGGACAATGGCTACTTACTCCATGGAAAGACATCGACGATATTCCTATCGCCTGATCTGTCCGCGCCTTCCTCTGCGATATGTGCGCAATGGAGGAACTCATCCTCCTCGGGTTTGACTTCGATGCCGTACACCATGTCCAAGATCAACGTGCCCGCCATGCTTCACCCAGCCCCGCCATCAGCATCACCTGCGTTCCAAGTGAAGAAATACGCACTAAGGGACGTGCTCGAAGAACTTGTCGGGAGTCTCCAAAAGTCGGCGGAGGAAGGTGGACGCCATTCGCTTCTCGTGAGGTCTCCACTTTCGAGATTCGGCTTGACGGAAGTGTTTTTGGAACAAAGGACGACATTTGCTCCAGAGACCTAGGTTCGGTGTAAACGCAAAGCACCACCCAAACCCGACGCTAAAGAGGGAAGAGAATTGTTATGGAAAAGTAGTCGGTGGGAGACAGTCGACATACGCTTCGTTGAGCATCGCTAAACGTGGTCTACGGACGACGCTTCGATGAGACACACATCGCGAAACGAAGTAGAAACTCGCCGTAAGTTGAAATTGGAGGCCTTCTTGTCCAGGATTTCTCTCGCCGTCGCCATATCATTCGCAATCACGATGTGCGTGCCCAGCATCTTGACGTGTATCAGCGGGGAGCCTGAAGCGTAACTCAGTACTCGTTCGCCCGGCTCAACGTCGATGAAACTCACCGTACTCTCGCGCCCAGTTCGCATAGGCAAGCCACTGCGCATGCTTTGGAATGTCGAAGATGTTGCCTATGAGCGGCCAGCCTTTGGGCCCGGGGGGTAAGGCTTGACGGGCCCTTTGACCCCGAACATAGAGGCCGTACGAGAAAAGCAAGGAGAAGAGGAGGATTCCCACGTCCACGAGCGATACAGGGCCAGTGACTGACATGATGCCTAGAGCAAGAGCCTTGCTGGATATGAAGCCGATCTTTATAAGGCTCGAGTGTTCAGGATGCTTGTTACTACGATACATCTTCCGGTTGGAGGCCTAAACCTCTATTAGAAAGCCACGGGGTGGGTCCACGTTTGTGCAAAGTGGCAGGTGATACCGACAGGGCTGTGCTTTGTATAGAAGTCTTGAATGAGTGGCGGCAAAGCAGGGTCATGCGTACACGAGCAAGGCGCCGGGAGAGGTCGCGATTGCTGTGGATTTGGCCTGGTTTAACGTCAGTCAATGTCATCCTCCACCAGAACAGCGGGGCATTGACCTTGATATCGCAGAAACCCGAGTGCCACCGAGGAAGGTCATACTACAAAAGTGCAACACCAATCTGTAACAAGTAGCACAGACAATATTGTGCGCTCCTGTGACCTTGACTGTTGCGATAAGCCATTGCGCTTATTCAAGCTTCAAGCTTCAGACCGTGGCCTTATGTCGCACTTAAGCAGTTTCGGCTTTCGCATGTCTATGGGGGGAATCAGCGTCTGAACGTCTCCGATGGCCCGCTCAACGCACAGTGCCAACCCCGATTCAAACAACGGCTCCGAGGGCAGAGGGTGCCCAGATGTTGGCTCGACAGTGAACGTCACCAGGATACACGCCACGTCGAATCTAGCGCCATGCACCTCCCCTGAAAGTAAAAACGGTCAACTAATGCAGTATCAAGAGGGCAATGGCGAGCTCACGGACACAATCTCTTCCCATAGCCGAACGTCGCATCTGGGGCCTATAAGCGCATGTCCAGCTGGCCGTCAGCGGCCAAGAATCGCTCTGGCATGGCCTTGTCGGGATCCGGGTAAGATCTGGGGTCGCCCTGCGAGCAAGTCGGTCCACATGAGCTTATTTGATGTCGAGCAGAGAAAGGCTTACCAAGAAGTTACCCATGACCATGGTGCCCTGCTTGGGAACGAAGTAGCCTTCGTACATGTCATCTTCGGCGTTCATGTGTGGTATTCCTGCTTGAGGTCGTTCGAAAGCCGTGAAATCTGAGGGAAATTTCCGTGCCCAAAGGAGGGTCCTGGCCGAGAAAGTCTGGAAGGCGGGCGTGTCCGACCACCTTGTCAAGTTCTGCTTGACGTTCGAACCGGCACGCAGCCGCGGGACCAACCAGCCATACGGCGCATTGAGCATCCGCAGCGAACTGAGCTTCCATTCGTCGGTTTGCCTTTCCCGACCCATGCCCGGGAGCGGCGTAGGAAGGTCTTGCGCTGGCCGCTGCTCCCTTCCGGTCAATGTCGAGCGAGACAGGAAGAAGAGAGGACTCACTCTGGCGGGGAAGATGTCCACGATGTTCGCATCGGCAGACCTCGGGCTGTCCGCCCCCCTCCAATTCGCCGCGGAGCGCATGCATCCGTTCGCCTTGCCCTCCAATTGACCACGAGACATGTGGTCCCCAGACTCGTCTGGGGTCTCTAGAAACCGAGAGAGAAGGGCGCGGGCCATTCATCCTTCTCGTATGGTCAAATCCACTTGCGAGCCGATGCGTGACGGAAGCGGTGACCAAGTATAGGACGACATGGCTTTCCGGAGCGCCTGGCCGGGCGTGAGGGTAAAGTCCCAATCAAATCCAACACTGGGAAACCGAAGCCGGGTAAGAGTGGGCAAGGGAGTTGAGCGTTGAAGACGATATATGCGCACGCCTTCATTCAGCATAGGCGTCCGTGCTCTAAGCAAACCATCCTTCGAGTCAACACACATCCCCCGCGAAGCAAGCCGACACTCACCGTAGATTGCGTGTCCCGAATGGCTCCTTTACGGTCTCCAGGATGACGTGCATGCCCAACATATTGAGATGGATGAGAGGCGAGCCTGTTCAAGATACATACAATTCAATACGAATGCGAAATGCAAACAAAAACCACTGACCATACATACGCTCGAGCCTCGCGCCCACTCGGCGTACTTGATCCACTGCCAATGCTTTGGCACATCCAAGTCAATACGGCACCGATCGTCAACGGCCAACCTTTCAGCCCAGGCGGTAGCTTTCCCCTTCTTGTGATTTCACCCCACCCTGCGGCATTGAAAGGTCATGCGAGAGGAGGGTCATGCGAGAGGAGGGTCATGCGAGAGGAGGAGAACGACGCAGACAACGGCGGTGTCAAGCGGGGGTGCTTGAAAAGGGCCATGGATGAAGGAACGGAAAGGTCGGAAGAGTGAACGTTGAACGAGTTGAACGCTGAGGACGCCATGGGGTTCATCGTCCAACGTCCATCGAATGACGGGCGCCACGTCTGGAGGCTCGCACGGATATGTGCACAAGTCGACCGAGTGGCCAGGTCCCAGGAGTGGCCACCGTCGTGGACCATTGTAGTGTTGAATTTGGTCCGGAGTTGTTCTCGGGACTACTGCCAGTTTCTCGTCACATAAGGACCAAACAGTTGACCGCCAACGATCCCGCCGTCGAACGATCAAGCTCAAGCTCAAGCGCGCAAACTTCGTCGAGCGTCGCCCAACCACGCCGTGGTATATGCACGTCATATTTTTGAATTACACTACGAAGAATATTGTCCGTGTACAAGATCCATCTTTTCCGTCGCCCCCCCCCCCCCCCCCAGGTTCGTTCGTCGATACCCTCTCCCTAAGCATCTCAAGCCACGACTCGGACGGCCTCGCGCACGATCAGTTCTGGTCCTCGACCAAGCTCTTGCTAGCCTTAAGGTCCGCCTCCACCATCTCCTTGACGAGCGCGGGGAAGTTCACCTTGCGCTTCCAGCCGAGCTCGCGCTCGGCTTTGGCGGGGTTCCCGAGGAGGAGCCTGGAGAGCGCGCGCGCGCGGTGAGCGACCGACGACCACGCGAGGATACGAGAAAAGGAGAAGGCACGCACTCGACCTCGGCGGGACGGAAGTATCGCGCGTCGACGCGGACGACGGTCTTGCCGGTCTGAACGTCGATGCCGATTTCGTTCTCGCCCTGGCCCTCCCATCTGCGCGTTCACGCCGTCAGTCAGCGCTCGCGGGCGCGGGCGAGGAAGAGGAAGGGAAGACGGAAGAAGGACGGCGCGAGCGAGGGCGTACCGGATCTTCATGTTGACCACCGCGAACGCTTTGTCGACGAACTCCCGCACGGGGTGGGTCTCGCCCGTGGCGAGCACAAAGTCGTCGGGCGAGGGCTGCTGGAGCATGCGCCACATTCCCTCCACGTAATCGACGGCTAGAAGCGCGGGGGGGAGGGGGGGGGGGGGGGGGGAGAGTGCCCGTCAGCCTCGAATTCCGGAGCAAAAACGGAGGAGAGGAGAACGGAAGAGGAGGAGGAGGAGGAGGAGGAGGAAGAGGGAAAAAACGCACCGTGTCCCCAGTCGCGCTGCGCGTCCAGGTTGCCCAAGTACAAGCACCCCTGCTTGCCGAGGCTGATGTCCGCGACCGCGCGCGTGATCTTGCGGGTGACGAACGTGCGCCCGCGGCGGGGGCTCTCGTGGTTGAAGAGGATGCCGTTGCAGGCGTACATCCCGTACGCCTCGCGGTAGTTCTTGCAGATCCAGAACGCGTACAGCTTCGCGACGCCGTACGGGCTGCGGGGGTAGAACGGCGTCTTCTCGTCCTGGGGCACGCTCTGCACGAGCCCGTAGAGCTCGGACGTCGAGGCCTGGTAGAAGCGCGTGTGCTTCTCGAGCCCGCACGTCCGCACGGCGTCGAGCAGGCGCAGCGTGCCGAGGCCGTCGACGTCGCCGGTGTATTCGGACATCTCGAACGAGACCTTGACGTGCGACTGCGCGGCGAGGTTGTAGATCTCCGAGGGCTGCACCTGCGCGATGATGTAGACGAGGTTGGTGCTGTCGGACATGTCGCCGTAGTGCAGCTTGAACTTGTTGGGGCCTGCGCAGCGCGTGTCAGGATCGCGTCGGGGGGGCGAGGGCGAGGACAGGGAGAGGCGGAAAGGGGACCACGCACGCTCATGTTGGTCCTCGTAGAGGTGGTGCAGACGCCCGGTGTTGAAGCTGGAGGAGCGGCGGATGATGCCGTGCACCTCGTACCCCTTCGACAGCAAGAGCTCTGTCCTGCGTCCATCGCGCGGTGAGCACGCGCGCAGAGCAACGGGGAGAGACGGAAAACTGACAGGTAAGAGCCATCCTGGCCGGTGATGCCTGCATCCCCCAGATCGCACGAGGTGAGTGCACGGTAAAGGGGGGAGAGCGGCGAGTGGGACGCACCGGAGACCAGGGCGACCTTGCGCTTGTTGAAGTCCTCGGGAGAGGGCAGCTCCTTGGCGGCAAACGGCTTCGCGATGTCTTCGATGGTGGCCATAACGTCGGAGAGAGGGAGGAGGATGGAGGTTCAAAAGAAAGATGGAAGGAATCGCTGGATTATTTAAAGGCTATTATACCTTAGCGCTACTTATGTAGCGCCCCCTCGCGATCACTGCGTTCGCGCCCGACGCGCAATTCCAACATCTCCTTATCTGGCTCTCCGCCGTAAACTCCCCTCCCCCTCACCGTCGCCGACAGCGCTCGCCTTTCTGAACCTCACGACGAGCATCAACACGCTTCGAACGCCCCAACGCCCCCTAGAAGCCCCGTACACGTCCCATCAGCTCCATATCAGATCAACACCTGGCTGGCGCGTTCACAGGATCTGCCCGCACCCTCTGCGTACTATGGGGTCCGTCTACAACGTCTCGTAGGATACAGTCCGCACATCAGCTTTCATAGACCGAGGCGATGCCGTCGCCATGACCCCGAAAGTCTGTCCACAACCTCCCGTCTTCCTGGAATCAACCTCCACGCGCTCTATCGTCGCTCCACACACACGCACTGAAGCCATGGCCGCGAACCCGACCCCGTTTTCACGCCTGCACCTTGCCGACGCGCGCCTTGGTCTCGTAGTTCTGCAGGAACCAGGCGACGGTCTCGCGCAGGGCGTCCTCGAACGGCGTGAACTCGAACGACCCGATGGCCGCGATGAGCTTCTGGTTCGAGGCCGGCTTCCGGAACTGGCCGTCGGCGCGCGTGGTGTCGAACTGGGAAGGCGCCACGGTCATCGATTGCGCGGGGCAAGGAAGGATCGATGGATGGGGATGTGACGCACGGAGTACTGCCCTTCAAAGCCCACGGCCTTCACGATCGCGTCCGCGACCGCTTTGATGCTCACCTCCTCGTCCTCGCCCACTAAGTCCGCCGGCGTCAGAACGCGGAAGCGTGATGGACGTGGAAGGGGGGCGCACCGGAGAGAATGACGGGCTCGACGTCGTCGTACTCGCGCAGCTGCCAGATAAACAGCTTGGCGAGGTCGTGCGAATAGATGAACTGTCGCAGAGGCTTTCCCGTGCCGGACACGACGAAGGGTGTGCCGTTCTCTGGGAAGGGGTGGGGTGAGCAGGGCGGAGATAGAGGGCACAAACAAGGATACGGACTCTTCGCGAGGTAGCATTTGTGGATCAGACCGGGGATGACGTGCGAATCCTCAAGGTCGCTGCGACCTCGTTTTGTCAGCAGTGGGGGCTTTGGACGACGGGTTGGCGCTCACAAGTTGTCGTTTGGGCCGAAGATGTTGGTGGGGATAGCGGAGGTGAAGTTGCACCCGTACTGGTCCTTGTACGCGCTGTGCAGGGTCGGATCAGGACAGATGACGCGGGGAGAGCCCAAGGAGGCAGACATACTGGTTGGCGACGTCGACCATACGCTTCGCGTGCGCGTACCCAAAGTTGCTCTCGTGGGGGAGCCCGAGGTGGATCTTGGTCTCGTCGAGGGGGTAGGCCACCTTGTCGGGAAAGACGCAGGTGGAGAGGCAGGAGATAAGTTTGGTGACCCCGGACTCGTAGGAGGTGTGCATGACATTGTCGTTGATGAGGAAGTTGTCGCGGAGGAAGGACAGCTTGAGGCGGCGATCAGCCTGGATGAACCGTGTGGGATCGTGAACGGACGCACCTTGTACTTCATGTTCTTGAACAGGCCGCCGACTGACCTCGGAGATGAGCGTGGAGAGAGCGTGCAGCAAGCGATCTCGTACCAAGCGCAGCGAGATGAATGACATGGGTAGGCTTGTATTTCTCAAAAAGCGCCTTTGTTTGTGCGGGATCTCTACCGGGGGGGGGGGGGGGGGGGGGGTGAGAACGCGAGCTGGGCAACGTCTCCGGATGGGACACCCACTTGAGGTCGCCCTCCTTGGAGCTGACGAAGACCCAGGTCTCGCCCTCGCGTTTGCCGAAACGCGAGCCTGCGGGTTCGGACTCGATGATGTGTTGGATGGCGCTTCCGACGAGGCCAGTGCCACCTGTGACGAGGATAACGGATTTTGAGGTCTCGGAAGGCATGGTGGTGAAGATCGTGTGTGTAAGTAGGAATCCAAGGTAGATGCGCGGCTTTGAATCCAGGTTGAATCAGCCGCCCATAAATGGCTGACTCATCCGGGACTCCCGGTCCGGCGACTCTGAAGACGAAGAGTTTGAGCAGCCGAGTCGCCCGACGCCGACCAGTCGACGACGACGTCCACAAGGACGATGTGCTCAGACCGCGTCTACACGGATTCCCGCTCGCTTTTGCTCCGAAACACGATGATCCAACGGTCCTCCGTCACCCATGCGTCATCCGCTCCACGGCCACCCGCCCCTCGATCCTTCACCCCATATGTCGACGCGGACGGCCGACTCGACTCCCCCTCTCTGCCACACGGCTCGACGGACGACCGACGCGCTTGTGCGGGAATTGTTCTGCCCCTCTCGCGATCGCCACAGCCAACAGTATAAATCCAATCGGCCTCGCAGAATTCTAAGCCACCTCCTCTCGATTCAACAATGGATCCCACCAACAAACCCGCCGGCCCTTCTCCCCACTACTCCCTCTACCAACGCGAAGTCTTCCGTCGTGGCGGCGAGCAAGGCCAGCGTGCGTCGCCCCCTTCCCTGTCCGGTACGCTCCACTGACCCCGTCTCCGGCGCAGTCCCATCCTTCTCCGTCCACCCCGACGAGCTCGCCGAATCGACCAAACAGACGCTGAACAACCGCGGCTACTTCTACGCAAACTCCAACGCCGGCCTCGGCTGGACGGACAAGGCCAACAGGTGCCGACTTCCCTTTCATCCCCCGCCTTCCTTCCGCTCACACCCGTCTAGGGAAGCGTTCTACAGGTGGCGCATCATCCCCCGCGCTTTGGTGGACACCAACACCCGGGACCTCACCAGTGAGTAAGACCCACGACGCTGTTACCTCTCCACCTCACACGGCCCCCCCTCGAGCCTCCATATTCGGTCACCGCATCCCCGCCCCCATCATGTTCGCACCTATCGGCATAAACAAGTTGTACTCTCCCCAAGGCGAACTCATCCCCGCCAAGATCGCTGGCGAGCTCGGCCTTCCGGTGACTCCATGCTCTTCCAGGTTCCGCACTACGCGCTCACCCCGCCCCCCTCGAAGTACTGCCTTTCCACCGCGGCGTCGCAGCCCATAGAGGCCGTCGCCGCCGCCAACGACGTGGGCGCCTCCGTGAAGAACGACAGCAACGGCGTGCACCGGTACGCAGGCCCCAACGGCGGCGACGCGAAGAGTCCCAGGTTCTTCCAGCTGTACATGGGGCATGACGACGACATTGTGCGTGGGCGTGCGCGTCCGTGACGGAAACCGTCGACTCACCCCGTGAACCAGACGTCGAGCCTTTTGGAGCGCGCTTGGAAGAGTGGCTTCGACGCGTGTATGCTCACGACGGACACGTGGCAGCTGGGGTGGAGGCCTACAGACATCAACATCGCCAACTACACGTACGCCTCCTTCGTCCGCCCCGAGCGTGCATCCGATCCTAACATCGCCTCGCGCTCACAGGTTTTACTACCCTGGCTCTGTACGCCCCTCCGATGTCTTCCTCCGTCGGGTTTCCCTCACGCATACATCCAGGTCGGCAACGAGGTCGGGGCCTCCGATCCCGTCTTCATGCGGAAGCATGGCAAGGCGCTCGAGACCGATTCCGGCAAGTGGATAGACTCGTCCGTCTGGCACGGCAAAGCGCACACGTGGGCCAAAATCCCGTGGGTCATCAAGGAGGTGAGACTGCCGACTGCCGACCCCCTTCCGCCGCCGACAGGTCGCTGACCCCGACGGCGCACAGTGGAGACGCATATCCGGCGGGAGGCCCTTCGTCATCAAAGGCATCCAATGCGCGGAGGACGCTCTCAAGGCGCACGCGATCGGCTGCGAGGGCATCGTCGTCACCAACCACGCGGGCAGACAGGTCGACGGCGCGGTCGGCAGTCTCGAGGTTCTCCCCGATATCGTCGCGGCCGTGGGCGACAGTGCGTTTTCTTTTCTTTTTTTCTTCTTGAACGCGTTTTCGGACGACCGTCGCTGACCCGCGGGACCGGTCGCAGAGTTGACGATCATCTTCGACTCGGGCGTCCGCACGGGGGCGGACGTGCTCAAGGCGGTCGCGCTCGGCGCGCACGTCGTCATGGTCGGGCGCCTGTACGTCTGGGGCATGTCCCACGCGGGCGAGGCGGGCTGCCGCCACGTCATGAAGTCGCTTCTCGCCGTAGGTCGCGTCTCTCCGATCCTTGCGCCGGAATGGAACGCCGCTGAATGCGCGTGCAGGACCTGGACATCACGATGACCGTCGCGGGCTTCCACTCGATCACGCGGGACGTGTACGGCAGGGCCAGCAGCGTCCTGCGGTACAATCCGTCCGGGGTATTCCCCGGTCCGTCCGAGCACGCCAAGTTGTAGATTGCGGATGGGGGGAGGGGTCAAAGTCCGCGGGGGTGGCGGTCGATCGCGTGGGCGGAGAAGGGTAAGTAGTTGCACGCTGCGAAGTCCCGTATGACCCGCACACTGTACAGTACGTCACGACGCGGTGTTTCCAATATGAAGTGGATGATGGTCTCGGACAAGGCGTTCACGGGTCGCGGGATGGACTTCGTTAACGTTGGCATCAGCACCGTGGCGCATACTCGGGAGGTAGGCGGAGGATGTTCGCTTCAGTGCTGCGACCTGCGGTTCCCTCCGACGGCTCCTCCGCCGAGGTCTCCTCGAACGCCCCTCGAGAAATGAATCAGAACAGGACGCCTTCTCATCGGCTGCAGCCCACGGACAGCCGTCCTCGCTCGTATCGGGCAGACCATCCAGGCGGGGGTTCCCCAGGGCCGATCCTGAAAGTCCGTCTTGCGTGCTGAACGTGAACATCCAGTCCTTGGTATAAAGCAGTCCCAGGCCTCGTATCCTTGTCCCTCACGCCCCCCCAAGGACCGTCCGTCATCATGAAGCTGATCGCCCTCGCCCTCGCCTCTGCGCTCCTCGCGCTCCCCGCCGTCCGCGCCGCCCTCAACGCCTACGCCTTCGGCAGCGCCTTCATGCTCGGGAGCACCCTCACCACCTCCTCGCTCGACATCCGCTCCCTCACCACCACGTTCACCCCCGGACCCGCCCCGTCCACCCAGACCGGCGAACTCTACCTGTGGCCCGGACTCGCCAGTGATTTCCATCTCCCCTCTCCCGCGCATCTCGGACGGCCGCTGACACCGGCCGCGCGCGCGCGTTGTGCACAGCGGTCGACGACGCGTTCCTGTACGCCTCCCTCGAACAGATGGCCCCCTCCCTCGCGCAGTGCGACGCCTCGACCGGCGAATGGTACGTGCCCCCCATCCCCCCCCCCCCTCCAACACCCCAATCCCCCCCCCTCCAACACCCCAATCCCCCCCCCTCCAACACCCCATCCTCCCTCCCTCTCTCCGTCTTGACCCCCGGATTCGTTCCCTCCTAGGTGCGTGACGGCGCAATACGTCGGCTCCGCGGGCCTCATCAGCGGCACCTACCTCCCGCTCACGGGCTCCGAACCCATCACCCTCACCGTCGAGCGGGACACGTCCGCCGCCACCGACCCGTGGACGACCACCGTGTCCATGGCCGGATCCGTCCTCTCCAAGGTAATGCACCCACGCCTTTCGACCCCGCCGACCGGCGCGGCTTCTTCGACTGACGCTCCACACGCGCGTTGCTTACTTGCTCATGGCTGTACTACTTACCATGCCAGGTCACCACGCCCGGCGGCCGCGCCACCGCGTTCGGGCTCGCCAACGTCTGCTTCGACGCGTGCGCGCCCGCGCCCGCCGCGCAGACGTACCGCAACACCACGCTCGTGCTCGGCTCGGCCCAGCCCGCGTTCGGCGGGGGCGCGACCGCGGACCTCGGGACGACGTTCGGGGGCGTGGCGAGCGCCGAGGGCGGGCTGGTGTGGACGATCGACGAGATCGTCGTGCCCGAGGGCGCGCGGGAGTAGGGCGCCGTGTGTCGGTCTGCTCTGCGTGGGGAACGCGCGCGCGCGCGTGCAGTGTGCATCTGCGCGCGCATGCGAATACAGATTGTTCTGCTGAAAATTGGCAGGGGGCGGCACCTGTGCTCTGAAGTTGGAGCGGTCCGTGCTTGCGATCCTTCAAGCTTTAAATAAGCTTCAAGCTTCGTGGTGCAAGAAAATCTAAGTATCAATAAGCTGTGGATACATGTCATCGAGGCCCGAAAAACATGGTACAAATGCGCGCGTGAGAGCCCCCCCCCCCCCTCCCCACTCGTCGTGCAAACCGACAAACCGCGAGGCAGGTTCGATACCCAGCAATGCCAATACCCCCTCACGCGCCCTCCCAAACCCTATCGCAAGAAACTCGTCCGTCTTACACGCCGACCGCAGGCGGGAGCGAGCCCCTGCCCAACCTCTCCTGAGCGCCGTCCTTCAACGCGTACGCAGGGAGGTAGCGTCCCGCCTCCCGCCCGTCCTCCGTCCCCGCGTACCCCGAGCCCGCCGAGCCCGCGTCGTCCTCCACCGCGCCCGCCTTCGCAGCCCCATGGCCCGCGCCGCGCGCCGTCGACCCGTGCGCGAGCCTCTTCTTCGCCTGCGCCGCGGGACACGCCGGCCCGAGCTTGCACATCAGCGCGCTGTCCTCGGTGACGTGCAGCGTGCGCACGTCCGGGAGCGCGGCGGCGTCGTGGCGCGGCGCGCACGCCTCGCACATCAGGCTCTTGTCCTCCGTCACCTCGAGCGTGGCCAGATCCGGCAGCTCGCCGCTCGCGCGGACGTCGGGGGTCGCGCCCGCGCCCGCGGCGGGTGGTCCGGACTTGGGTTGGGCGGAGCATCCGGAGGAGCAGCCGTTGAGTTGGTGGGCTTGGACGGGGCACATGGCTGCGGGGTCGTATATGACGGAGAGGGAGGAGATGTGCGGGAGGGGTTCGGAGGAGTGGACGCGGAGGGCGGGGTTGCGGAAGGTGTTGTACGTCGAGCCCAGCGAGGTGTATCTTTATACGCGGGGAGGAGGAGACAGGAGGCGTTAGCATCCGAGACATCGGGGAGAAGGGCGGTTGCGTACCCTTGGTCGTACAGATGACAATAGGGCACTTTGAGGTGGCGAAGGAACGCCCAGACGTCCGCGTACTCCCAGTTGATGATGGGGTGCACGCGATCGAACTTGGGCCAGTCCGGATCCGTGGGGGCGACGAACGCCAAAGTGGCTACACGACAACAAAAAAAGCGAACGCAGCGCGAAGGGGGGGGGGATCGGAATCTGCGACACACGGAACGCAGGACGGGGAACGCGCACCTCCGTGGGGATCCGTCCTGCGCGTGCCGATCAGGATCGCCTGGACGTGCGGGAACCTGTCCTTGTAAACGCTCAGAGCGCGTCGCATGCCCTCGCCGCCTTTGGTGGGCACATGGCGCGCGAGATCGTCTGCGCCGACGGTCCCGCCCGAGCCTTCGCCGTGGCCGCTCGCCACGACCTCCTCCACGGGGAGCGATTTTGATCCGGAGGAGAGGCAGCGGAAGACGTCGAGCTGGTACAGGCGCGCGGCCTCGTCGATGAAGGACTCGAGCGCGGGGAACGGGGACGGCACCGGGATGTAGAGCGTGGGGATCTTGCGAGACGTCGACGGGGCGCGCTTCGCGATCGCGGCAGCGTAGAGGTGGAGAAGAACGGTGCCTGCGTCCGGGATGCTGTGAGGATCGAAGGGGGCGGGAAGGAAGGTCCGGAGATAACTCACAGTCCTTGCCGCCGTTGAAGCTCAGCGACACATTGTCCGTCCTGTACGCGAATGCACCGTCAGCGATAGCCCTGTCCTACGCTTTTCTGCGCACAGCGGGGCGTTGGAAGGGAGAATTCGACCATCCGTGCCCGGCCAGCTCGATAGGAAGACAGCACTAACCCGTATGTGTCCAAAGCCTTGTCTATGACTTCGAGAGCCTCTCTGACCGGCCGTGCGATGGGATCCTCGGACGCCGCGAGCGCATAGACTTGTTCGACGATGGCGGAGGGATCCATGGCTGCAGAGACCGTAAGTAAGATGGTGGTGGAACAAGAAAGAAAGAGAGAAAGGCGCAGAGCGGCAGATGACGACGACGCGACCGCCCGGCATCCGGGCGTCTGTTTGGATTGGGTGCCCAGGCGCTAACGGAAATGACTCTGCATCGAAAGTGATGGTCGAAGGAACTCGAACGCGGTTTTGGTTCCAATGGTATATATTATACGGGTCCTTGGTACAGTACGATGATATGGCGGTGGGAAGAACACCGTCTATTTTGCCTCTGCGATGATGCTCCTTCGATTCGCATGCTCTTGCTTGAATCCCCCTGCGCTTGCCCCGCCCTCTTCCGCCTCCTCTAGCGGCACCCGCTCGTACTGTGCCTTCGAGACCGCCTGTGACTCGACGTGCTTCACCCACGTGTAATACAGCGAGCCGCCCAATATGATGCCGATCGCCCACAGACGCCCGCTGTCGACCCCGACGTGAGCCATCCTCCTCCTTTTTCGCGACGCAGGGGAAGGAAAAGGCGACGCACGACGTGAGCAAGTCTCCGAACAGCCACATCCCAAGCGCCGACGCCGCGACGCCACGAATGGCGGACGAGATCATATGCGTTATCGGTGAAGTGACCTTGATCGAGAGCGTGCTGGCGATGGACATCAGGAAACCAATACCTCCCTGGGGCCGTGACCGGTCAGTTCGTCAAGCGCTCCCGAGCGGCTTGAACGCACCGTGATTATGGACCCCCAGAAGAATGGGCCGACCACTGGATTGGACCTTGTCAAAATCGCCCATACGGCCGGGCCCTCGCCGACCAGAATAATGCATGGCGCTAGGACAATGGCGCTGAACAGGTTGCTGTACCAGCTGAGGTTCAGTGCACTGCCGCCGACCACATCCAAAGAGCGTTTCATGACAACGGCATGCATGGCGGTCATCCCCGAACTGATGATCCCGAACGCGATTCCCAGGCCTGAAACTTGGGTGCCGTCCAGGAGGACGCCAACAAAAAAGCCGGCGGTGACCATGGCGCAGGAGTAGAGAATGCGCAGGCTCGGGCGCGTGTGTAGGAAGACGAAGGAGGTGAGGACGGTGAGAGGGAGGACGAGGCCCCGGGCGACCTGGTAGAAGGATGCGTCGACGTATTTGAGCGTGTAGTTGTTCGCACTGCGTGTCAGGATGAGCGAGAGCGACGCAGAGATGGTGGAAACGCGCGCACCTGAGACCGATCACGTTCAACACGGTGAGCGGGGCGAGGCCTTGGACCACATGTCTGTCGAACTGCATGGGCACCTGCACGACGTTGAATATGTAGCAGATAAGGAAGAGGACGACAGCGATCGAGAGCTGTGCGAACAGGAAGAAGAGCGGCGCGTTGGTGTCGTTCAAGACCCATTTATTCCTACAAAGCGCATTGTCAGACATTGTCACGTAGCACAGCTCGGACACGCGTACGCCATCACCATCTGCAGGACGGGTTCCTCAGCAAACTCCGCACCGTGGAGAGATAGCAGGACGTACCGCCAGTGCCGCGACAAGATAGAACGTAACGGTGGCAGCCTGGGCGAGGCATGAGAGAGAGCAGGGGAGGAAGAGGAGGTCACACGCACGACATGAAGTCGGTTTGGGGGCAGGTTTTGCTGAGACATCCTGGACTTCCTCCTCCTCGAGAAAAGATCTGGAGTTCTAAAAGCCAGACGAGCTGGTTTTGGAGACGAAACGAAGGAGGGGGAAAGGAAAGAGGGCGAAGCGGTGGCCGTGGAGCCTGAGGACGTTCTGAGCACCGAATGGTTAGTAGGCAGCATCTCCAAGCGACACCGGCGCTCGTTCCTTCTCGCATCAGTCACGCATATCTCTTAAGCGCCCTAGATCCTCCCTTCTCATTGGCTCACAGCCGTCACAGACATCACGTGGAGCGTAACGCGTCGCGTCGCGTCCATTAGCCTTGCCAGCCCCTCCGCCTGCGCTCACCCACTCCTTTCATCCCAACGACAGACCTCCAACCAAAAAGAAGATATGAGCGACGGGGAAGATGGACCACCGCGTACTCTTCGTCAGGAATGTGAGTCAAAGCCGCCTCTGCACGCCCCGCAGGTCTGAACCCATCATCCACCCACAGTCCCGGAGGACACCATCCGGATCATGCTCGCCACGGACAACCACATAGGATACCTCGAGCGCGACCCCATCCGTGGCCAAGACTCCATCAACACATTCAAAGAAATCCTCCAGCTGGCCGTAAAACACGACGTGCGCCGACCCCCCTCGTTCCTTTCTCTTCCCAGGCGATTCTCACCCGCTGGTTCGACCAGGTCGACTTCGTTCTTCTCGCTGGCGACCTCTTCCACGAAAATCGTCCGTCGCGCGACTGCTTGTACCAAGTTATGGGACTGCTGCGACAGTACACGATGGGCGACAAGCCCGTCCAGATCGAACTCTTGAGCAACCCGAACGAGGGAAAGCCCGCGAGCTACGAGCAAGTTGACCCCTCTCCGCACCCTATATCGCTTCTTACGTCGTTTACAGGTTCCCCGCGATAAACTACGAGGACATGAACTTCAACGTGGGCATCCCCGTTTTCTCCATCCACGGCAACCACGACGATCCTCAAGGTGCCGGCCCAGTACGTCCACCCATACCATCCTTCCGTCCCTCCCTCTCAAAATGCCACAGGAAGGCGCGTTATGTGCGCTCGACGTGCTCTCCGTCGCCGGCCTCGTCAACTACATCGGCAAACTCGACCTTCCTCTCACCGACGCGCCCACCGAGGGCATCTCCGTGCGCCCCGTGCTCCTCCGCAAAGGCAACACCCACCTCGGCATGTACGGCATCGGCAACGTCAAGGACGCGCGGATGCACTTCGAGCTCCGGAGCAACCGCGTCAAGATGTTCATGCCGAAGGACAAAGACAACTGGTTCAACCTGCTGCTCCTGCACCAGAATCGGTGCGCGCGTGCCCCCGTTCCTTGCTTGGCCCTATTCATTGCACTGACGTTTCGCCCTTGAAGGGTGAAGCACGGTCCTCAGGAATCGGTTCCCGAGGGCTTGTTCGACGACAGCGTCGACCTCGTCATATGGGGACACGAGCACGACTGCCGAATCATCCCCGAGCCCGTCGCAGGCAAGAAGTACTACATCTCCCAACCCGGCTCCTCCGTCGCCACCATCGCTCGCCGAAGGCGAGTCCCTCGAAAAGTGAGCATTACCTACCGCCTTCCTCCGCCCGTCCCCTTTGTTCGACCCCCGAGCCTAGACACGTCGCGCTCCTGAAAATTCAAGGAAAGGAGTTCCAAATGGACCCCATACCCTTGCGCTCCGTCCGTCCGTTCGTGATGGACGAGGTCGTGTTGACCGAGGTCGCAGAGGAAGAAGGCTTCGACGTGACCGACCAGATGGAGGTTGCGAAATATCTCAAGCTACGGGTGAGCGCCCACAGTTCAGCGCGAATGGAGGACCTCACCGAAGCTCTCCACAGGTCAACGAGCTGATCGACAAGGCCCAGACGCAGTGGGATGAGCGCAACCAGCGCGTCATGGACGAGGGCGACGAGGAACTCCCGCGAATGCTGCCCCTCGTCCGACTCAAGGTCCGGTCCTCTCCCTCCCTCCCATCCGCACCTCTTCTCACCTCGCCCACCAGGTAGACACCACCGGCGTCTCCACCATGTCCAACCCGATCCGCTTCGGCCAAGAGTTCACCGGCAAAATCGCCAACCCGCGCGACGTGCTCGTGTTCCACCGTGCGAAGCAGGCCGCCGCGCGTCGCGTCGCGGCGGACGAGCCGGGCGAGGTCGAGATGGGCGAGGCGGAGGACGGGGGAGCGGACGGCGTGACGGCAGACGGCGTGCGTGTGCACGCGCTCGTGCAGGAGTACCTGCGCGCGCAGGAGCTGCAACTGCTCGGCGAGGGCGGGCTGGCGGACGCGATCCAATTGTTCGTCGAGAAGGACGACATCCACGCTATCCAAACGTAAGAACCGGGCAGGCTTTGCCTACCACGTTGGTTTTTCTCCTTTGTCGGGCTGACACGTTCGCAGGCATGTTTCGGATTACCTGAAGGCGCTTCTGAAGGGCGTGCAGGCCAACGGGGAGGTTCCGGAGGAGGAGCTGGACGATGTGGTGAGATCATCCTTCGCCCATCCTTTCTTCCTACTTATTGACGCCACTTCCCAGCTTGAGAAAGTGCGCGAAGAGCGTCAGCGGCGGTACAAAGAAGAGCAGAAGAACGGCAAGCCGGACAAGGAAAAGGAAAAGGAAAAGACGAAGGCGAAGGTAACCCTCGTTCGCTCACCGCCGCGCCTTCCCGCACTCACCCTCACTCCGTGCACCAGGGCAAGGGGAAAGCCCGCGCGGATGAGGACGACGATGACGACGAAGCATCCGACGCCTCCGTCGACTCGATGGCGATGAACGTGGACTTCCCCGCCGGATCCGACTTCGATTCCGAACCTGCGCCCGCCCCCAAGAAGAAAGCCGCAACGACTCGAGGGAAGAAAGCGGCCGCCCCGGCCAAAAAAGCGACCGCGACTGGGAGAGGAAAGAAGAAAGCGGTGAGTGCACCGTCGTCCCCCCCAAATCGCGTTCGGCCCTGCTACATTGTCCAGGTTGAGAGCGACGAAGATGAAGACGAGGACGAGGAGGATGAGGCGCCCAAACCCGTAAAACGCACCAGCCGTGCCGCCGTGCTCAGGTGAGAAACTCCCGTTCTACATGTGCTCTCCTCGGTCATTCCTAACCCCCCGCCCTCCAGCCAAACAACAACCAAAAAAGCACCGGCGAAGAAGGCGACCGCGACCAAGGCGAAGGCCGGACAGTCGACTCTCAGCTTCGCCCCCACAGGCAGGACGTCGACTCGTGCCGCGGCTGGGAAGGCCAAGGGGCGGATGGCGGCGGTGAGTGTGAGCCACACTGCTCGGTGGGGCTCCAACTGATGATAATGTGATAATGCTCCCCCAGATCGACATCGACAGTGATTAGAGCTGGTGGTGTGCATATGAGTCGCATGTCCGTGGTGCTTAGGTGCTTTCCACATCTCTCATTGTAGCTTTTACTTCCCTGGCATGGCTCTTCGGGCTCACATCCCTTCGCACAATCTACATGTTCACAGCTGGATTTGGGGGAATTATGAGCTGGCCAGAGAGACGTGGCGGATGCTTCGCAGAGTGTATGAGAGCTCGTTCGCTCATGATGTCAACTTGCCGAGAACCGCCGCAATCGAGATGTGCTCAAGCCGTGAGGAATCCGCTCTAGGGTGACTCTGTGAGCAGAGGAGGCGGTGTAGCATCTGTCTGGAGATTACTTGCTGCTTCTGCGCCTTAGGAGATCTGCTGAGAGGCCTCCAGTACATGAAGGGAGTCCATCAAGAACAAAGGACCGTTGGTTGTTTGTGTTTCGAAAAAACGACCAAAATGACACGTCTCGGGGAGTGAGAGACTCGGCGGGAGGGGATGATTGGCAAGGACTGGTAGTAATAGTGATTGGGTTGGTACAAGCTGGTGCAAGACACAAGTGCAAGTAACGCCGACGATGCGCAGAATAACTGTCCCACGTGACGCATCCACTGAGTCTCCTCAGTTGCCCTCCCGAGTCCCTACCGTTCTTGACGGCGTATCGAGCATCGGGACCTCAGTATGAGGCTGAACAGCAACAGTGGCTCAAACAATCTGAACCCATGCATCCCGCTCACTGCCCTGTTCTTCGATCCCAAACGCGCATTGATACTTAGCAGAGCCCAATGAATCACTTTGACCCGGCGGAAAACAGGTTATAATTTTCAAACGACAACGGGCCAACCCGAGGAGAAGTCGAGCAAGTTGATCCCGAGCTGTGAATACGTTAGCCTGCAGTCTATTCATGAGATGTTCAAGCCTACCAAGTGGTCGGTAGCGGTGTAATAGTCTACATAAAACATTAGCAGGAAGAACGCAAAGGAAAAGAAGTCGGTGAAACGCACGGTATACCAAAACGGTTCCATCGTTATCTGCGAGGAGGTCCTGACCACCAGGACCGGTGACCTATGAGGAAAAGGAATTAGGCCCCGTCGATACCTTGACCTGGGGGATGCGTACGTTGCCGTGTGTTCCAAGAACAAGCGTTCCTCCGCCATCAAGCAAAGCTACGCCGTCCTGATCGACGAACGGACCCGTTGCACTGAAACAGCCAATGAGACGCGCACGCAAAAAAGGCATCCTAGCCAACGTTACCTAGACGAGCGCCCGACGCGAATATTATAAGTGCTGGAGAGACCTTGGCAGCATTTGTCCCAGCTCGAGAAGAGGTAGTAGAAATCCCCTTGTTTCCAGACGACCGACGCCTCGATGACCCCGGCATCTTCGGTCCGCTCTGCAAGGGAGGTCTCGGCCGTGCTGGCGAGCAACCCGGTGGAGGGGTTGAGACTGGAGGAAAAGCGCTTCGAAAAACTCCTATGGTTGGATATTTCGATAAGTGCTCACGTCATACTGCAGGTCGGAGGGATATTAGTATTCGTAAGAGGGAAATAGAAGGTCCGAACTCACTCCTTGATTCCAGTCCAGAAGGATCCAAGGGACATGAGCCAGTTGCTTCCGTCTATTATGAAAAGTCAGCTGTGTTCATGAACGTAGAGCGTAGCTCGCACCGATCAGAAGGCTATAGAAAGCACATATCGTCAATAAGTTTTAGTAAATCTATACGAGCGTCTCACTTACTTCGGGTCAATGGCCTACATACCCACTTGTAATCAGTGTTAGTTTTCCAAAAGCTGCGTGGATACTGACGTTGTAATCATTAGAACTAGACGAGGAAGTAACGAGGCCATGGTCGGTCCAAGACCCTGTAAAAAGTTATTAACGGTTCTCAGTGATATAGGTAGGATATTGAACGTACCAGGAGCTCCAGTCGTCGAGGTGGCAAGGAATATCCCGGACTAGATGCAACTCAATCAGAGATAAGGAAGACGCTGTCGGTTGGAGAAGACAGACTGTTTGGGAGCCAAAAGTAGACGCCGCGTAGTAGAGCTGTACACGAAGACATAAAAATAAGTATACGAGTAGCCCGCGACCAGGTCATCACTCACATGGAATGTACCGTCCAGATATGTGCAGTCTGGGGCCCACAGGACACTGGTTTTCGGATCTCAGACCTACAGCTTCCACCAACAAATCATGCTCCACGCACCCATTTGTCGTTCCCGTGAACTGATCAGTCGCAGACGGCGCCCCATTCGGCCATACCGTCCCCGTCAAAGTCCACGCTGTCCTGTCCGTGGATGTGCGGATCGGGATACCCTGGCCAGTCGCTGTGAACGCAGCCATGGTCAGCGATGATGTTACGCGCAGATTCTCCTAACGTACAAAATATGAAGTAGGTTCCGGCAGAGTCCTTGCAAATGGTCGGGTCGTGGACGGAAATGTTGCCCGTGACGATGCCAGGACCTGGCTGAGCGAAAGACATCGCGGCAAGCGCAAGGGTGGTGAGCAAGGGCGCGAACATGAGGCTTCTGGGACGAAAGTCAAATATACCGACGAAGAGTGGGGAGAGCCATCCGTTCGCTCTCTTCGTTTTATACGCCGAGAACGACTCGTCGTGCGGGTCAAACCAGGCCAAACCAGGCCGATGCCAGTTGAACTTGACATTTCCATGGCAGAGAGCATGCAGGAGAACCGCAGCAGCCGGAGGCAGTGGTCGTCATTTCGTCCAACTGATTCGGCCATGTGGCAACAGTGTCATGAGCAGATGTTTCACAAGCAGACAAGGTAACTGCAAACGCCGAGCTGTATTTGTGTTGACGCCATGTTCATATGGGGGCACAGGCTACCCAGAAGGAGGACATTCGTCGGGGGAATTCTGACTTTCAGTGTTCCGAGTGGGAAACCCACGTCGTTCCGCGAGCGTTGAGATGATGATGATGATGAACCTAAGATTTATATACCGCAACAAGCAAGCGAGTCTGAGTGAGCTACAGAACCTTCGAAGGGGCCCTCTCGCCCCCCCTCGCGCCGGGATATGAGGTGTCGGGTGGTGTATAGGAATGGTGGGGCACGACTGGGGGCACACTCCCCGGCAGCGGCGTGACGTCGCGGCAGTTGGGCGCTATTGGGCGCGGGAGGATTAGTCGCCGTCTTGTGAGGCATCGTCTAAGATGACCGGGTTCATCCTCGAGTCGAGGTTGGATGCGGGGTGGTCGTGGTCCAGGGTGACCGGTCTTCGTGAACGCGCCCGTTGAGATGACCTTGCACAATGCACACGACATATTGAGACCTCCGAGCGGACTTTCTCCAGGACCGCCCTGGACCGCCGGGCCAAGAGAGATGGCGAGATGATGGGATCTGTGCAAATGTCAATGCGGTGGTAGTTGACTCCCTTCTTCCCTCCCAAGCCTTGCCCAAGCCGGTCGATTTGTCGTCGTTCTGAAGCTTCAGCTTTAGATCCAGCCTGTTCAGACTCCAGATTTCGTAAACTCTGCCTTGTTCGTCCAAGAAGCTCCCACTTATCCATCCATCTTGAATGCATTTCGAACCCGCAATCATCTCCCTCATATGCAAGCTCCTCCCATCGTTCTCTTCAAGTCGATGTCCCGATGGCTTCGTGCTCTCCCCCCTGTACGTGAAGCGGATCGCCCTCCGCATCAAGCTACGCCTCCTGCTTCTCCTGACTTACGTCAGACCCCGCGATGACGAGCCTCACACGTCCTTCTTCCGGTTCGGAATCCCTTATGTTCTCAAGAGGACGCCCAGGACGGTCAGCACGGAGGCCGACGCGCTGCGCTACCTGAACCGCGTCGCACCTCACCTGCCCATCCCCAAGCTGATCGACTCATTCGAGGTCGACGGTGCGACATACACGCTCATGACGCAGCTTCCCGGCCGCCGTCTCCTCGACGTGGCAGAGTTGGAGCCCAGCGAGCTTATAACCGTCACGCAAGACATCCTTTCCATCCTCAACGAATTGTGGCGTCTGCCGCAGCCATCGTCGTGCGCTGGCCAGGTGATGATGAGCGCAAGCGGCCATGGTCTTCCTCATCCCGCAACTCTTTACGAGGCGCTGGGCGGCCCTTACGCCTCCACGGTCGAATGCTACAACTCGATGATCATGCAAAAGTCCGGCATGGCGGCGCATCCTCCTGAGATGTCGAAGGCCCTGGCCGACGACCCCGTCGTGTGGGTCCACACCGATCTGAGGATGCAGAACATCTTGGTCGAGAACGGGCGGGTCACGGGCGTCGTGGACTGGGAGGATGCGGGCTGGCTGCCCAAACATTGGCAGCTGCATAGCCTTCGGCGTCCGTGTTGGGGGGCACAAGGCGCTTGGGTGAGGTTTTGGATAAACGACTTCGTCTTTGACGAGGTCACGGAGATGGCGTACCGCACCTCGCTGGCTCCGGGAGTTCTCCTGTATCCTCTCTAACGTTTCTGTGTCGTCGACAGACTTTAAAGCGTGAGGGACAGGAAGGGCGAAGGAGGTCACTGGCAGAGGACAGAGGGAAAACGAGGAGGGAAGACAGAGAAATACGCATTAGTACTCATTCTTCTTGTACTCATTCCTGTCTTTGAGGATTACACGTGGGAAATACGAAGGTCGAAGACTCAGGCTACAGTGTACATGGTTTGAATTCAACTTTGAAAGAGAACGGAAGAGGATTATTCACTTGTGTGACTTCGGCCTTGCTTCCGGTTTCGACCTTCGTGGCGACGTTGGTTTTCACGTCACCAGATGGGGACGAGGAGGCCAAGATGAAAGACGTTGACCGTGTGTGCACGTGAAAGAGTCAAAGACGGGAGAGTGTAATCATGCGTGCCAAGGTTCGTTTAGGATGAACTGCGGACTAGCCATCCTACAGCTCGATCTCACAACGGATAGACCTGTAGAAGGCGTGGGCGTGCGTTCGCAAGAGTAATGGGGTCAGACTCGCCGAATTAAAGATAAAGATCGTGATGAAGCCCATGCCAAACAACATGAGGTGAAACAGCCATCCTCGAAATACCCTCATCGCGCTTGTGCATGGGGTCTTCCTTGAGATACTTACCGATAGACGAATTCGAATGCAAGAACTTGGATATGGAGACCGTGAACACCACGTGATCGCGTTGGTTTGTACAACTCGACAGTCTCGACTTGAAGCGCTTTCGCTCTCAGTTCTAGTGCTCAGTCTATCGCCGGACACTATCCACCCCCCGACACTCTCATTTGGTCCACGATGCAAGAGATATCATTATCAATCTTCAACTGCTTACCCTCCGGGCCGTCTCGCGGCTCGCCGTTATGATCTTGCCATCCCATTGTGCGTCAATTTCAAAAGCGGCTTTATTACTCCTCAGCACTGTGGCACCACAATTGTACCATCGCTCATTGTCCAGCTCGGACGTACGGGACGATCTCTTGAACATATAACCCATAGTCTCTTATTCCCCTCGTTTTGGATTGTGCGTCGCTTGTACACTTCGCCGCGTGTCGAAAAAAGTGGCGCGCTCGACCCGATCATCACCATGCACCTGCAGCTCTCCTATATAAATCATTTTGCGGTGACCCCCGTTGCGTGACCCCTCCTTTCCACTCCCAGTGATGACTCTCGAAGACCCGCAGAACTATACTCTTTCTCGCCGCCCACGGGCCTCGTGGTGGCCTGGGGCTCACCAACTTCCACGCCGCCGAAGAGCTTCCACCGGCAGCTGGGAGGTCGACGACTCCCCCTACTCTGACCATCGCGAACGATACCACCTTCTTCGCTCTCAGCGCCAACTTTATCATCCCATCTCGTTGAAGAAGTACGACGTCGCCGAGCTACCTCAAACGCTGCACGATCTCAGCTATGGCGGATGGGAAGCACATGCGGCGAGGGTGCGCGATGCACGTTTGAAGACGTTCATACGCTACCCTTGGCCTTCTCTAAATAATGAAGTTGCTGAGGTGTGTATCTCCCTTTCGTGCAATTGAATGGTTCGCGTATAATGATCGACGCCTAAACAGGATCCATCGGAAAAAGGCAGCGTCGAGAGTAGCCCGACAGGTGCGCCGCCTCGCTCGACTTGAACTCTGATTTTTCTAAATTCCATACACGTGAAGGTCTCAAAGCAAACACAACCATCGGGTCGTCTCCTGCACCGCCTTCGCCCGGTCCCTCTCCTTCTCCACCGAGTCCAACCCAAAAGCAAAGTACGCCGCCACCATCGCCGCACCGAAACTCAGAGCCGCCCATTCTGAACTGCTACATACCGAAGACACATCTTCCTGACATCCTCATTGTTCACGGAGCCGCTGACATGCTAGACCATGCAAACTACAACGATCACATGGAAGATTATCTCGAGTCCAATCCGATGAAGTTCATCAGGCGTTACCCGAAGCAAACCGTCACCTCAGCCAGCAGTGCGTGGACCTCCATATGTCTACATGTTCAAAATGCTGACCGTGCCATGCATGACCCAGATCATAAAACCGGGCAAAAATCTCACGGCGGGCGCGTTGCAACTATCGACTTTGATCGAGCGTGCCAGATCGGCGTGGGTAACCACTCCTACGCATATACCGCCCCGATCAAGTTCCCTCACCTTACGCTCCCCTACTCTAATGACGAAGGCGAAGCCACCGTCGTGTGCAAACTCGCCAACAACGACCCCGCGGATCGTAAGCAGCTTCGAACCGAAGCAAAACTCTACCAAACGTTCAGCCGCAATCTGCAGGAAGATGTCTGCACGTACGATCCGGCGAAACCTGACGTGCCACCCGCCGTTTCGCCGGCGGTCGTGCCCAAGTTTTATGGCTACTATGAGCCCATCGTCTACGAAGATGATGCACTCTTGGACGACATCACTGAAGAGGACCGACAGAGACTCAAGAGTGCACTGTTGTCACTTAGCCCTATACTACTACTTGAGGGGTGCGGGCAATCGACAGATCAACTGAGGCGATATCGACCATCCCACGTTGAGCAGTGCGTCTCTCTTGTTCTTTTCCTGCTCGTCGGTGGCTAAGTGGCTTTCTCAGAAACACGGTTTCTTCGCTCCTCCTCCGCTTATACGCAGAGAAGTACATCCACCACTCTCTCGCCAGCCGTAATGTGGTCGAACAGCCGGGGACGTTGTCTCTTCCGCCGGATTGTCGGCGAAAATGCATTCCGTCGTTAAGGATCATTGACTTTGGGCGCGCTACCAGCTGGGAGCGGGAAAAGGAGAAGCATCCAAGTTTAGATTCCAACCTCCTGCAATCCCGTATCCACGAGCTGGTCAATACCTCCCTCCGATGGGGCATCGGCCAAGTCATCCTACTATAGCGAGTCCGGAAATGGTTGTGCCAGGTTTCAGAACGATTCTCCCCTATCATGTGTATAGTATCTCTTGCTGTTTTCCTTTCCCCATCGTATCTGTGCACGCGTGATGTTTCCCGGTGTTGTATCTAGCAATATACTTAAACTTGGTCTCATGATGCACGTAGATCGTGAACTTGGAAGGGTTTGATGAAAGTGTTTCGTCTGTCCAGTGTCTCGGGGAGACTACAGTAGATGCACGTGCCCGCAGAGTCGCGACGTTCGTCCCAAGTTCGTCCTTGGGTTGATCTTCATCTTGTCTTCATCATTCCTTGAGTACGAATGCACCGTCGGCGGCTCGTCGCGATTTGAATCGACCGGTGTCGATAAGCTCTCGACAAGCATGAAGCAGCGACGCGGCGCCGCACGGCATTCCACGACATCCCAGTTCCGACTTCCGACCGAGGTCCGGCGACGCCTTTCCAAGCGCCTTTCATCCATACGATTCCGAAGACTACACCGTCGTGTATATAACCATATTGCTCTGTGCTCTCAAGACCCCCCCGCCACCTTCCTGCTGTACTCTGGACGTCGTCATAACTGTTTTTCAGGATGCATCCTGTCACTGTCTCGGACTCGCGCACACCCGGGCTTGCCATACGTACGGATGGCGTCGAATTTCTCTCATTTCTCCCGCATCGTCGCCGTCTATTTTGCATCAAGCGACTTCGCTTCTCACCTCTGCTCATGTCGAACCACCGCTCATTCACAGTGTCCAGCTCGAACGTACCGAAACGAGCTCTCCAACAAGTATGCGACTCGGTCTCCTCTCTATCCAGCTTTGGAGCGTGCATCGCGCGCTCATTGTCTCACCCGATCACTGCCACCACGCACCTGCAGCTCTCCTATATAAATTATTTTGCAGTGACCCCTATTGCTTGTTCCCTCCTTCCCACTCCCTGTGATGACTCTCGAAGACCCGCAGAAATACACTCTTCGTCGCCGCCCACAGGCCTCGCAGTGGCCTGGGGCTCACCAACTCCCACGCCGCCGAAGAGCTTCCACCGGCAGCTGGGAGGCCGACGACTCCCCCTACTCTGACCATCGCGAACGATACCACCTTCTCCGCTTTCAGGGTCAATTTTCCCATCCCATCTCGTTGAGGAAGTACCACGTCGTCGAACTACCGCAAACGCTGCAAGATCTCCACTATGGCGGATGGGAGCCGCGTGTGGCGAGGGGGCGCGATGCACGTTTGAAGACGTTCATACGCCACCCTTGGCCCTCCATCGTCACTCTAAAGGACGACGCTACGGCGGTGTGTATATCCCCCTCGTGCAATGGCTCGCGTGTATTCATTGCTAACAGGATCCATCGGAAAAGAGCAGCGTCGAGGGTAGCTCGACAGGTGCGTTGCCCACCTCGCTCGATGACCCCTAACTCTAATTTTAATTTTTTAATCCCATACACGTAGACCCCCAAAAAACTCTCGGGTCGTCTCCTGCACCAGCTTCTCCCGGTCCCTCTCCCTCTCCCCCCGGCCCCAATTCAAAGCAAAAGCGCGCCACCACCGTCGCCGCATCGAAACTCGGTGCCTCCCGTCCTGGACTGTTACATACCGAAGACGCACCTTCCCGATATCCTCGTCGTTCACGGAGGCGATGCCATGGCAGAACACGCAAACGACAACGAGCTGATCCATCGCTACCTCGCGTCCAATCCGATCAAGTTCGCCAGGCGCTACCCGAAACCCAAGCACACATCCTCCGCCAGCGGTGCGTGGACCTCCATTATGTGTGTGTGTCCACATGTTCGCAACGCTGACCGTGCCACGCATGACCCAGCCGAAGAAGACGCACTCAGATACCACGGCGGGCGCGTTGCAACCCTCGACTTCGGTCGCGAGCGCCAGATCGGCGAGGGCAGCCACTCCTACGCGTATACCGCCCCCATCAAGTTCTCTCACCTCGCGCTCCCCGGCTCCAACGACGAAGGCGAGGCCACCGTCGTGTGCAAGCTCGCCAACAACGATGCCACGGATCGTAAGCAGCTTCGAACCGAAGCAAAAATCTACCAAACGTTCAGCCGCGATCTGCAGGAAGATGTCTGCACGTACGATCCGGCGAAACCCACCGTGCCACCCGTCGTTTCGCCGGCGGTCGTGCCCAAGTTTTATGGCTACTACGAACCCGTCGTCTACGAAGACGACGCACTCTTGGACGGCATCACCGACGAGAGCCGGCAGAGGCTCAAGAGTGCACTGGTGTCGCTTAGCCCTATATTGCTACTCGAGGAGTGCGGGCATTCGATGGACATGCGCCAATATCGATCAAGCCTGGAAAAGTGGTGTCCCTCTCGTCCTTGGTTCCCGCTCGTCGACGGCTGACCGGAGTCCTTCAGGAACGCGATCTCCTCGCTCGTTCTCCGCTCACACGCGGAGAAGTACATCCACCACTCCCTCGCCACCCGCAACGTGGTCGGGCAGCCGGGGCCGCTGTCCCTCCCGCCGGACTGTCGCCGACAGTGCACCTCGTCGTTCAGGATCATCGACTTCGGGCGCGCCACCAGCTGGCAGTGGGAAGAGGAGGCCCATCCAGACCTGGATCCCCGCGCCCTCCGAAACCATATCGTCGAGCTGGTCAAGTACCACCTCCGCTGGGGCATCAGAGACCTCGGCCTGTGGTACGCATATTGATAGCTGATCGCGTCAGGCGACATTCGTCGTTCCCGTACGTATCTCTGGTCACCTCAGGCTTCCTGTCTAACCATCGTGTCAGTGAACGTGCTGGCATGTTTTTCAATACCGCGCATGTATACCTTTGTTCTGGGCCACCTCCCTTTTCAATGTCTTTGATCGCCCCATCGTCTCTGACGAGGTTGGCGTAGCGCACCTCGCTGGCTCCGGTAGTTCGGTTTCTTAGCCTTATTTTTTTATGTAACGAGTCTGCACGTCGATATATTTGTAAATAAGTTGCTTCAAAATGTAATTTGGGGAACGTCTCGCCCCCCCGCCCCTCATCCATGACCAAGTTGTCGTCGAGGGAGGACCGCATTCAAGAATTCGACGCGGTTCCATTGCATTAATTAACACGCTACTCGACAGAGGACGGAGGACGGAGAACGGAGATCAGAGAGACAGAGACGGGAGACAGAAACGGGAAAAAAAGGCGGGCGAGAAAAGGGACGACGAAACAAGCCGCTCGGACGGCGGGATGCCCCGTTCGAAAACAAACGACGTCGGAAAACGAGCGCGTCCGTCATGCCGACAACCGCGGTGGGAGGGTAGGGGGGTGGGGGGTGGGAGGCGTG
Organism: Amylostereum areolatum; assembly: GCA_012932865.1. Lineage (NCBI taxonomy): Eukaryota > Fungi > Basidiomycota > Agaricomycetes > Russulales > Stereaceae > Amylostereum > Amylostereum areolatum. Next base: position 165,689 of record SAXG01000071.1, read on the forward strand.
CAGAAGGACGGGGTAGGGTGCGTGGAGGAGGACGGCGGGGAAGACGGAAGGAGGAGGAGGAGGAGGATCGTGTTTGGGTGTTGGGCGTTGACGGTGGGCGGCTTTTTAGAAATACATAGCGGGGGAGGGGAGGGGGGGGGGGTTGTTCTGTTTGTGATTCGTGTTCGACAGCGGGAGGAGAAACTAAGGTGACGAGAGGCAATCGGGGGGAAGGAAGCATTGGGGGGTCTCGGAGACGATGCTATGAGGGGGATGCGGATGCGGAGAAACGTGTTGATTGGTGCCAGGATGAACATTGCAAATAAGTACTTAATAGCGATGGGCAGGACGAGAAAGGGCGGGGAGAGGGAGACAGAAACAGAAACAGAAACAGAAACACAGCGGTCCACTACGTAATACTGACAGGGGCGAAGAGAAGAGAAGAGAAGAGAAGAGAAGAGGGAGGGGGGAACATAAACATAAACATGGGGGGAAACGAGAGCCTAGAGGAGGGGACGAGAGGGGGCGAGGGAAAGAAAGAAAGAGAGAGAGAGGGGCGGGTAAAAACGAAGAAAAGACGAAAACGAGAGCAAAGCGCCCAACCCATCACGGATGCGCCGCACCTACACCCGCGTCCCCAAATCCCAATCAGCGATCAGCTTTCCCGGGCCCACCCACACACAACAACAAGAAGAGAAAAAACACGCACCGTACAGCTGATACGGGTTCGACAGCGAATACATCGACGAAGACGCCCTCGATCCCTGCTGTTGCTGCTGCTGCTGCTGCTGCTGCTGCTGCTGCTGTTGCTGTTGCATCCGATGATGATGATGATCCTCCTGCGCCGACCGCATCACGCCCGGCCCCGCAAACCCGCTCAACTGATCCAACGTCGAATAATCGTTCCAATACTGCGGATACCGCGCTCCCCCTCCCCCTCCCACCTGCCCCCCGACCAACGCCCCCCCTCCCCCTCCCCCTCCCCCACCCCCTCCCGACGCCCCCACCGCCCCCGCCCCCGCCCCCGCCGAAGACGCCAACGCGCGCTCCGAAAACCCGGTACTGTACTGCTGCGGCAGCCCGGACGTCGACAGCGCGCCCGCGAACGCGCCCGCGCCCGGTCCGCCGCCCCCGTCGCCCGCCCACCGATCGTACGACGTCGTGGAGCCGTAGTACGACGACGAGGACGCGCTGGGCGCGCGATGGTGGGACTCGGACGCGGGCGAGGGCAGGTGGGTCGGTGTCGGGTTGAACCCCGGCACGGGCGCGCGGGCGGGGGCGGGGGCGGGGTACCACGGCGCGCCGCCGTGGCTAGCCTCGGCGAGGAAGTGTTCGGCGGACCGCTTGTTGTTGCTGTTGCCGTGGCCGTGGCTGTTGCTGTTGCTGTGGTGGTGGTGGGCGTGGTGGGCGTGGTGGGCGCGCGGGGGCAGACCCGAGGCAGGGCCGGCGCCGGCGCTCGCGAGGTTGACTTTGGAGCCGTGGAGGAGCTCCCAGGCCCGGCCCGCGCTGGGCCAGACGGTTTCCATGAGCTTGAGCACGTCCAGGCATGTGGTGAGGCCCTTGCGCGCCTGGGGGTCGTCCGAGTATACGTTGACTAAAAAAGCGACGGGGGACGCGTGACGTGAGCAGACGAGAACAGAAGATGGGAGGCGAGGAGGAGGAGGGGGGGGGGGGGACTGACGGGTGTTTACGTGCATGATGCCGGCGGTGAAGAGGTAGTAGGAGAGGAAGACGGGGGCGCGGCGGATGCAGTAATGGTCCTGGTAGGCGGCGACGATCGAGGTGATCCGGTTCGCGGCCTGCACGCAGAGGTCGTAATTCTTCTGAGCGGAGCTGGTCGCGTCCGGCTCCTCGCGTCCGTTCGCGTTCGCGCTGGATCAAAATCAAACCAAAAAAAAAGTGGTCAACGTCGGGTGGGAGAGGGGGAGAGGGGACGACGCACCTCCTCGGACGGGCGTCGAGACCGGAGCCCATGCTAAGCGGGGGAAAAGGTGAGGAAGGGAAGGGGGAGGGAGAGAGAAGGAAGAGAACGGACAAGGGACGGTGGAGGAGGAGCACGATGCACCAGTAGGCGGTGTGAAGCGTGAGCACGTGGGGCGGGGGGATCGCGCCGCCCTTGGCGGTGGCGGGGTCGAAGCGGAGGTGTTCGGGCAAGTCGAGGTACCACTTGTTCAGGGACTCCTCCAGGCGCGTGGCCTCCGGCAGCCTGGCGCTGGCGCGGACGGCGTAGATGGACTGGATGATGCGGCTGTGGATGACGGAGAGCGTGGCGGACGCGTTGAAGCACGAGAGGATGCGTCCCGGCACGGCGACGAGCGGGCGCGGCGGGTCCTTCTCGTCCGGGTCGTACACGAACTGCTGCGACGACGGCGTCGACTGCCACTCCTCCCTCTCCTCCACCTGTCCTCGTTCCATAAACGGACGGATAAAGGGACCGAACACGCCGAATCGGACACGCACCTCGTCCACGCTCGGCAGTTCCGTGTCAAAGTCGCGTTCGTAGATGCAGACCGGCCTCCCGATGTAGGAGGACACGTATTTGTCCATGATCACGCACGCGGACCAGATCCGCCGCCGCTCCTGCAGCTCCGCCCGACTGAAGAGCAAGCTGCCCACGTGCATCCACCGATCCGCGCTCTTGTGGATGCCCAGGTCCTGCGCCATCCGCACCGCCATCCCGACGTAGATCCACGCCTGCGCCATCGCCCCGATCCCGATCTCCCGGTACCCCATCAGCAGCAGCGCCTGGCACGTCGACGGCCGCGGCGCCGCGTACGTTCGGTTCAGCAGCATCTTCGCACAGTTGAAGTACGCGTCCCCCGCGGGCCACATCGCCCCCTCCGTCGGCGGCGGCGAGCTCCCTCCCCGCGGCGGCGTGTACCGCGCCGCGAGCGAGAACACCACCAGAAGCAGCAGAGGCGAAATGAACGATCGTCGCCGCCCGAGCGGGGACGAAGACGAAGGCGAGGACGGTTCCGACTCTGGCGGCGGCGTTCCAACGTGTCTGATCCTCGCGCCCTCGTCAGTTCCCAGCGCCAGCCCGCACGAGCCTCGAAGGAACTCACCCGGTCCGAAAGTCGTCCATGAAGGCTTGCTTCATCACCACCGGCAACGCCGGGTGCACGTACGTGAAGTACAGGTCCAGCAGCTGCTTCTGCGTCTCGTTGTCCGGCAGCGTCACCGGCAGCTCCATGTCCTCGTCCAGCGGCACCTGCGAGTTCGGCAGCGGCGGCCACACCCGCGCTTTCGGGAACCGCCTGCTCCGACGTCCAAAACACGTTCACCGTCAGCCTCCGCCAGCCCGATGCGCGGCCCCAACGAGCGAGAGAAGGAACGTACCAAATCCCGCCCTCGTTGCGCCCGTCCACCCGATCCTTAACTCCGAGGAGATGCAGCCCGCTCGCCTTGCCGTGGTACCGAAGCTCCCTCTCCTCGTTGATGCTCAACTGCCCCACCTCCCCCGTGAGCGCGTCGTCGTCCCCAGAGCTCTCGCCCGCCCCGCTCGCCCCGTTCGCCTCCCTCCATTCCGCCTCGGTCGGGTGCTCGCGGCTCCGCGACGAGCGCGAGGACGGTGAGGTCGACCGCGGCGGCGTCCGTTGCCCGTGCGGCGACCTCTCCAGCCGCCTCCGTTGGCGTTTATGCTCCGGCGCGTCCTCCGCGTCGTGCGCGATCGAAAGCGAAAGCACCGGTCGGCTCGTGCGCTCCGAGGCCGGCGATCGTCCAGGGATGTTCTGCCCGCGCGCGTGCGCCAGGTCCGACAGTCGGTTCGAGAGGCGGTCCTGCCAGTCTCTTGACGGGCTGAATGGACAGAGTTGAGCGTGCATTTTTTTTAAATAAGAGGACGCGGAGGAACACGGGGTGGGAGAGAAAAAGCTCACTGAGCGGGGTGAGACGAGGAGCCACCGCCGGAAGGGGACGCGGACCCGTGTTCTTTGGTCTTGGGCTCCGCTTTGTTGGAACCTCCTGGAGGTTCGACGCCCCGACTGCGGCCTTTGACGCCATACGCCGAATTATCGACGCGTTCGATGATCTCGCGCGCGAGTGGGTCCTGCTAAGCGCGTCAGCAGGAATGTTTTAAAAAAGGGGGGGATGAAGGATGGAAAGATAGAATTTTCGCGCGGTGCGGAGTGGGAAGGAGGTGTGAAACGCACGTCGGAAAGGTCGTCGAGGATGCCTTTGGCGCGGACGTCGTCCGCAGCGAGGAGGATGCCGACGAGGGCTTCCGTTTGATGGAGACGGGCTTCGATCGCGTCGATGTAGCCTTTGGGGGGCCCGCATTTGCGTGAAGGGCCGAGAAAGGTGCAAGCTGGTGAAGAGGGAAAAGAGAAAAGGGGGTTGAGCGGGTGGCATGGAGAACAAAAGGGGCAAGGGGGGAGGGAGGGGCTCGCGGCGCGTCGGGGGGAGAAGCGGGGATGAGGGGAAGTGAGAGGGAGGGAAAGGGACGGACAGGTGCCGAGCATGATGCAGGCCTTGCAGGGATCGGATTCGGAGGCGCGTTCGCATTTGCATTTGGACTTGCGGCATTGATCGCAAGCTGGAGGGGGGTGGAGATGAAGACGGGGGCGGGGGTGAAAAACGGGAGAGAGCGCGACGGACCTTTGCTGCTGCGTCTCCTGATGACGCGTTCGTAGGCCTTGCTGCTGGTGGAGGGGCCGGAGGAGGCAAAGTCGTTGAGGTCGGGGTCGTCGTCGTAATCGTCTGCGATGGACGGGAGGGAAAAGTGGGGGTGGTTGGCGGTGGCGGGGGTCGGATAGGGGGAGGCGGGGGAGTTGTCCCAAGGATGTTGCGACATGGGGAGGGAGAAGGTGAAGGGCGTCGTCGGGTCGTTGTGTGCGCCGAATTCGATGGGGGGCGTGCGGGAGTGGTGGCTGGAGGAGAAGGAGAGGGAGGCGATGGAGGAGACCGGAGACTCACGCTTGACGAGCGGGTAGGGGTTGTCGTGGAGGTAGCGGTAAGCGTGAGCGGACATGGCGGGACGAGGTCAGGTCAGGCCACGCACACCGAAAGGAAGAAGAAGAAAGGGAAAGATCGGGGGCAACGAACCTCTTTTGTGGGATTAAAATTTATTGGGTGACGAAGGGCGGCGCGGGGCGGGCGAATGCGAGCGAAACGGGGAAGGGCAATTTGTTTTTTTTTTTCCCTTAGGGAGAGTTTGCGCAGCGTCACGCCAGGGGCCACGTTCGAAGGGATCGTCCAGGTGAACTCGATCGCTCCTTTCCCGGTATTCGGTTACTCCTCCTTCCGGCGGTCGGTGCGGGACAGACTGAGACAACGCAGGCGACGAGGAGGAGGAGGAGGCGCAGACAGCGGCCACAGCGGTCAACGACCGGTGACCCACCTCGGCACGTGATCCTCCCTCTCACGCAACCAGTCCGCCAGCCCCCCCTCCTTTTCCTTTTCCAGACCTCGGCTCCGACCGCCGGCTTTCCAACCCCCACCCGATCCCTCCATGTCGATTTATCTGATTGCGATCGCCCAAGTCAGAACGTCTCTCCAATGTTCCACACAACGTCACACATGCCCCCCCTCCTCTGCGCTCCTCCGCAGCCCGTCCACTTCGCCCCTTCGACCTTCCTCATCCTCGCCCCAGCCCCACCTCGACACGCTCCTTCTCATATGCATCAAGAAAAAAAGGTTTCGCCCGACCCGCCCCCGCGCATTGTTCGGCAATCGAGATCCCCAGATCCTGCGCACGCAAAGCACGCGCTCGAATTCGGAATCGGACTGCGAGCGATGGAAGAAAAAGGTTCGATCGACCGTCCCCCCCCCCACCCCGCGTTGGAATAGCGACCCCGTCCTTTGCGTTGCCAACCCCACGCGCACGGCGGCGCGCCGTCGTCTCAGAGTGGTGATGATGATGCTTGCAGCGATCGCCCCGATCGGACGTCCCAAGCGTCCATGACGCAGAGGGGAGGCCATCCAACGTCCCTTCCGCCAACCCGGCGCGGGCCTTCGGGGCCACAGGTCCGACGAAGGCCCGCCGATGAGCCCGAGGGGGTCATGCTTCCGATCCGGCGACAGGAGTACTCTGGCCACCAGCACCTCCTCCCTCCCCCTCATACATATTAAAGTAGACGCGAGTGTAAGCACGTACCGGGCGATGTCGGAGAGATGAGGGCGGATCCCTCTTCATGTGCCAGGACCCGCCGTGCTTCTAGCGATCCTCGCCTCCGTCGACCGCGGGCCCCCCGTCCGTCCTGGGCTGCACTCGCGAACCTAGTTCCCCCTCCGTATCGCCCGCTGGGGATATGATCCCCGACCGCGTGGCGCGTTTACGACATCCCCCCCCGATCATCCCACCCTTGGACGCAGATCAGATCTGATCGACGGCGGCGACGGGGGGGGGGTCTTCTTCGAAAATGTTCGACTCGCGCATCGCGTGGCGGTTGACCTCAGACCTGACCCAACCCGTGCTCAACGTCACGGTGGGCTCACGGCCCTCGCGAGCTCCCTCGGCGTTTCGCCAGCTCTCGCCTTCTTCTCCTTCTCCTTCTTTTTCTTTTTCTTTTTCTTTTTCTCGTTTTGTTTGAGCCCGTCCGTCCGAAATTTCTCTGCGCCACTTTCTGACGAGGTCGGAGTATCGGACGGGGTGCGCGCCGCGGCACGCGTCGAATCGGTCCCGTTCCTCGAGTGTCTTACATGGGCTCTTAGGCTAGGCTAGGGGAGGGGAGGGGAGGGGAGCGAGCCCTGTCACCCCACGCCAAAGTAGCGTCGCCCTCGAGTTCTCGTTCAGCACCCCCCCACACACTCCGACTCGGCGCGGCGCGTCTGATCGCGCCCCCCGCCGTGCTCGCCGCTCGGTACGTTCCACGTTGGTTCCACGCGCATTTTCGCCCCCCCCTCCTTCCTTCGTGAATGGAGTCGAGCCCCACAACTGTCAGCGCGCTCTTTTTTTCTTGAGTTTACCTGTGCGTGGTGCCACTCCGTGGAATCGCGCACGCGTTCACGACTGGCCGCAGTCGACCCTCTTTTCGACGAACGGAGGGAGGGAGGGAGGGAGGGTCGACCAGGCAACAGATTCGACCACGCTTTCGTTTCGTGCTCTCCACCGACCGCGCGCACGACCAGGCTTTGATCTGTGCCCCCAGGAGGATACGTACGTACGTAACTCTAATCAAGAAAGCCGATCCCTGCAACGCACCCTGATCCCCTCCCCCTTTCCTCCCGTTTTCGTCCAGTCGGTGACGGCATGATGCGCACGCTGCCCCGCTTTTGAAATTCGTGGGCGCACGATGGCCGCATGTGGACATACATACATCAGAACGCGCCGCGGGCTGGGGTCGACATGAAGGGAGTCGAGTCGGCGGTGTGCGTATATATGTACGGCATCGTCGATCTATGTATCGTCCGATGCGTGACTTTTGACTGTGCACGCAGGCGAGCACGCTGGGCTGGGCGATCTAGAATGTCAGGGCGGGGGGGGGGGGGGAGACGAGCCCCGAGTCCGAGTCGAGGGGAATCAAAGACGGGGAGGGATATCCTTGAGATGGGGGATGGACCTCGTGCACGCAGCTGGGATGCAGGGTGCAAGTACTAGTATAGTAGCACTACATATGCGGCTCGGAATTTTGAAATGGCAGCTACGGCCCTGCGGTGGTGGGCCGATGCGTTGGTGTCTCGCTGTAAGGACGCTGCGACGCCGAGAGACGGTCAGCCTTTGCTGTGAACTTGTCACTCGGTTGCGTTGGCGCGAACGCCGTCTGGAGGCATTCGAGGTGAAGTGGCGACTGAGTCGTCAGGACCGCGGCGGACCGACGGGGGATGCCGAGGTGGATCACGTGCCCCCAAACGGGCTTGCGTTCGACGGGCGAGTCCGACTGAGAGACACTCAGATTCAATTGAAGCCCCAGCCCCAGCCAAGTAGGTTTCTGCACTTACGCTCGGACTCGAATCGTGGTCTAGTCGAGAGCCGGACGAGCGCCCCCCAAGATGCCCCCGATGACCCTCAACGGCATCGTCTCCAAGTGCGGATTCATGAACAAGACCGCGACCGTCACCGTCTCCCGATGGGTCGTCCACGACAAGACCGGTAAAGTCCGTCCCCGCCCCCGCTCGCTCGCACTCAGTCGCCCCTCCCTGACTCTGCTGTCCCACACAAACAGCGCCTCGCTCGCTCCAAAAAATACCTCGTGCACGACGCCGAAAACCGTACGTCTCTCCTCCCATGCACACACACACACAACACACGCACCGACCCCCCCCTCCCCCCAGAACTCCGCCTGGACGACACGGTCGTGATCCGCAACTGCCCCCCCGTCTCCGCCCGCAAACGCTTCGCGCTCGACCGCGTGCTTCGCAGCCCAGAGCGCGAGCGCGCACAGGCGCACGCCGCGCTCGCCGCCGCGGCGACGCAGACGCAGACGCAGACGGTCGCTGCGTAGCTTGGGCGCGCGCCCCGGAGGGATACGTGCGCGCGGGGTTTTTGTCTTGGACGTTGACTTTGCGTGGGGGAGGAAGAGGGGGATGTTGGGGGTTATCGAGTCGGGGTTCGCGTTCGCACGTTCCTGGTCTTTTCGTCCCGTCTCCAGCACGCCGTCCACTTCGTCCCACCCACACCCCACCCTTCGGACCCCCCGCTCGATATGCACCCCAAGGACTTTCTTTTACACGTACCTACACCCACGCAAACGCCTCATACATAATACTCTGCTTCTCTCCTCTCCTCCTCCCGACCGGTCCGTGTGCTCCAAATCTTGCGTCTATCATAATCGAGCATGCCCCCTGTTCTCCAGAGTCCAATATTATCATCGCTTGTTTCTGAGCACGGCCGTCCTGCCGCTGCCGCATGATGATGCATGATCGCTATGTACATACGGTACATAACATACGCGAAATCCGGCGACGACGGTGTGAAGTTGCGCGCACTTTTTCTGTTTCTTTTTCTGGCAGACCTTCTGTCCTGTCTTCCCTTTTTCTTCTCTTTCCTTTGTCTGGAGTCTGGACCGGTGGCGTATGCAAGTACGTGCCACGCCTTTCCGAATCGGGCGTGGACCGCCTATTAGTATCGCAACCCACCCAGCGACCACCACCACCACCACCACCGAATACGATGAACGTCGCCACAGCGTCCACTGCCGACCCATGGGACGCCCCCATCCCCGTACGTCCCCTTTCCCAAATCCATATCCACATCCACATCCGCCCTCCGCTTCTCTCCACACATCTAACCGACGTCTGTGCCACCGCGCACAGGGCCCCAGCACGCACACGCACTCTCCCTCGCACTCGCACGCTCACTGGAAACCCGCGCCCCGCGCGCCCGCGCGCGTGCGCGACGCCTGGGACGACGAAGACGACGAGGGCGCGGACGAGGACGAGGCGCAGGACAGTCGGCAGATCTGGGAACACGCGTGCGTTCTTCCCCTCCCTTTGTCCCTCTCCCATCCCATCCCACCCCACCCCGTCCACAAACACCCGCTCGCCCGCTCACCCCGATCCGTACCCCCACAGGAACGCCCGCGCGCCCATGCCCCAGCTCATCCTCGCCCCCGGCCCCACCACCGTCCCCGTCCCCCCCGCCGCATTCCACACCCCGATCCAGATCCTCAAACGGCGCGCGCCCCCGTCCGCCGCCGCCTCCGCCGCCGCCTCGCCCGCCTCGACCCCGTCCGGCGCGGGCGCGGGCGCGGGGGAATCGTACGCGGCGCGCGAGGCGCGGTACCAGGCTGCGCGGGAGCGGATATTCGCGGGGAGGGGCGAGGGGAAGGAGGTGGACAAGGAGGGGCAGGGGGAGAGGGGGGTGGATAAGGAGGGGGCGAGGGAGAGGGAGAGGGAGAAGGCGGGTGTGGTGCGGATGCCGAGGGGTCCGGAGGGGGAGGGGGAGGGGGGCGGTGTGAGGGGGTTCGGGAAGCGCGGGCGGGGGAGGGGACGCGGGTAGGGCTAGCGATGGCGAGATCGTGGTCGTGGTTGTGCGGGGGAGGGCCGGGGGATGCTGATCGAGAGCGTACGGGGGGGGTGTAAGTAATAGCCAAGCATCTGTGTACTTAGGACTGTGTAGTACGGTCGTTTTGCGTGTAACAGCCAACTTCACATCGCTCGGTCAAGTACTGTAAATGCGTTCCTCCGAGCGTCCAGGAAGGAAAGCGAGTGCCATAAGGCCTGCTCTATATTTGCAGCATCGCGGCAAGTCGAGCAAGATCGTAAACCGGGCGCGAACGACCCACGATTAACGGTCCGAGTCAAAGTACAGTACAACTGATACTTATGGTATCACTCCTCCGCGACGACGCCCTTGGCCAACCACTCCCCGAAATACTCGCACCCCCCCGGGCCCACAGGCCCCCCGTCCCTGCAGAAATCAAACACGGGACACCCGCCGCACGGCGCCTGCGACCACCCCAGCGCCACGCGCTCCTGCCGCACCGCGCGGTAGACGTGCGCGCCGCCCGAGAACAGCTCGTCGAACGCGCCCGCGCCGCCGCCGCCGCCGGGCGAGGACGAGCGCGCGCGCGATTTCTTCGACTTGGACTTGGAGCGGGAGGCCTTGGACTTGGCCTTGGATTTGGATTTTGACTTGGACTTGGACTTGGACTTGGATTTGGAGCGAGAACGCGAGCGTTTGGAGCCTGCGTCCGAGTCCGCGTCTGAGTCCGAGTCCGATTCAGAGTCGCCGCTGCTGTCCGAGTCCGAATCCGAATCCGAGCGGGCCTTTTTGGAGGATTTCGACTTGGACTTGGACTTGGACTTGGACTTGGACTTGGACTTGGACCGTTTGGATTTCGATTTGCGTTTGGCGCCGTCCGTATCCGAGTCCGAGGCGGAGCCGTCGCTGCTCGCCTCGACCCTCCGCTTCTTCTTCCGCTCGTCCTCGCTCGCACTTGCGCCTGCGCCGCCGTCCTCGTCGGCGCTGTCCTCCCGCTTGCGCTTCTTCCCCTTGCCGCTCTTGCTTTTCCACTTGCCCCCGTCGTCCGAGTCGTCCGACGCGCCCTCGCCGTCCTCGCGCTTTCGCTTCTTCTTGCTCTTCGACGACGACGCCTTGGCCGATCTCTTGCGTTTTTTGCTTTTCTTCCGCCCGCCGTCCGAGTTCGAGTCCGAGTCCGAGTCTGAGCCTGAGTCCGAGTCTGAGTCCGAGTCCGAGTCCGAGCCGGAGGAGGCTGCGTTCGCGTCGTCGTCGCCTGCGCCCCACATGGCCGCGCCGAACGCGGGTAGCTGTCCGGTGAGAGGGGTTAGAACGTGTCGGTGAAGTGTGGCGGGAAGAAAAGCGCACCCTCTCGACCTCGCCGTCGAGGACGAGGACGTTGAGCAGCATCTCGACGTGCTCGTCGTTGAACTGCGTCTCCGTGATCTTGCTCTTCCCGAGGAAGTTGAGGACCTGTTGCGTGTTCGGGTAGGACGGCGCGCCGGAGATCGGGTACAGCGGCTGCGACGCCGCCGGCGCGTCCTCCTCCGGTTTTTGTTTGGGGAAGGTCTGTGGCGGGGGTGAGCTGAGCGGTGCGGGAGGAGGAGGAGGGGAGAAGGGCGTACCCTGTCGCGAATAAAGCGCAGGCAGGCGCTGCAGAGCAGCTTGATGAATTCGGTGTCCAGTTCGTTGTCGGTGTACCACGGGCCGCCGGTGAGCTCGACGGAGGGTTCCAGGTGGGCCATCATGAAGATTTTACGCGTCGGATACTGTAACGCAGCCCGTGTTAACGATACCGATGTCGGGGGGGAAAGACGGGACCGACCTTGACGCCCTTGACGGACTTGATCAGTTGCTTCTGCACGAGGGATTTCAGGCATCGGTCGAGGACGGTTTGGTGGAGTTCGGTTTTCGCCTTGAGATGCTTCGTCCAGATCCCTAGTCGAGATTGGGATGTAGGTCATCTGGGGGGGAAGTGGTGGGGCGGGGAAGCGAACGTACCTTGGTTTCCGGAGGACTGGATGTGGCTCAGCACCATGTTTTCCTCGTCCGAGAGGCCCTTCTTGCTACGCGGACGTTAGCCACATATCGACCGCACAGAGAACCTGCAACGCACATGTCGAACTCCTCCTTCGAGACCGCTCTATACGAGAGTCCCGTCGAGTCTTGCCGCACCCTCAGCAATCCCTACAAAAAAACGCACAAAACACAAAATGAGCCCTTCGTCCGCGGGATAACGTTCGTTTCGTTCGCCTACCGCGCCCGACAGGAAGTTGATCGCCGAGATGCGTGCGCTGGCATCTGGAGCAATCGCGTCGATCTCTTTTTGTGACAGGGACTAGAAAAAAAGTAGAGGGGACGACGGGTGAGCGCTCTGTGCGTGGGACGGGTAGAAGTAGAAGGGGGAAAGCGTACTCTGCCTGCTTGGAGGACGGCGCGATGGATCTTGGTCTCTAGCGCGTTAGCTTTCCTTCCCGACGAGGACGATGAGCCCGCCTTCTTGCTCGACATGGCGTAAAGACGTTGGGCGCGTCGGCCGGTCCGCGAGGGAGGGGACGGAGGCGGTCGCAAATGAGAGCAGAACTGAAAGAAGAGAGTCGGAATTCAGAAATCGGCTAACTCGGTCATGTGATTCCACGTCATTGCAAGGACGTCGAGGACGAGGAGCGCGTTTCTCACCCCGACGACGACGACGACGACGGAGAAGCTAACATGGGCTCGGTCACCGACGACACGCAGGCAAATCTCGAGCCTTACTTCGAAAAGACGGCGAACCGCGTTCGTTATGTCTTTGGCCGGTGCGTATCCAGTTGTATTCATCAGTCGTTCACGCGTTCGAGGCTGGTTAACGGCGCATCAGGGTGGAGGAGAACTATGCACGGCCGTTCTTCATCCTGTTCACGGCGATGTTCGTCAAATACCCGATATCCACCGTGCGTCGTCATCAGGCTGTCTGTCTGTGGCTGTCTTGCTGACCTCGAACGTTTAGACCTTCGTTTCTATATTCGCCGCCCTCAGCATCGTCCCCGCAGTCTCGTTCGTGTGAGCACGTCTCCTTCTACGTCCGTTTCAGACGGTACACGAAGCTTTCGCTTTCGTAGGACTCTGCTGTTTGCCACACTGGCAACAACGTTGGCCGTCGGGATCTTCCTCGCTCTGGTGGCGTACGCGGTGGTGTTCATGCTAGCAGGTGCGGCCGTCTTCCTTGGCGGGACCCGACGCTATGGCTGACGATCTATCCAGCGGGCGTCTTGCTCGCCATCCTCACGGTGGTCTTCTTCCTCTCCGCCTTTCTCACCTTCGTGATCGTCGGCCTGTATCTCTCCGTGCGGCTCTACAGCCTCGTCCGCGCTTCAGGCCGCGCCGGCGTCTCCGTCTGGGCAGAAGAGACCAAGAACACATTCAGCAGATCTCAGCCATCCCCCGATACGGATGATCATGGCACTTCGGGCTCGGAAGCTTCTGCGTTCACCAAGCTAGAGCACAGTGACACCGCAGTGGAAGAGGGTGCGTATCTCGTCGAGCTCTCCGTCGTATTCTCACTCACGCTCTCTATGTGTAGGTGACACAAGCGCGAATGCAACCGTTCGGTAGAGCTTCCTAATCCCTATGTGTATACTATTGACTCGTCGTAAACTGTATCCGCCATCTGTGTAATCTGATCTAAGTTATAGCGATGGCCGCCCCAAATCCCCCCACGACCGTCCTTAACCCGAAGAAAATTATCTAGTTACTCCCTGCGCCGTTCTCCTCCTCCCCTCCGGTGTCTAGCGTCTCGCTGTAACATGTCCGCTGACCGCCCGAGGATAGCCCGTCGACGCCGTACTTACTCTGTCTAATTCACCGACCCTCCAGCCTCCGAAGTATAGCCCTTTGCTCGGTGGCAGCACTGATGCCTGAAACCTCGCGCTTGACGTTATAAATCGTCCTCGGGGCTTGACCTCAGGGGTTCCCTTCAAGCCCTCCTCACAAGCTTCCTCAGCTCCGATGAACCTCTCCCTCGCACTTCTCGTCCTCTTTTCTAGCTCCGTGCTCGCCCAAACGACCGCTCCGCAGTATGGCCAGGTTAACACTGTCGCCCGTACTCATTTTCTGTAACTCACTGCCCCCACCCTAGTGTGCCGGAATAGGATGGACAGGCGCGACTACCTGCCCCAGTGGCTGGACCTGCACATACTCGAGCGACTACTACTCCCAATGCCTCCCTGGCGCGGCCGCACCCTCCTCCACGGGCGGCAGCGGGACTCCTACCTCAACCGGAGTCGCAACGGGTCCTACCCCAACCCTCGTCTCCGGCTGGTCCTTCATTCGTGCCGTCGTACGTCCCGCGTCCATCCTCCCCCACCGATTCACCCGCGACCCCATCTCTAGGAAGACCCCAACTTCCACCAATACCTCCGAAGCGAGGTGCCCAACGCCGTCTCCACCGCCGTCCTGGGCGACCCCGTCGACGCCGCCCAGTTCGTCATCCAGGACGGCCAGCTGATCCAGTACGCGAACCTGAGCGCGTCCACGCCGCTGTACGCGATCGTCGAGGACCGCGCGAACAGCACCGTGATGAAGCTGGGGATTTCGTGGTCCGAGACGCCCGCGACCGAGGGCACGTTCGTGTGGAGCGGGGACACGGTCGAGTGGTCGATCCCCACCATCGACAGGCCGGCCTTGAACGTAAGTTGGGCCCCTTTCCCTTCCAAACGACCGTGCTGTAAACGAAGGCTAATGGCGGACGACGGCACAGGCCTGGCTCGTATGTCCCGACGCGGCCGGCAACAAGCTCATTTACATCAACCTGGGCCCCTACGACTACGAAACGCCGGCAGGATGCGCCGACGAGACCATCCACGCCTACACTGGCCCTTACCCGACCTCGTGAAGATCCCCGACTCGGACCCTGTCGCGGCGTGGTAGACATTGGAGCTGTGCGCCGATTCGGTGACGATTTGTGGAAATGACCAAAATGCCCGATCGATGCTTCGAGGTGCAGAGTACGTCGCTAAGATACTTTACATGGTGTTGATGTACATAAGTAAGAAGCAATGCTGGCAGTACTTTACACGTCTTGAACCACGCATTCGTAGCGCCTTCCCGCCATGAATGCCGAGAGGTAGTCGCCCTCGAACGCCCGACTACGCGCGATCACGTCCTTTTCGATCTGCTCAGCACGCTCGGGCGAGAGGAGCGCGGCGACGATCTTCATCATCCACGTCCTGCAGGTGATCGCGTGCTTGCGGTTCTCGTCGGCGGTGGGAAAGCTCTTCGTGAAGATCGCCCGGCAGGCCGCCCTGAAGTCTCCGATCTCGGGGGGCGCGAGGTCGGCGATTTTGAAGCAGCCCAGGATCTGGGCGGTCGGGGCGCTCGATAGTCCGTTCGGCAGCGCCTGCTCGACGTAGGCCTCGCGACCGCGAACGTCCAGCGTCACGGCGGCCCAATGATGGCGCGTGCATGCGCCGGTGGGGTCGACGTGGAGGAAAGACCAGTGGAAGCTCCCTGCGAGCAGGGGCATGGTGCAGATGTAAAGGGCATCCGCCTCCACAGGGACGGACTTGAATTTCTGAGACATCGCCAGGGAGCGGGAGCCTGCAGCAGCCAGCTGGGTCAAACCAATGCTCTGACTTAGTTTACAGTCCAGTCACGCAGATCGTGGGGTATGCTCACACCGAGTGTTTCCCTGGACTGGAATGGGCGACGATCGATGAAGTTCCCTCTACAGCTGGTAGGCTGTCGTATGTAAGTACCAGTTGGCAGTGAGAAAGGACGCTACAAAGCATCGGCTGCCGCGTTGACGGCATATCCCGAGATTTATGACTCCAGAGTCCAAGATAGAGAAACCATAGAACAGCATCCACGACAACAGGTATGCGCTGAGCAATAGAGATACAGTGGAGAATAACACTGGCCGAGCATAGTACATAGCGCAGAGGGTAAGTATACAGTGAGCCACAACACAGTTCGCAATTCCGACGAGCCCGCAATCCAAAGTCCAGCACTGACAAGTAACTTACACCTCGGTCTCGACATCTGGCTGTCTCGCATCCATCGCGAACCGATCCTTGACAGAATGCACGCCCTGCTTCACGTTATCTTTCATCCACACCGCCGTCCGCACCGGCTTGGCCTGCATCATCCCCCGATGCTCCCGCCCGAGCTCCCTCTGGTTATGCTTCCACGCCTTCAGCTTTCCGAGCGGGCCTGTCTTGCCCTCCCCACCCTCCTCACCCGAACTTGAGTCCGAACCCCGCCGGTGGCCTTCGCCATCGTCGGCACCGTCGAACTCGCCGTCGACCCAGCTTCCACTCGAGGCCTCCGACATCCCGTCCGGTTGCTGCGTTTCTGTTTCGTCCTGAGGCACGATCGTGTTTCCGATGGCGGTTTCGGCCCCCTCACCGTCCTCGTGGCCCGTCGTACCCCCCGTGGAACTATACGACTCCGGAAGAGGCGGCCGAACGTCGTCCGCAGAACCGTGTCCCGCCGTCGCGACCGTGGACAATTGCGTCGATTGCGTCGTCCGCGTCGTCGGCTGGCTCGAGCCCGTGTTCCGACCGGTCGTTCCATGGCCTGCCGTAGCAACGGTTGAAAAGGGCTGGCTCGAGTGTGTGCCGGCGGATGTGGGAGACCTACGGGACATGGGCAGGCTCGCATCACTCTGTATCCCTGCAGGAGACGCGACCATCGACTGGCTGTGGCGCCAAGCCTCGTGCCCAGCGGTCGCCGTTGTGGATTGAGCTTGCACTGGGCTGACCTCGGACTGCGTCGCAGTGTTGTCTGTATGCGAAGTTGAAGCTGAGTCCACCCTGCCAACACCATCACGTTTTCCGGCATGCTCCAGGTTCTCGACTTCCTCCCCCATCTTCCCTGCGTTGTCCTGTTTTCCAAAGGCCTGAAGGTGCCGCGCGCCCGCACCAGGGACGAACTCTAGCCCGATCTCCACCGTGCCCACCCTGCGCAGCTTCTCCTTGTCTGAGTCCCAAGCGTCGAGGCTTCCGTTCATCGGCACGTAGTTCTGCTTCAGCCGTGAGAAATCGCCGTCTTCGACCGTCCAGAGGGGAAGGCTCAGTGTGCCCACTGTATCGTCGGCGATATCGCGTAGCCACAGGACAGACATGGCGTGCTTGCCGCGGTGCAGGCCGGTGGCCTTGAATGCGATGACGAGTGCAGCAGCGTAGCGCTGACGCACAGGTATTTCTGTGTCGCCGTCATGCTCCCATAGGAGGTCTCGACCTTCATCCTTAGGCCGCCGGGCAACCTTGTCCTCGGCGGAGGACGTGGTGGTTTTCAGACGGAGCTCGCATTTGGCCAGCTCGACCTGGGCGTCGAACACGCGTACGTCGCGGATGCGCAGCGTACCGGTGTCGAAACCACGAAGTGTAGGTGGAAGTTTTGCCGCGACGGGACGAAAAAGGACTGATATGCGAACACGTCCAAACCCAACACCCTGCTCGAGGTGGTACACCCGTGTAAGCTGTGATGCATTCACAAATAGATCGGACAGCTGTGACCGCGAGAGGTTAGTCTTACTGAAGGATATGGAGATGGAATTGCCAACCTTGAGGAATACCATGCCAAGGACAGCATCGTTCTCGCGCATGCGGGAGTCCATGACTTTGACTGTGACGTGCGCCGTGCGCCAGTCCCGCACGAACCGCTCCACGCCCGCGTTGAAGATGGGGGAGCTGGTGATTGGTTTCACCCGCGTCTTGAAGACCTGCATTAATTTTACAGGTCAGAATCTAATCCTTGAATCAACCTGAGCTTTACACACCGGGTCGTCGTTCAAAGATCTATAGAGCCAATACCATGATCAGTACTGAGTAAAGTTATGATACGGCGAGAAAAACCCACATCATACAATAACTGGACGGGAGCCCTTCAGCCTCCTCCTCTCCAATCTCATCGTCCCCCTTTTCGCCCTCCTCGTGAGCCATCCCCAGCTCTTCCTTCATCTTATCCTTAACCCCGAGTCCCCGCCCGTCTTTCTCACCAACACGCCCGCCTCTTCCGACTCCCAAGTCACGCAGTTCATGCACCTGCACCGCAACGAGCCCGCTGACCCACTCATCGTCGGGGGCGCATCGTAGGACCGCCTTTTCAATTTCTCCTATTGCGGTGCTTTCCTGTGAGTCCGGGTCGTCCACATGGAGATCTTCCGGGAGACCAGCGTCTCGTGCTGGTTGTGTACCGTCGGGATCGCGGTTGGACGAGGGATTTGGAGGTAGCTTGGAAAAGTAGCCGATGGTGTACTCAACGGTGCCGGAACGGCGCCGAGAGTCGGGTGAGGTCAAGTGTGCTTCACGACGGTGGGCTTTGTTCTTGTCTCGCATAAAGTCTGCAAATCATGAGTATCCTCTGATAAACCGACGAGCTAGTACCCACCGATAATGTTCACCTCGGCGAACCCCATCATATCGTCCTACGATACCAAACAAACAATATTAAGAAACCCCAACGACAGGTGGAAGACACCATGACATACCGCACTGCTCCGATCAGAGTCCCATAACTGCAGACTAAGCTTCTCTTGAAGCTTGACAATATTCAGATCGATGAGCAAAACCGCCGTCTCTTCAAACACGGGGTTCAGGTCGCCCTTGATGATCCTTGTGGAGAATAGAGGCTTGCCCAAGTGGGAGTATGTGAGCGTCACATAGGGGTCTGCTGGCCCAATGGCACCTTATTAGTAACGGGGCAGTCAATAGTAGGAAAGGTTCTACGAACCCGATCTGCCGTCGTTGTCCATCGCCTTGATGCCTGTCGCGCGATGTATATGGATGATGAGCACTCCAAGTGCCTGGGTATCTTTTAGCACATCACTTCCGCCCAGCAGACGCTGGACGTCAAGCACGAGGCTCTTAGGTGCGACGTATTCAGCCGCGGCGGTGTCAAGCGCGGACGAAATAAAGCCAGAAATAACGGGCAGGTTCATGACGTTGGGTAGCACACGGGACAGGGCGGTTACCGAGGGTGTAATATGAGGCAGGCCGAGCAAAGTGATAAGGGTGGTTTTGATGCTGTAAGCCATGTCAATGGAACCGAGGCTGGAAACAAGTCGAAGAAAGCTTACAAGGGAGGGTCGGGAATAAGTTGCATCCGCACGCGAGCGGTACCTACTACGCCTTTCAGCTCAACCCAAACCGCTATACATCGCGTCAGACAAAAATCACCAGTAGCATGTGTAGGGCTTACGGAAACTAAACCCCCAAACTTCCTTGACCCCAGAGAAAAAGTCGATAACAAGGCTATATCAGATTCGTATTAGCGTATATACGCACACCTAGATGCATACATGCAACTTACTGTGCATTCTTGGCTTTGCTGGAAGCCGACGCGCCACTTGGTACGCCGCGATACGCGAAGGATATTTCGAGGTTGACATGGTCCCCGGTGAGTTGTTCGCGGTCCTCTGCACTGAGCGTGCGAAGGGCATCCTCGTGTGCTGAGTCTGGAAGCGCACGCACGGAGGTGATGCGTAGAGGCGTATTTCCGAGACCCAAGTCGGATATACGGACTGAGTGCTGCGAAGGTGATAGCGTACACGGTGAGTGATGGAAGGCGAACTGCGAAAAAACGGACATACAATGAATGTAGGCATGGACCCCTGCATGATGTCCTCCAGCATGTCCACGAGCGAGTCGAACAGGCTGGGGTTCATGATGGGCCACACGCCGGCCAGGAGGTTATTGGCCCACTCGGCGCTCTCTCGCATGCGCTCTTCTCCCTCGACTTGACCATCTCCGTCGCCATCGCGCCCCGCACGAAGTCCGCGAATACGCTCCGAGTGCCAGGCGCGCGCGTCCGCGTCGTCTTTGGCAACGTTTCGCAGAGAATTGATGAAGGTGGGTGTTGCGATCAGAGGAGGTATTAGACAGAGGGTGTACCGGATAATCCGGGGCAGTGGTAGGATCCACATGCCGAGGGCGGACACGGCGTATGTGAGGGCAAGGGAGCGGACGGTTTGGATGGCGTGGGCGAGAAGGTGGTCATGGTGTTCACCCCAGTCTATCCATTGTCCGCGTAAGAGGACATCGCGGCGGAATGTTGAGAGGACTAACCTGGCTCCGGCAAGGCGAGTTTGAGGATATTCTCCCCCTTCTCAACGAAGTCCTTGGCGTTGTGAACCCACACATCGTCGCCCGTCACTGGGTCGCGCACACGCACGCGCCGTCCCTCCTGCATCTGGTCCGTCCTGTTCTCCTGGTCTTGGTTCTCCTGCTCCACATCCGCGTCTGCCGCGCCCTGCATCTCCGCCGCCTTGGCCTCGGTGGCCTTCTGAGGCGAGACGAGGGCGCGCAGACCGGTGGTGATCTTCGGGATGGGGTTCTTTCCAGAGTATGGTTCTCCTAGTTTGTGCGCCATGGTGGTTGTGGGCAATGGGGCATCCGGCTGATGCACCAGGAGCGAGCGCCATGGTGGATATATATGCAGCAGCAGCGCGTCATGGAGACCGTGGCGAGAGCAGAAATAGAAATAGAACTTGTCCCGCACCTCTGACGTACGTCCATGTATAAGTCCTACCCTAGGGTTACAGCTACACCAACTCGCATACTTCAGAACTTCCTCGAGATGAATTCAATCCTGCTCCCACTTTCCCAGTGCCTCCTTAGCCGACTCCAGCTCCCGCTCAATACACTCCTTCACCAACTCGCCTCGCGCGACAAACCGCGCGTCGAAGGTCTCCGGCCACGAGTTGAACCCATTCGTAAACGCCCACACGTCCGGTAGACCCCTGCCCTCCGCGGGCAGTATCTCGAACGCCCACAAGATACGCGAGACGTTGATGAAGATCGAGTTGAGCGCAAGATGCATCCCGGGGCACACCCGTCTTCCAAAGCCGAACGGGAGCTCGAAAGGCTCGAGACGACTGTCCTTTGTCTCGAGGAACCGTTCCGGGATGAAGTCTTCCGGGGATTCGAACATTTCGGGGTCGCGCAGGATCCCGCTGATAATACATGTCAAAAAAAGGCTTCACGAAATAGACAAAAAGACGCACTCCAGATTCGCAAATACCGTCGAGCCCTTTGGGATGAACCTGCGCAGAGATTCAGACAAGTAGACGAATAGACGACACGAAGAACTCACATTCCCTGATATTCGTCGTCGGCTGTCACCGAGTGTGGTGATCCCCCGAGAGCAGCTACCGGTCTCCAACGGAGCACTTCGTTGATCAAGGCCCGTACATACGGTAGGCTATCCCGGTCTGTGTATTCAGGCATCCGCTCGCGCCCAACGACGGCGTCCAACTCGGATTGAGCTTTGCGCATCTTCTCAGGGTAATGCAACATCGCGACTGAATGGTCCATCAATACCGACGGGTGCGTCAATGGATGTAAGAACTTACGGATGAACGAGAACATCGTGCCAGAGGTCTGATCCAAAGAAGGTCGTGAGGTGCTGTGCAGTGTACCAGGAGCAGGAGCGACGTACGGTTTCTATTCCCGCGCCGAATGGAGACGAAATCGTGTATGCTACCTCGAGCTCGCTGAGGCCGAGTTTCTCCCGCGCAGCGTATGTCTCTGCCGCAAGACATGGCGGGCACGTCCCCTGTGCGACGCGGGACTTCACATCATCCAGCAGATGCGTCACCATATGGATGTCGCGGGCGCGGTGCTCCTCGGCCTCACGGCGGAACCATTGCAACGATCGCTGTCAAACAAAGGGTTATTTTGGCAAGTGTGCCACGGTTGGACAGGAACATACAGGAAGTTTCAGGAGCCACGGCCAGGATTCGACGATGTACTTTCCAGGGATGCTGTAGGGGCGTTCAGGTTGGGTGGCCATGGAAAGACTAAGGAGTATTTGCACTTACTTCACACTTGTCAGATCTAACCATCCAAGCGGTCAGCGCATGTATGCGGAGAAAAAGGAGCTACTCACAGGCCATAGCCTCCATGTTCTCTTTCACGACCCATTCGTCCATAGAGTCCACCCGCCGTCCATAAGCCACGGAAACCACAACACTCGCCGCGTATCTAACCGTCATGATCTCAGCACCGTTCTCGGGTACGATCTCCCGGGCGCGCGACACACCTTCGAATATGCTGCTCGTAGTCCTTTGGGTCGTGCAGAAGCTGGTGCATCAGCAATTTGGACTCCAGGGTCTGAATGTCCCGGTACGTATCCGCCTTGCGCGCATGAAATCCTCCATGCAAAACCTACACGAAGTGTTTCACGTCGCCGGGGAAAGAAAAGAGGGGAGTTGAAGCGTTACCTTCCGGAATTTACGCCAGTTTTCTCCAGCCGGCATCATGAGCCCACGTTTGTTGTCCGACAAGATCTCGCCCCTATAGACATATTGTTAACATAACTTCAAGATGATTGTAAGATGCGAAACGTACGCCATGATGAATCGGGGTCTGCTGGAATATATGTCAGACCGCCTGTCCAGAAGATCCCACGCAGCCTGCGCCGTGCCCAACACGATCACCGGCGTGCGACCTAGCCAGAGTGACAGCACGGGTCCTGTGTACACCACACCAGCTTCGGTAGATGTTCAAGAATCGAGATGACGAGTACCTACCATACTGCTGTTTCCACTCAGCGAACTTGCGCCACGGCTTGACCGCGGGGACCTGGTGGCGATTTCCGAACCAGAGAAATCCCGGAGGACCGGGTGGCATACGCGCCGCCAATATGCGCCATTGTACAAGAGAGTAGAAGACATAGCCAACAAGGAGGACGAGTAAAGGTAATCCTGCGATACCGGGTAGCTTGAGCGTGTTTGAGACCGCGTAGTCGAGATGGGCGACGGTCAACTTTAGGTCTGGAGCGCGCATGGCGGGTGATCGGTATGCTATTCCAGACGGCCTAAAGACGCGCGGTTCTTATACGGCGCTGGGGATGGGTATGAGAAGAACTGGATATGATAGGACGGGTGGATAACGACTCCGAGGGGTGTCGCGGGGAGAAGGCGTGATTGGGAGGGTGAAGTGTTTTGGAGGACGCTGGAGTGTCAGGTGAGCATTGTGCGAGTTGAATACTGTGTATTGTTGTAGGTACGAGGAAAGACGAACACGGTCAGTGGTCCTCACTTGTATGGGTATCTTTAGTATGAGGGCCGTTTTCACGAAATAATATTTCGTGCAGTCGTCACTTCCAAGGTCACATAAAAAGAAGCATTTTCACTTGTCACTCGCCAGTTGCCAGTCTGCACTCTACACTCGTGCCTGACTCGTGCCGGCGGCTGCGGCCGCTCGGAAGACCTCCGGACAATCACGCCGCGACTCCGAGATCATGTGACCACGACGCGTCGGACGCGTCTCAGTCGAATATACGCTCACTCAGAGCGATAGCAAGCCAATCTACGCCTTTTTCCCGTGCGTGGGTATGTTATTTCTTATCCTTCATGCAAGCACGTCATAATGCACAAAAAAAGTCCGATTTTTGCGAGGTTAGGGTCCTTTTTTGGCTGTATGTGTAGCTTTTAAGATGTGTTGGGAGCGATTTGGGCATTGTATGCAAGCAAATCATAAAGAATAATATGTTATAACATTTATGAATAATATTTTACGAGTTTTGTGCCACTGATCGTCCTGAGAGGACCGTATAACTTGACTTTTATCAGAAGCGGACTTAGCGGAGACGTCCAAGGAAGGACACGTGATCCCGGGAGTCGGGTATCGGCTAGTTCCGAGGCTGCGCTGCTGCTGCGGAAAGTGGAGTGTGAGGTGCGGCGACTGGAAAGTGACAACGGAATATACGTAATAGAAGTGCAACCTACCAAGTGATATCTGATGAGCGGGAATATTTAGCGATAAATAATGTCATACTTTAGACTGTCGCCCGCAATGTGTGTAGACTCTCTATAAACCAGAACGACTATCTTCTGGTTAGGTCAGCGACGGGAGACTAGACTCTCTATACTGCAACAAAATTCGTTCTCAAAAGTGAGCCGAGATGGGGTGTGGCAGGCGTCACGGAGGTCAAATGGGGGTCATAGGATCCATTGCAAGAACTTGAGATCGACTTTGAAGCGGATCGCCCATCACGAGGACTCCGGTTTGCCGAAGATAGGGTCTCTGGTATTGATCCCATGCACAAATTTCCTGGCGCTTGAGAGCCCGTGACAATTGTACGAATGCGAAGCGAGCAGTGCATCGTTAGAGGGCAAGAATAAGCAAGTGAAGGCTGGCACTTCGAGGTCGAACGGGTAGCACCGCGGGCAGAAGTCCATTTGAGCCCGGTTCTCACGCATTCGAAATGCGCGTCGGAAGTACAAATATCAGAAAGCCATTGTAACTAAGTCTACAGATCCAATACGATCTATTTGTAATGTCTATTAACTCGAAAGGAAGTCAATCAAAACGTGTCGTGTGGAATGTGTATTCGACGGGAAAAAACACATTAGACACGTGATGTTTCGGACCGCTCACGACCGCCTTGAAATGACTTATTTGCGATAGGACTTATCGCGAAGCAAATCGAACTGATACTTCTCGTTTTGGTAGGGATCAAATGTAATATTTTGAACCTGTGTTCTCCAAGATAAAACACATTAGAAATCTGTTCCTCAGGAACTCATGAACGGCTGAACTCAAGCCTTGTGCACTTGAGGGTTGATACAGGCAAGGGATCACCATATCCCCACACAGGTGCACAAGGCTTGAGCTCAGCCGTTCATGAGTTCCTGAGGAACAGATTTCTAATGTGTTTTATCTTGGAGAACACAGGTTCAAAATATTACATTTGATCCCTACCAAAACGAGAAGTATCAGTTCGATTTGCTTCGTGATAAGTCCTATCGCAAATAAGTCATTTCAAGGCGGTCGTAAGCGGTCCGAAACATCACGTGTCTAATGTGTTTTTTCCCGTCGAATACGCATTCCACACGACACGTTTTGATTGACTTCCTTTCGAGCTAATAGACATTACAAATAGATCGTATTGGATCTGTAGACTTAGTTACAATGGCTTTCTGATATTTGTACTTCCGACGCGCATTTCGAATGCGTGAGAACCGGGCTCAAATGGACTTCTGCCTGCAGTGTAGGAAAACCGTAGGCGGAGAGCCTGCACGATCACGTGAACGTTCCCACGGCGGCGTCGGTCTTCAAGCTTCAAGTTCAAGCTCACTTCACGTCCGTTTGCCCTGTCTTTCTTCCCGCCGTCATCCTCAGATGGTCCCGCCATTACTATGCCTCCCGCAAAGTTCCTGATATACCCCGGCCCCCCAAATGCTTTTTATGCCGATCTTTTGGTAGAATTTCCACGATGGCTCCGTCTTGTCTCCCTCATCCCTCTCGTCACTCCTCAAACCTCTACCGGCATCACTTCTGCGGAGCTATCCAAGCATATACTGGACTCTATTCCCGCCTCTAGAGGTTTACCTGATGTCCTTGAAGCGTTCAGGAGTCGCATACCTGCGGCGGTGGATGCAATGCTGGTCGATGAACCGTTTTTTATCGTGCGTACTTACCCGTCTTCCGCAGGTTATATTCGTGTTCAACAACTTGTGATATCTAGGCTGTTGATGAAGAAGACGACATGTCCTCTTATGGACGTCCTTACGCGAAGACCCTCAAGTCATCTTCCACTCGCTGGATGTACCAATCCGCCAACGACCCCGATATCTCTCGTATCTCTTTTGCCTTCCTGGTCCTCCAGCGAATCACCTTGAATTCCGAGGTCACCATATCGCAACTATTCTTGGAACTCGGCTCCCCACAGTCTACACCCCCAGCACCATCACCTGGGTCCTCCCTTTCCAGTCTGCGGACAAGTTACTTCGAGCCTCGCAAAGAAAGTCCCAACGCTTCAATGTATTCTGCCAAACAGTCTATCCATGGGTGGCAGTCCTCTGTTCCCTCCGCATCTTCAAGCTCGGGGCCTGCATCTGGTGCCTCCAGTGGTTTCGCTCATTCTGGTTTCTTCGAGAACGATAGGCAGTTCCTTACTTCGGGTCCAGCACCTGTAACCTTGTCCCCTGGAAGGCTATCTGAGCGCTTAAGGCTTCCTATGTGCGGAAACAAGTTGAATCCTCTTGTAGCATCTAGTCCCAAGGCTCCTCAAACACCGAAGTATGGCCACTCAAGATCTTGTGCCCCAAGCCCCACCACCTACTCCACATATTCTACGCCCCGCCGGGTTCCTTCCGCACGCTCTATTCCGGCCGCTCTCTGCAGTCAACCCGAGAGCCAAGAACCAGATACGCCTACCTTCCAAATAGTTCCCGCATCTTCTCCCCCTGCTGGTGATGAAACTCGGGTAGCCTCTCGTCTCTTCTTCACGCCCTCTCCAACAATGTCCTGCGATGTTCAGACTCCGAAATGTGACAAGGGGGCCCTGGAGAATACTCCGCCAACGCAAGTGAAATCGTCCGAAAAGGAGGGCAGAACGCGTGCCCCGTCCACCTTCCTTGGAACGCCGGCGGTCGGCCTCTCCCCATATTCTTCCATGAAGCACAGTTCGGAACCTCCTCGCGTCAAACGCAAACGTATCGCGGAATCTCCTCGCCTGGAAGTGCACCAACGTGGTTCGACGGCTCAAACCAATGCTAACGATGAGCCTTTGGCGCTGGTGGTGCGTCGCAAGGCGGTCGCAATCGTGAGTCCCGGTGTTCGCTACACTACGGTAACCGTCACTGACCGTTCCGACAGACTCCAAACGCCACACCGCAGAGCAGCCACCTATCTCTGGCGTGGAACTTTACGAGCGAAGTCCCGCCTTCGTCATCCACAGTGAACGCTTCTCCGACGAAGGTTCCCCCACAACGCTGTAATTCAGAGGCCAAGGCGCCTGCTCCGTCGACCATCCTTCCCCCGCCCCAGTCTTCTTCAGCAAACGGCATAATCAAAGTCCCTCCAGTGCCCATAGTGAAAGTCTGCCTACGCACCGTCCGTCGGAACGCACCCGATAAAGTCGAGACTGTGCGCACCTCTTATGGATCCACGCCCGTCAACCCCCGCCCTCGAGCGGCGTCCACATCCATATCCACCGGCACGGCTACGACCACCAAACCAAGCGCGAAGAGGAAACGAAGCCTTGGGCCCGAGTCTGAAACATTCAACTGGTGGTCCAATAAGAGGAAGAAACCCTGCAATCGCCCTCCCAAGCCTAAACAGGAATCGACGCCGTACGTGGAGGGGCCGTTCGTTGAGCCTCAGCCGGCGGCGGATATCGACTTTACTAACCAGTTGTGGAACTGGGGTTACACGCCGTCGCGCGTCGCGAAAGGGGACCGTAAGGAGGTACGGATCGGCGCAAGGACAAATGTACGGATGATACCTCGCTCGGCTGAGATGGAGGTAGACGCTGCGAAAGTTAATCCCACTCCTGCGTAGAGGTTTCTCAGCCATATCCGTTGATTCCTTCGTAAACTTCAGGAGCAAGGCCTTGCGTGATACGTTTACGGGACTGAGGTGTACTCTATATATATTGTAATACTACACACTATTGTCAGACAGCCTGTCTCTACCTAATTTTCTTGTCTTGTCCGTACTGTACTCTCCTGTCCGATGCACAAGGGTTTTCACCTTTTTGCACTCGTAGTTGTGTGCGGAAATCTTATCTTATCCGACTGTGCCACTGGTGACTGCCACCTATATATTTCGCCTCCGAACCACCGCACCGACTTTGGCATATGTATATTCTGAATCTCTGTCATCTCCCAACTGTATCCCATACCATCTATCTCAATACGCCATCCCAAAAGCCATGCTATCTTCAGAGAAACAGCTTACCGACTTCATCAGTCGCCACCGCGAACTCTTGACTAACGAGCGCGACGCCGAAATCGAGAGAAGCTCACTCATCCTCTCCAACTGCGGCCCCAAACTCCTCGAACAAAAAGGATTGGCGCTCAATGGACTCGGGATCGTGGGCATGAATATTGGCTTGGGAGGGAAAACGTATGTTCACGAGCCACTCTTTCGTCTTCCCCTAACGTGATTCGAGAAGGTCAGCCTAGTCGAACTCGAGCGTCCTTCGGCCTACCATACCAGTCCGATATTTCCTCCCCACACCATTAGGTATGCGATTCTACCTAAGGAGTGTGTCAAAAGCTTATGCTCGTTCAGGCCTGGCGATCTGGCTCGAATCGAAGAAAATGTCACCTCCAGCGGCCCCAAGAAAAAGTCATCGCAAAGCAAGAAGACACAAGGGGAGACAGCGTCATCAAAGGCCCCAGAAGGGGTCGTCTACAAGGCTCGTTTCACTGCATAACTTTTATGTGGCGACATGCTAACACTGAATCAAACAGGTGTCTGACACCCGTGTCGTCATCGCTGTGGAATCGTCGGACTCTTCGTCGGATGACCTGGATCTCCCTGAACGGTGTAGAGTCGTGAAGCTTGCGAACAGTGTAACTTACGATCGGTACGAGCGAAGCATCACAACGCCCCAGAACCCCGCTAATCTTACCTTTAGGATGGACAAAACATTGTCACTGTTGGGGAAGATGGTCCTGCCTCCGTCTTCCGATAGTCAGGTGAGTTACGTCGGAATGCTCCATTGCCCATACCTACAACCGTGTACAGGTCAACGGTGGATCAAGGCCTGAACTCACCCCCTTGACACAAGTCTTACTAGGCATGACAGCTCTATCACCCAAAACGCGAGTGCAGGATATCGCATACTTCGACGACTCCTTGAATGAAAGTCAAAAGGAAGCCGTTAAATTTGTGTTGGAATGTCCTCATATTGCATGCATCCATGGCCCACCAGGTACTTTTTCTTCAGCTATCATCATATCCTTACTGACGCGCTCTCCACAGGGACTGGGAAGACGCATACACTCATAGAAATCATTCGTCAGCTCACATCGGTGTCAGCGTCAAATCCAAAGCCCCTCCGCCTTCTAGTTTGCGGCGCTTCCAATCTGTCGGTGGATAACATTCTTGAACGCCTTCTTGCCCTACCAGTGGGCGCCAAAAGTGAACGACTGAAACTCACACGCATCGGACATCCAGCAAGGGTCATGGCAAATCAAGGAGTCCTTGATTCGACGTTAGAGGTCAAGGCGGGTAGGTCTGACCAGGTGTGTAAATCATTATATGGGCGTGTCGCGCTGGTGGATTGATGTGGTCACTCAGGCGGCTCTAGCAAAGGACGTGAAGAACGAACTGCAAACAGCCATGGACACCCTTGCTGGTAAGGGCAAGGGTGCGAAGGGGAAGCGTCCCCGCGGCACAGAGAGGAAGAAGTTATGGGAGGAGGTTCGTGCCTTGCGAAAGGAGTAGGAGATTCCTGTATTTACTATACGTGGTATTCTGACATGACACCTTAGGTATCGTCAACGTGAGGGCGGCGTCGTTGAGACTGTCCTCGGCGAATCACAGGTAACGACCTCTTTCGTCCGGTCGCATGCAATCCATTTATCAACCATCCCAGGTTGTGCTGGCTACATGTCATTCCGCAGGGGGGCGCCAACTTCGGAACCAAAGATTCGACGTGGTCATCATCGACGAGGCAACACAGGCGGTCGAGGCGGTGAGCCTGGTTTGGCTGCTTATGGGCACGCAGGCTGATCCTGTCGGATCAGGTTTGCTGGATCCCGATCCTGAAAGCGAATAAACTCATATTGGCTGGCGACCCTAAGCAGCTTCCGCCTACTATCCTTTCTTTGGACAAATCCAGGAAGGAAAAGACCGCATCGAAAGATGATTCAAAGCCGAAGGCGACGAAGCTTTCCTCCAAAGTCCCCGAATCTGCAAATAGTTCCAAGATCGCACCGGAAACTGTCCCAGATGTGAAGGCAGAACCAGAGGATGGTGGCGGGTCAACTTCTTCGGGTGGGGACTCCGGGACGGAAAGCGACAATCCAACCCCAGAGAAACCGATTGAAACAGTCCCCACGCAAGAAAAGAAGAAACCAGTTCGCGTGAAGAAACACGACCCAGCTTTGAGACCGCCTCGCACACTTGAGACAACGATGTTCGAAAGACTGGAAAAGATGTACGGTCCTGGCATCAAGCGTATGCTCACAATACAATATCGGTCAGATCATCTTTATTCTTTAAGAATGCGTCGCTCACAGACATCTCAGTATGCACGAGAAGATCATGGACTTCCCATCCAAAGTCATGTATCAGTCAAAACTCAAGGCACACCCATCCGTGGCTTCACACCTTCTTTCCGACCTGCCAAACACGAACGTCGAGTCCGACGAAGAGGAGTTGGAGCTGTTGGGAACTCCCGTGATATTTTTTGACACGGCAGGATGCGAGTACTTTGAACGTTTGGAAGGCGACGGCGATGAGGGCAGTCGATGCAACGAGAACGAGGCCACGGTAGTGAAGAATTGGGTGGAGAAGCTCGTACGCTGTCCTCTGTACCTTTCGGATTGTTTGTACTGATGGCATTGGTAGGTTGGAGGCGGACTCCTTCCCTCACAAATCGCGGTAATAACACCGTGCGTCCTAGCCCTCTGCAAACGTATGGATCCTTCCTGACTCGCAAACACTTCTGACATCAGATATCAAGCCCAAGTCACTCTGCTCGCATCTCTTCTCCGCCCAATCTACGGGGCCGAGATTGAGATTGGCACGGTAGACGGGATGCAAGGAAGAGAAAAAGAGGCAGTGGTGATCAGTCTTGTCCGAAGCAACGAGTCTGTGAGCCGATTCATATCTATCATCCATGGCCTAGTGGACTGAATCTACGTATCGCATGCAGCGTGAGGTTGGGTTTTTGAAGGAAAAGCGTAGGCTCAATGGTGGGGTCTCTTCACTATACGCATCGATATGTGACACTCACACGTCAACGCAGTCGCCATGACAAGGGCCCGCCGACATCTGGTGAGGGTTTCGCATTTCTCCTCGGGGTATCCTTCTGACATCCATCTTAGTGTATCGTGGGCGACTCATCCACCGTACAATACGGTGGATCCTATCTCAAGAAATGGTTGGCTTGGCTAGAAGCCAACGCCGATGTCCGCTACGCGGGGCTAGACTAATGATACACGGAAGTGGAATGTACAGTAAGGTACTACATGGTGTACGACGATGAATCTATCATGCGTGTATAGATACAATATGCGTGGATGGGAACGTGAAAAGACGTGTATCGTAAAGGTAATCATAACAGAGGCCAACCAAGAAGAAAAAACAGAACCGAAGCCCTAAGGCCCAGGGATTCATGAACAGTGACTGTCCTTCAGTACTCATCCACGTCCGACAAGGACGCGTACTCCGACACAGACGTCGTATCCTCGTACTCCGCCACGACCGACCCCATCGCATATCTCAGAATCGGCGTCGCCGGCAACAGCTTCGGTCCAAACATCTCCTCATCGTCATGCATCATCTCCTCTCCAGGACGGAACGCACCCGGATCCATCTCCACGTCCACAAACTCGCCTGCGATCACCGTCCCGCTCGTCGACGCAGCGCGATTGACCCCGACCTGCCGGCTGATCCTGCGACTGGCCTCCGTGTCGCCACGGCTGTACCGCGGCGTTTGGCCCATGGGCACGCGCTGCTGTGGGTTGCCCGTTTCCGTATCGGCGTCTTCCCGCGTGACAGGGTCCATCCAACGGAGGTCGAGGATACGCCCGCGCACCATGCCGTCCACCGCGCGAACGCCGAACTCGCGGCAGAGCATGAAGTACGACAGCGTGCGCGTGCCGGGTTGGGTGAGGCGGCTCATGACGCGCAGGAGCTGCAGGGCGGTGAAATCGGATGTGTAACCTGGTTCGGCGGGAGCAGAGGTGGTGGACGTGTGGGGGTTGCGGGGTGGGCCAGTGAGAGGGGTATAGATGGGGAAACCGGTGCCTCCGGGTGCGGATTCGCCTGGGTTGACGATCGACTGACGAATGCCTGGAGCGGCGCTGTTGCGTCGACTTCGAGGTCTGGACGCCGGTTCTGTTCCAGCCAGGTGGGAAGAGTGGATAATATGGAGATTGAGCAGGGCATGTGCTTGGATGAAATGCGAGCTTTGGTGGACTAGGAGAAACCGAAAGGATGAATACGGGGTTTCACAGTAGAAACAGAGATAAACTTACTCTCCATACGCCCGCCCGAATTCACTAGGTCAGACTGTCAGGTAATGCGTCACAGAGAAGCCTAAAATGGACTCACCGTAGTCGGTGATATAATCTTGCCAGTGTACCAACCTTCCACCAAATGCCTCGTACAGCTGCTCAAAGTCGAGACCTCTCCGGATGTTCTCTGGCACTCGTGGCACGAGTCGCCGTTCATAATAGGTCCGAGTCTCGAGTTTGGAGCAGTCACCGATGGTCAGAATCTGTTTCACGATCAGAAGGAGCACACCGATCGGAGTGACTGTCACAGACCTTGCAGTGTTGCATGACGTTCAGCTGTCGAAGCCACGTCTGATAAAACGGGTCGCTGGTTGCGTGTATAACATGACATAGACGGTCCTGCTTCGTGAGCACGAGCATGGAGTCCAACAGGCATTTCATCGCCTCAACAGACTTGATCAAGCCTGGCCTATATCTGACGGTGAACCCAATGCTACGCTGGAAGAGAATATGCACGTACAACTTGTGAGCTTCATCGAGAAAGAAAACGGGCATTTTCTTGGGGGGCCTCTCCTTCGGCTTTTCCGGTTCTTTGGCGGCTTCTTGGCCTTTCTTTGATCGGCCCTTCTTTGACAGATTGAACGGCCACCATTTGCGCTTACTCTGGGAGGAGATTGGCGCCGAAGTGGTTTCAGGTTCAGCGTCCGCTTTGCCATTCTCGTTCGCTTCAAAGGAGGGGATAAATTCACGGTATTTGAGCAGGGAACTCTGGGGAGGAGCCGACGAGATTAGGACGGGCGGCAGTATGTAATTGGCCATCGTACCTGAAATAACTCCATAAGCCGGGCGATGTCGCTGGTTCGAACCATGCCGGTGCCATTCGAGTTGTTTATTCTCTGCTCCACGCTTATTCTGTCGTGCTGTAGAGGTCGTCAGAAGTAAGTAATTATCGATAGAAAGTAGGTAATTGCCTTGAAACCCCACGCTTCCTTTTCGAAGTCCTCGTATCCTTCCGTCTTGGCTATGAAGGCGAAATATTGTTCCATTTGTTGGCTGAGGCTAGTGTACAGGCTGTCCAGGTCTGCGAATCCGGCGATGCGAAGGTCGAAATGGAGTACATGGTAATTGTTTGAGGTGAGCAATTGGCGTAGCAAAGCAGTCTGTACAAGCGTCCTCGTAAGTGACAGTTGGCCAGTAGAGAATACATGCGTACCTTCCCGACGGAGCTTGCACCGAAAAGGACCGTAAAACACGGCTCCTCTTGAAGAGTCCTCTCGACAGCTTGAAGTTCGGCGGGACGAGGGAAGAAGCCTGGTAGGCGTGAAAATGTATGCGACGGACGCAATTGTGCCCGTTCGCGGTTCTCCTCGATTTCTCGCCTGGCCTCCTCGAGTAAACGGCGGGATTCGGTCAGGGAACGAAGGGTTTCGGCGGGCTGGGGAACAACAGGAGAGTATGACATGGAAATTTGCAAGGAGAGACGGAAACGTGTTCGGGGTGTCGGGAGGTGGTGGTGGGCGTCGGTTAGCGAAGAACACGAGGAGCGAGGCGCTGGGTACGTACGTTGGTCACAACTTGAAGGATCTCGCCGAGACCGAAGAAGGACCTTTTCTGTACGGCATCCGGTTTGGATTTCCGCACCTTGCGAGATTGACGAGGGCCTGAGGCTCGAAGCGGGTAGTGATCGGGAGCTTGTGTACGATAGCCGCGGCACTGCCGGGAGGATGGAAGTCGTGTGCTTGCTGTAGCTGTACGGCGCGCCTGTTGATGGCTCATGACGTGGGTGGTGGAAATCTAGATGATAAATGTGGTGGAAGACACGTCGAAAACGGAGGGGGCGAACGTCTTAGTAGATAGGTGAAGGAAGGGTACGGCGGACGGACAAGGGGTGCACCAGGGTAGATAACCGCGTTGACGAGGGCCGCAGATCGGAATGAAAAGGCCATGCACTTTAACGCGGTGAAACGCATGGTGATTGTGTGCGACGGTCGGTAGAGGGCTGGCAAGGCTGGATAGGGCGTGGCTCGCGTTTTCTAGGTGTAATGAAGACCTCGCTGAGCACATGAGGCAAACGTCGTGCTGGGCGGGAACGTACCCGTGCACCCGTCCCCGTCCTTCGCGGCGCCCCTTTAAGATGGCCCCGAGCCTCCTGAAACACAAACAAAAGGCTGATCGTGAAGGTGAGTGACTGCTCTCGTTGCAAACCCCGTCACGAGGAAGACGTGGATGAACCGGTGTGATGTACGCTTCGTGTGGGTGCACGATAACCAGAAGAACAGTCTATGCCTAGTAAAGGCAAGTTATGTAGATTGACTAGGAGGCCATATCCGGCGTGAAGAGGTGGAGCAGGGCGCGGCGAGGCAGAAATAAGCACCAAAGTCGTTCAGTCAGTGACCGCAAAGTTCGAACAAAGAGATGCCGCGACTCGAGACGCCCTCAAGGCGGTCCGGGCCGAGACCCGGTGCGTATGTACAAGTTCGTGAAATCGGTTGACCAGTCTCAGAAGAGACCAGGAATTGAAGGAGACTATCATGTTCGACAGGATATACGATTACAGATACACAGCTCACAATTTAATTCATACAAGTACATTTGTTGAATAAACACACTCGTATCTTACATAGGTGCTCATGAAGACCTGCGTTCTCGCTCCTGGAGCATCTGATTCTGTATGACGAGAAGCAATGCATACATCATGTCTATGCGCTGAGGAGTTCCGGTCAGAAACACGAGTGCGCGGTGCAACGCGCCTTGTACGGCTTACCGGCGTATCGACCCCGTAGGAACGAGCCAAACGAACAACCTCGCCAAAGATAACCTCGACCTCGATTGGGCGCCCCGCAAGAACATCGACGAGCATACTAGGCATAAGCCCGTTGTCCGGCTTCCGATGACGCGCCGCCGTATTTGCGAACGTGGTCTCAATGAATTTGGGGGAGATACTTTCGCTCTGAGGAAAGCCCAGTGCGGTCCCGAGAGCTACTAGCTCCATGAGCGCTCCGCGTAATGTAGGAATGGAGTGTTCTTCTATTAGAGCGCCCTGGCTGACCGAAGGGGGGGTTGAATCTGTGGATGAAGGGGAAGCAGTGGGTAGACACCATAGCGCTGTGAGGGGAAACCTTGTCAGACCGGCGGTGGACGCGAAGGCGATGCTCCAGAAGAGTTTAGAGAACTTGGCCCGTTGGATGTCGGGTACCGGGGTGGCCTCTCCCCCACCAGCCTTGATCAGGTTTGCAAATTCTGAAGTGGCCGCTTCCTCTTCCGGGCTGTCTACAACCGTCGCATAGTCCTCGTGTCTATACATCCCGACGGAAACGCGGTCCTGTGAAGAGTGAGCCTATAAACGGGTGTGATGAAACCCAGATACACCCACAAAGTCACTGTGGATAAGCTTGTTCGGACCTTCCATCTTCGTTCCGATGTAAACCGTAGTACCGAGAATCCGGGGTTGATGACCCAGGTCCCGCACGGCCTCGTACAAGTCCCCCTCGACATTGAAGCCATTCTGTAGGATCACGTATGTCGGTTGGGGGCAAGTGTCGGTGTACGGAGACTTCAGGAGAGGGGTTAGAAGCGCTGGCGTGCGGAGGAGTTCAGGGATAGCCTTGGTGGCGACTATCACGTAGTCGTACGCCCTATCGCACGCATGGGACACTGAGGGAACGACTGTTCGACGCAAATTGAGTATGATCTCAGGATGTTACATATACCAAGGAACTAGAACGCCTACCACGATCAGGCCTCCAGCCATCGTGTTTGCCGTATTTCTCGCTGTGGACATCCATTCCTTTGGCTAGGATCGACGTGAGCATTCCAGTTCTATCTCGAGATCGATATGCTTGCCTGTGACGATATCATAGTTGCCTCGAGCTACGACGGTCACATTAGCAAGTCCACTTCTCTTGAGAATGAATGCATCTAAAGCATGGACGGTCAAACATACTATCGAATGCGGAGATAAGATCATGGTGCACGTACAGCACGCGCCGACCGCCCCGTATCCAACGAGCAGGATCTCCTTCGTTCCAGAGGGCATATGATAAGTCGAAAGAGGCCTGTGGTACCGAAATGACTTCGAGAACGTCAAGGTCGGGGGAAACAAGAGGGAACAAAGCGCGCTCAAGATGGAAGGAGGGTCCCCAGATCTGCACTTCCCCTCGAGGCTTCCACGGTGAATGCCACGGCTTGAAATGAAACGAGGGATTCTTCTAACATAGCACCTCACACCCATCATCATCGCGCGAGTTGTCGCGCACCACGACCTGTCCCACCAACAGGCTCGGATTTGCACAACGAAAAGGCTTTCAGAAGATATGGAATGCAGCAAGAGTCTGGTGGGAAGAGCGAAAGGGACCAGCAGGGACCGGATCGCGGCCGGCGTTGGCCGAAGTTGGTTTTTTGTCTTGCATTTTATAAGATCTGAATCATTTTCTACCACCGCTTAGAACGTCCTTGTACGGGTTTCTTCACGATCTATCGAGCAAAGGTGCGGCTCTCGTTGCTAGCAGACTCTGTATGCTGACCTTCTCTCACCAGCCGGACCACTTTTCATGATATCAAGGCCAACGTTCGGCGATGGGCGCGATAAGAGCCGAGAACTCCGCCCGCAACCGGCCTTGACTCGTCTATGGCTCCCCGCCCGGTCGAAGTTGCTGTATTGAGAACAACAATGCGTATCCGACCCTAGGGCTCGAATCCTCCTCTTATAACGCGCTCTTCTTCCCGTGGGCGTCGTTCACCTTCCGCTCCAGATCGCTATACGCGTCTCCCAGTGTCTTCCGACCCGTGACTGATCCAGCGCTACCAGACAGTTCGCAACTTCTTCCGACCTCCCAAGAACACGTTTTTGCACATTTGACTTATAAGGTAAAACTCTAAGGCCGTTGTCCCCGCTAGATACTCACGAGCGTCCTAGGCTTTCTCCATCTTCCCTACTCCCACACATCTCGAACTATACACATCATGAACCGAGGCGGTGACCGTGGCAGAGGTTTTGATCGCGGTAGAGGCGGACCTAGAGGCGGGGGCGCACGCGGCGGTAGTCCCAGCGGCAGAGGAAGTCCGGCAGGCGACGGGGGACGTGGGCGAGGACGAGGTGGCCCACCTGGCGAAGGATTCAGAGGGCGCGGTGGGCCTCCTGGCGAGGGCTTCCGTGGACGCGGTGGATTCCAAGGTGACCGTGGCCGAGGTGGACCACCAGGCGACAGGGGAAGGGGTGCTCCGCGTGGCGGCCGCGGGGGTGGAGGTTTTGGCCGAGAGCAAGGAGGGTACGTTCTCCATGTTGCGCATTTATCCGCTCTTGGTCTAACCCCCCCTCTCCTCGCAGGGTCTTTGCCCTTGGCCAGCCGGCAAACTTGGATGCTCGTCTCACCGATTCCTCGCAGGACCAATTGGTCGCCTCTCTCAAGGCGCTCACCTTACGCCATGACGATCTTCCCACCCGCCCCGACTACGGGACCGCAGGCGTCCAGATCAAGTTGCGTGCGAATTTCTTCCCCGTCCGTGTACCCAAGGCTCCCCTTCACGAGTACGACGTCTCAATCACTCCCTCGACGAACACCGCCGTCAAGCGTGTGCGGCGTCGTATCTTCGAGCTCGCAGAGAGGACGCCAGAATGGGCCTCGAAGGGTATGCATGCACAGCATCTCGGAAACAAGCACGAGCTGATTTTTGCACAGGTCTTCGTGGAAACGTCGCTCACGATTGGGCCGCTAAATTGATCGCTGCCAAACCTCTTGAACAACCTCTTACTATCAAGATTCTGCTCACGGATGACGACGACGAAGTCGTCACGGATGACACGAAGGAATACATACTTACCATCAAGTATATCCAGCCGATTGAAACCGGTAACTTACTGAAGTATGTTAGCAGCGCATTCTTGAGGTTCAGTACTTACTGCTGGACAGGTACCTGGAGGGTAACCCGCAGCACCGCAACTTCGACATTACTCCTGTGGTTGCCGCTCTCAACCTTGTTCTTTCTTCACATGCCAGCCATGGCGGCATCAACGTGGGCAAGAACCGCTTTTTCTTCCCGTCCGCCATGCCTCCTGTTTCCATTGGAGGTGGGCTTGAAGCATGGAAGGGCTTTTACTCCTCTGTCCGCCCTTCGTTCAAGCAGTTGATGGTCAACGTAAACGTCTGCACGAACCGCATTCTACAGCGAAGGAAATCTCGCCGACGGAATGTTTACGTTCCAAAACGCCAGCTTCGGGGCACGAATGTCGGCTTTCGTGAAGGGGGTCCGTGTTCGGACAGAACACCTTGGCTACAAGAAGACGGTGAAACAGCTGTCTAAGTTTACGGCCAAGACGTATAGGTTCGACTGTGAAGAGTTGGGCGGGTCTGTAACCGTTCTACAGTATTTCTCACAAAGTAAGTCTTCTGTGGATTCCTTCCACCAGTGCTAATACATATATGCGCAGAGTATCAAATCAACCTGAAATACCCGGATCTTCCTCTGGTCGACGTCGGCGGAAAGAAGGCCAACCTCCTACCGCCCGAACTTTGTACTATCCTCCCGAACCAACCTTTCCGTGGGAAGCTCCTCGATGAGCACACCGCACAAATGATTCTCCACGCTGCGAAGCCCCCGAATGTCAACGCCAACTCAATCACGACCCATGGTTTGCGCGAGCTCGGGTTCAAGCAGGGCACCCCTACCCCTATGAACGCATTCGGCATCGCCGTCGGGAATGAGATGACAGTTGTCCCTGGGCGCATCTTGACCCCGCCGCGTATCAAATACGGTCGAGGGGAACCTGCCGTTGACGAGCGAGCTAGCTGGAACTTGCGTGGCGTCGTGTTCGCCGACGGCGCTACACTGGACAACTGGGCTGTTCTCCTTATCAAAGATGGGAACCGCGACGAGTTTGAGGACGTCAATGATCCGTCTTTACGCCAGACTATCGACGGCTTCGCGAAGATGTGCAAGACGAGCGGCATGCGGATTGGTACAAAGCCCCCTACGTACGCCATGGTCAACCTTCCTCGAAAGAACCCGCAAGACCCTATCCGTTCCCAAGCCGTCGGGGCCATTCGTGGTGCCCTGCTCGGGATGAAACCGAAACCAAACCTTGTTCTGGTCATCCTGTCCAACGGCGACAAGCACGTTTACTCTGGTCTCAAACACCTCTGCGATGTCTATCTGGACGTTGCCACGGTGTGCGTCCAGTCTCCGAAGATCCGGAAGGAGAAGGGCCAGATCCAGTATTTCGCGAACGTCGCTCTGAAGGTCAATATGAAGTTGGGTGGTGTCAACCACGGCCTCGACGAACAGTCCATGAGCAAGCTCCGCGCCGTACCGACAATGTTGGTGGGCATGGATGTTACCCACCCAGGTCCCGGTACCGTGAAGGGTACTCCGTCTATTGCGGCCGTGGTTGCGAGCTCCGATCTGAAGTTCGCGCAGTATCCGTCGAGCATGCGGATCCAAGAGACAAAGAAGGAGGTGCGTCCGCCGGTCGATTTTATTACTGTGTGCTCACGTGATGAGTCTTGTAGATGATAACCGACCTCAAGGCCATGATGGAAGAGCGCCTGAAGCTTTATCGTGACAAGAATAACAAGACGCTTCCCCAACGGGTACTTGTTTATCGTGACGGTGTATCTGAGGTGTGTAAATCGTCATTTTCCCTCGTTGACCAATGTTAAGCTTCGCCACAGGGCCAATTCGCCACCGTGATTGCGGAGGAAGTACCACAGATGCGAGAAGCTTTCCGCAAGTTTGACACGAAGGATGGGCCATATCAGCCCCAGCTCACCGTCGTGGTCTGTGCTAAACGCCACCACACACGGTTCTATCCGACAGAGCCGCAACACGCAGACAGGGACGGCAACCCTCGCCCAGGAACGGTCGTCGACCGTGGCGTCACATCCGTCTACGATTTCGATTTCTATCTCCAGGCGCACGGGGGACTGCAGGGAACGACGCGCCCAACCCACTACTATGTCATCTGCAACGAGATGAACTTGCGGGCGGATGATCTGCAGGGGCTCACCAACGCTGTGAGCTACACGTTCGCGAGGGCCACCAAGGCCGTCAGCCTTGTCTCTCCGGCGTACTATGCCGACCTTGCGTGCGAGCGGGGGCGTTGCTACCTCCACAAGCTCCTCCAAGGGTTGTCGGACAGTGGTGTTACCTCGGCGAGCGGGTCTACGGCGCAGGATGATATTTGGCGCGAGGCGGAGAAGCTGTGGCATGGCGGAGTGAAGGGGAAGCTCAAAGACATCATGTACTATCTCTAAGGATTATCGGTGCGAGGCATCTCTCTCAGGCGGACTGTGTTGACCATGTTGTATCATCCTATGCGGATTCGATGTACTAGTACTGGGTTGTGTATCTCGATTTGCTTTTGCTTTGCTTTTGAATTTCCACCATGGCGTCGCGAAGCGTTACTGACACCTCAAGAGTAGTCGTCGGGATCTACTCTGACATCTCACGCTGTGTGCCAGGGGCACAACTTCATGGAAGGCATGCCTTACATCCACACCTTGCTTTATTTCCCTTTGGCATGTCTACATATGCGCAAGGCGAGTTTTCATTCCTCTGTCAGGGCGATCTCTAACTAGCGGCATATAATGTGATAGGCGATAACAAGTACACGGCTCTCGAACGCCAGAGACACCCTTGGCCAACTTTGTTCTTTCAGTTCAAGTCGTCGCTTGGGTCCTCGCCATAGCGGCCATATTACACGGTCCTGTAAACCTTGGACTTTGATTCCTTTCGGAACAACAGGACTAACGCATGCCAGGCATACGGTAGAACCTATCTTCCTTCTGGGTACGTGTTACGTGTATGCATTTGTACGCTCACTTATAGTACGCTGTTGTGAGACACCGTCTGCGTGGTCGTCGAAAGAGCGGGAGGTGGCAATGTCTTATGTAGGTACGCAGCACGACCTTGTGGGTTTTCTGTCACACACTCATCCAACACCAAATGTATTGACTTGGATTTCCCACAGGGTAGCCATGATGATAATGACATTGTGGTGGGACCTATCGTCCTAGGACTCCTATATACTCCTTCACTCTGTCGCCTTGCCTGCCCTTACCGACTGGACCTTTATGACAAGTTTACCTTTGTTCGGTGAGTTTCCTATCCTTGCCTGTATGTCGGAAGCCCACTTGCTGTCGTCGCTCAGGTCGATGGATGGACCGGCGTGGTCACGGCAGTTATAGCATACTTGGCAGTACCGTCTATCAACTCAGGCTACTTAGAGCCAGTGCGCTCGTGTCTAACGTTTGCTTTCCGATCTCCATACAGGTATCTGCCGTACCGCTTCACTGCGGGGTTCCTCGTTTGTTGGATCAAAGACATGCTATATCTCTGAGGAATTTTGGTGCTCGGGGGACGCGGACTATAACGGCTGCGTAGTGGCGGCCATTAGCGAACCGCAGCCTCCAACGTTGTTCGCCTGCCAAGCGTCTCACCTATGGCGACTACATACCACGTTGATTTCATGGACTGGGACTTATGCTTACGAAGCTTTCGATCCGCGGTCTATCAACCCCGTGGAGTGAGCCTTATCTATCTCTTTGGGCGATTGGTCACAAAGATGGCACTCGTGCTATGTGATGGACAATATAGAGCGCACAGCAATAGGAGCGACAGTGAGTCTGCCTACTCGCCCTCGATATCGTGCGTGCGACTCACAATCGGAAGGCCTGGCGCTCCGTCCGCCCTAGACATTAACCTGTCAGCTGCGGTTCGCCGAGTACTGCGGACCGACCCAGACAGTGAAGGCGCTCAATTGATGGTACATACCAAATAAACACTTTGAATATCCTCGAAAATATTCATAGACCTTTCCCCAAACAGGACCCTACGCGGCGAGGAAAACATGAACGCGAGCGTCCTAGGCTGGCGATGCTGTAAATGTCTGGCTCACTGCCCATGTCTTTAAGCTGACCTTCTGGAGTACCAGTGTCGGTCAAGTGCAACAGACTAGATTCGCGCGTGCTGCCGATGTTTCTTCAACCACGCCACTGTACCTCGTCGGCTTGATGTTGGTTCATACTGCGGCTCATTTAAATAAGAGGCTACAAGCGCTTACGAGGCTGGGACACACTGCCCTTTCTGAAGTGTATTCACTCGCCGCATGGTACCCCTGACGCCTTTGAAACATCCGCAGCTGTGATGAAGTTGGAGGACAAGGGCCATGCAGTGTGCCGAAGACTATAAGAGAGGGAGTCATTTCGGACGTTGTTTTCGCATTCCTCTTGTCTCTTCTTTCTTACTTCTTCTTTCAGGTTTACAGCCATGTGTGAGTCAAGTTGACTCTCTGTCTTTCGGATGTTGGCTGATCCTCGTCAAGATCTCATATTCAACCGCGATGACGCCAACCCCTCTATCGCGGAGCTGTCTTCCTACCATTATGTCCCCACCGAGTGGATTTGCGCCCTTTTTGTTTCCTTGTTCGGATTGAGCACTCGTGGGTCGTTGCCGCTATTATTCACAATGTCCTGATCAGTTGATCAAGTTATGGTTATCTAGTCGTGCATGTCGGTCAAGCATTTTACTTCAGGCTTTGGTTTTTGCTCCCAACCGCCGGCATCGCGGGAATCCTTGAAATCATCGGCTGGAGTGCCCGCCTATGGTCAAGCAAGAACCCACTAAATGACCAACCTTTCCTCATACAGTACATTTTTTCTTTCTGGTTTCACCTATCAATGCAGCGGCTAACGACGGATTTTGAAGGATATCCACGACTATCATCGCTCCGACACCATTGGTAGCCGCAAACTTCATCCTGTTGGGTCGCATCATTTCTCGATTGGGTCCTCGCTACAGTCGCCTTAGTGCACGGTGGTGTGAGTTTTTTCTGTAGCTTTTCCAATGGATGCTTGCTTACATCTTGGAGTATAGACACCGGCATATTCTTGACCTGCGTATGTTCATCATTCATCAGAGGGTACTACTTCAATCGCTCACATTTTGTGCGTTG
Source organism: Amylostereum areolatum (assembly GCA_012932865.1). NCBI lineage: Eukaryota > Fungi > Basidiomycota > Agaricomycetes > Russulales > Stereaceae > Amylostereum > Amylostereum areolatum. The sequence continues at coordinate 208,361 of SAXG01000071.1, forward strand.
GAAGGACATCGTTGCTTTGATCGTACAAGCGGCAGGAGGCGGCATTGCTTCGGGATCCGAACCCGATCTTGTGAGTATACTGCTAGATATATACCACCCAAACATATCTCACACCATTCTCAGGGTGGCAACATCATGCTCGGCGGTATCGTTTTTCAACTGGGTATGTGTCGGGCACCGATGTTCACCTCTCTTAGTGTTCTCGGGGCTGACGTTAGCTTCACAGTTGCTATCATCTGCTATGTGGCTTTGGCAGCCGAGTTCCTCTTCCGTTACATCAATGACAGGCCAATCGGGAGGCGCAATAACCACTTCGATTCCCGCGTGCCCACTACACAGCGCATGAAGCTTATGTTGGCCGGCATGACGCTTATGACAATCTTCATCTTCATTCGGTATGTTTCCCTTCTACTCCTCACAGAACTGAGCCTGATGGCTGTTCTTGTACAGGTCTATTTATCGTACTATCGAACTTTCTGACGGATGGTCGGGTACGGTGATCTCGACGCAATGGCTCTTCAGTACGCTCTCTCTGTTACTCTTCGCTGCCTATATTCTAATCGTATTTCGTAGATGTGTTCGACGGCGCGATGATCGTGCTCGCTTTCTACACACTCAACGTCCTTCATCCTGGTGTTCTTCTTGTTCCCGAAGAGAAGACACTAGAAATCTCGTCGAACGGCTCAGTCTCACCTCTGGCGAATGGTATGAAAGCCTGATCGTCTCGCCTTCCACCCTCAATGGCACCGACCAAAGTCATTCCTTGTATCCACTTATTGTTGTTTTCTTTTACTGTTGTATCGACATGGACAATTGCATATACGTATTACTATTCCGCACGGTCAGGAGGACAAGCATCGTGGACGTCTCTCTCACAATACTCGTCAATGGTCGGTCTGTACTCTACTTACGAACCATGTGTATCATTGCCTAGCGCATGATGGGTGAAGCAGGAATAACATGTGCCCCCCCTTCTCTCTGTCTCTGTCTTCGCCCTCCTCATCTCTGCCGTTCTTTCATGTAGGTAACATCAAACTAACAGTCGGTCAAAGCTTCGACGAGCTTCGTACTACTCGCGCGTTGTGGCAACATTTGGGCAACATCGAGGAACAAATATATATACGATATCGAGACATACTCGAAAAACATAGCACGTTCACTGACACAATAGTTAAACAAGAAGAAGACCAGAGATACGTACGAGAACAACGAATCGTTACGAAGCCTAGCAAGATCAATTATTATTATGGATACAGTAGACTGGCGTCTCTAATGCCCCGTCGGAGGGAGGTCTTGACCAGCGGGTGGATATGGTTTCGGAGGGCGCGGGAATCCAAGTCTGGATGTGCCTCCTCTTCCCATTGCCAGCTGGTAGCGCGCCCAAAGTCGATGATCCTGAACGACGAGGTGCACTGTTGGCGACAATCCGGCGGGAGAGACAACGGCCCCGGCTGTCCGACCACATTACGGGTGGCGAGGGAGTAGTGGATGTACTTCTCCGCATGTAAGCGGAGAACGAGCGAAGAGACCGTGTTCCTTGAGGAATCCGTTTAGCCATCGACGAGTAGGAAAAGGACGAGAGGGACACACTGTTCCAGAGGTGATCGATACGGTCGTCTTTCTATCGATTGCCCGCACCCCTCGAGTAGCAATATAGGGCTGAGTGACAATAGGGCACTCTTGAGTCTCTGTCGACTCTCATCAGTGATGCCGTCCAAGAGTGCATCGTCTTCGTAGACGATGGGTTCGTAGTAGCCATAAAACTTGGGCACGACCGCCGGGAAAACGACGGGTGGCACGTCGGGTTTCGCCGGATCGTACGTGCAGACATCTTCCTGCAGATGACGGCTGAAAGTTTGATAGAGTTTTCCTTCGCTTCGGAGCTGCTCGCGATCCTTGATATCGTTGTTGGCGAGTTTGCACACGACGGTGGCCTCGCCTTCATCGTTGGAGCCAGGGAGTGTAAGGTGAGAGAACTTGATCGGGGCAGTATACGCGTAGGAGTGGTTACCCTCGCCGATCTGGCGCTCACGACCGAAGTCGAGAGTTGCAACGCGCCCGCCATGAGCTTTTTGTGCATCTTCCCCGGCTAGGTCATGCATGTCACGGTCAGCATTGTGAATATGTGGACATATGGAGATCCACGCACTGCCAACCCAAGGGGTGTGCTTGATTTTCGGGTAGCGTCTGATGAACTTCATCGTATTGGACGCAAGATAACGACCTTTCAGCTCGTTGAAGACTGCGTAGTTTGACATGCCATAGGTGCCATGAACAATAAGGATATCGGAAAGGTGCGTCTTCGGTATGTAACAGTCCAGAATGTGTGGCTTTGCTTTTTGGGGCGGCGACGGCGGCGACGTACTTTTGCTTTGGAGTGGAGTCGGTGGAGAGGGAGAGGGACCGGGAGAAGCTGGTGCAGGAGACGACCCGAGAGTTGTTTTGGGGCCTACATGTATGGGATTAAAAAATTAGAGTTAGGGGTCATTGAGCGAGGCGACGCACCTGTCGAGCTACCCTCGACGCTGCTCTTTTGCGATGGATCCTGTTAGGCAGCAATCAATACACGCGAGCCATTGCACGAAGGGGAGATACACACCGCCGTAGCATCGTCCTTTAGAGTGACGATGGAGGACCAAGGGTGGCGTATGAACGTCTTCAAACGTGCATCGCGCACCCTCGCCGCATGTGCCTCCCATCCGCCATAGTTGAGATCGTGCAGCATTTGAGGTAGCTCGACGACGTCGTACTTCTTCAACGAGATGGGTCGGTAAAGTTGGCGCTGAGAGCGAAGAAGGTGGAATCGTTCGCGATGGTCAGAGTAGGGGGAGTCGTCGACCTCCCAGCTGCCGGTGGAAGCTCTTCGGCGGCGTGGAAGTTGGTGAGCCCCAGGCCACCACGAGGCCTGTGGACGGCGACAAAGAGTATAGTTCTGCGGGTCTTCGAGAGTCATCACTGGTAGTGGAAAGGAGGGAAGACGCAATAGGGGTCACCACGAAATAATTTATATAGGAGAGTTGCAGGTGCATGGTGATGATCGGGTCGAGCGCGCCACTTTTTTCGACACGCGGCGAAGTGTACAAGCGACGCACAATCCGAAACGAGAGGAATAAGAGACTATGGGTTATATGTTCAAGAGATCGTCCCGTACGTCCGAGCTGGACAATGAGCGATGGTTCAACAATGGAGCGGTGCGACAGCATTGAGTAGTACAGTCGCTTGACGCACGATATTGGGATAAAATCATGGTGGCAAAGCGAGGATAAGCAATTGACAGTTGATATCGTTTGACATCGCGGACAAAATGAGAGTGTCGAGTGTCGCCGGATGGGTCGGATAGCCTGTTGAGATAGATTGTGAAAAGGAGCAGAACCGCCGAGAACGCGTCGCCGAGTCACACTCGAGTTCAACGCGATCACGTGGTGTTTTGTGGTTGCCGAGAAGGCCGATCTGTGCCGGGGTTGTTTCCAGTTCTTCCGAGTCACCGACCTTCCGTTGGTTCGTCGGCGGCTGCTTCACGACTCGGATCTTCCAGCTTCCAATCTTGTTCCCGACGGCAATGTATCCTTCAAGCCTGGCTTCACAGGCGACTTACCCTTTTAGAACGAGAAAACACCGCAAGCTAGGCCTGCCGCCTGCGTACCGAATCGCTGTAAGTACTCTCCGGGGACCCCGTGGCGCCCAAGCAGCCCACATGTACCCACACGTGTTTGCGCTCTATAAAAGGCCTTTGATATTTACACCGTCGTGGTCCCCGACGTTCCCCTCCGGTTCCTCCTCGTCCCGATCCTGCGACGTCCTAGCTACGTCGCTCGTCGTTCAGGATTCACCATGTCCGACTCCAGTGAGCATCTCCTGTCCGATCTTCTCGCGCTCATTCTTTTCTAGCCCCCATTTCCTCTGGCCCTCCATTAGATCCTGCCCTGGCCTCGCCCTACAACTACGTCCCCACGACGCGTCCGCGGCGCACTCCGCCAAGGCGACGACAAGGCGTGAAGGCGTGCACGGGCGGTGTAAGACGGAAGGAGGGCGGACAGGGCACGAAGCGCGCGCGGGACGCTGACGACGTGCAAAGGCCCGAGGCGCAATTCGCGGTACCGGAGGTGCTGGCTGAAAATGATGCTGGTGGACGATTGGGAGTGACGAAGAACTACCAGGTGCGTCTGACTTTGTCGGGCTCTTTTTTTTTTTTGTGGCGGTGGCTTACGGGTATGATAGCTGGTGACGCTACCGCGATCCCCGACGGTCGCTGAGCGCTGAGCTTCTGCAAGAGTTCAGGCCGTTCAGGGAGCACGCTCTTTCCAACAGTAATAAAATTGCCATATATATGCACCAATCCGCCGTACATGTTTCGTAACTTTCACTTGTAATTACGGCTGATAACGTAGACGTCAGTTTCCACCAGCGTCTCGCTCGTGTGCAAATGACCCTCCGTTTGCGGCGATATGTGGAAGAAAGCAGCAACCATATCCCTCTTCTTGCTCTCTTCCGGCGCTTTCCATCACTGGTGATTAGAATGGTGGGACGGTCTGCTGATTTCCACTGCATATTAGGGATGTCCAGGTCTTGCCCATATGTACACGCCACTACTACCACGGTCACCACGACCATCCAACGCCCCATACAAAACGCCCCGTGCGCTGTCACGGAGGCTGTCAACCCAAATTCCAGCCTGGAGCTTCCTTCGAATTTATAATTTTTCCGCTCAGACCGCAAGACCAAGTTGGACCTCGTTATGGAACCTCGCGGCCGCCTTCAAAAACTTATAAAGAAGACCAGGGCGTCAGGTTTTTAGGAGCAATCCTTGGGTCTAGACATCATGTCACTGACTGGTATACCGCTTGTCGACGCAGGGGTCCTCCTCCTCTCCTTCCTGTTTTCGTATAGCCTCTACATCCGACTCCGAGGTCGTGAGGCCATCGAAAACTTACCTCCCGGACCCAAGGGCTGGCCTCTCATAGGCAACATATTGGACATCCCAAAGCACTCGCAGTGGCTTGCCTATGCAAACTGGGCGCGGGAGTATGGTGAGTTTGGTTGCTTTGATTGGCGCGAACAAGGACTGAATCGTTATCATCAGGCTCGCCTCTCGTACATGTCAACTTACTAGGCACGTACTTCATGGTCGCGAATGATATAGCAACAGCAAAAGAACTTCTGGACAAAAAAGGCTCCAACTTCAACCTGCGGCGAGTCTTGCCTTGTCTCTCCCAGGTCTTCGTAGTACTGATCCAAGGCACATTTAGACCCCGTCTTCCAATGATCAACGAAGCGTGCGTTGGCCCTAACGGTATAGCTGAAGACCCATTTTCTAAATACATATTCCCTCTTCAGCATCGGGTTTGGCTGGAGCTTCGCGTTTTCACCAGATTTAGAGAAGTGGAAAATATGCCGTCCCGTGTTCCAACGACACTTCCGTCAAGCTGAAACTCGAAAATGGAGGTCACACATGGAGAGAATGACTATCAGCCTACTGCAACGTTTCTTGGAAACGCCGGACAACTTCCTTCACCACATCCCGCAGTGCGTGCTTCCTCGATTAGTGTAAACATTGTACATGACTCAACTTCAATGATAGCATGGCGAGTTCACTGATCCTAGACATGGTCTACGGCATGAAGGTCAAACCCGAGAACGACGAGTTCATCGCTTACGCCGATAGCGCTCAGGAAGGTTTCAATAGATCACTGGATGGATGGGCTGTAGAAAGTTTTCCATGGCGTGAGTAGTGCCTATTATTCACTGTAGCTCCGTGTGTTAACGGGCTATGATCTCAGTCCAACACCTACCGTCTTGGCTTCCTGGAATGGGTTGGAAGAAGCAGACTGATGAATGGAAGCGCGATACTCTGAGCATGTTGAACGCCCCTTATGAGTGGTTCAAGGGAGAGCTTGTGGGTTGTACTTATATCGCAACGTGCTCCGTGTTTGACGGTGCTGTAGGGTCAAGGAAGAGCGGTAAATTGCGCGGCGACTGAGTTGTTGGACGACTACAGCGACGATGCGATCTTCAATTCAAATGAATATAACATCAAAAGCATCTGCGCTACCGCTTACTTGGGTACGCTGGGTCTCTTGCGATATCGAAAACCCGTAATTCATCGTTTACATTCTCTAGGCGCCGCGGACACAGTGCGTGGCCATGCTGTACTGACATATATATCCTCGTTCTAATTCTCGGCCCCAGACTGTGGTCTATTTCAAAGCTTTCATCCTCGCCATGCTTCTCTTTCCGGAGGTGCAACGACGTGCACATGAAGAGTTGGACAGAGTCATCGGGGACACCCGTCTTCCAGGGTTCTCGGATGAGAACGGGCTACCATATATATCGGCACTTGTGAAAGAAGTCCTTCGCTGGGGAACTATCGCACCTCTGGGTACGCTTTTTTTGTCTTTTGCTCGCTTTATGTCTCTTTCGAAGAGCACCTACTGTTGGGAATAGGGATGCCACACGTCAGCGCCGAGGATGACGTATACAAGGGCTACTTCATCCCCAAAGGCACAGTCATAACGTGGAACGCGTGGTAAAGCGCCACCTACTAAACTTCGAGTCCCACTAAATGTTGACACAGGGCGTTTATGAACGACCCATCCACCTACCCTGAACCGGACAAGGTGCGCCCAGAAAGATTTCTAACGGCCAGTGGCCAGCTCGACACGAGCGTGCAAGGTCCAGACGCTGTCTTTGGTTTCGGAAAAAGGATCTGTCCGGTAAGCCAAGTACTGGTCAATCTCCACATGGTACTACCCTACCAACCCGGCCTAATCCTAGGGTCGATTTATGGCGCACGATTCGATGTGGTACACCTCGGTCTGCATACTCTCCGTGTTCGACATCACGCCGAAACCAGGACAGCCCTTGCCGTCTGAACCCTTGTTTCATCCCGGGTTGATTTTGTAGGTCGGACCGTCGTGAACCCCATGTCTGCGCTTACCCATCGTGTACTAGACATGTGAACCCTTTTGAATGTGACATCAAGCCGCGCTCCGAGCAGGCGACCCGGCTGATACCAAAGAGTCAGGGGCCTACCAGCGCATAGTAGTCAGGCTGCCCTTTCCGATGGCGGATTGGAGTTCCAACTGTTGATCTTGCATTAGCTCTGGTGGTACGCCGGTTGTATGTGGCAAGTGGGAAATCGAACGCCAATTTCTAGATACTTAAGATTCAGAGTCATAAGATAAGATAAGAAGCCGACCATGAACGTGAACTCGCTCAACTTCTCAAGATCTCACCAAGCGTCGGTCCCCGCCTTGCCAGTGGAAACCTTGAAAAGAACGTTTTTCCATGGCTATGCCTGTCTTGACGAAGGACCGCGTTCCGATTTGGAGACCTGACGCGACGACTGGCCCGTTATACGAAGTCGATGGGCAAGATCAATCGTTGGGGGTATACAGGCCAGATGTCCTCAGGACGATCGAAGCTGAAATCGACGCTTTGGATGGAGATCTAAGGGCCCTCAGCATGGATATCCATGGTATGCTACATTTGCTGCGCCACCTCTCGGTCTTCGAACATTACTACAGGTCACCCTGAGCTCATGTTCGAGGAAAAGTCGGTACTTTCTCGCAAGTCCCGAACGGATCACTCACTATAACCACGCATTTGCGCCATCCTTTCAGGCATGCGCATGACACTCTGACCTCGTTCATGAAGAAGCGCGGATGGGATGTTCAAGAGCACTTTCACTTGAAGACGGCCTGGATTGCCACTTTCACTAACGGCAGCGGCGGTCGCACACTGGGTGTGAACTCAGAAATGGACGCCCTTCCCGGGATCGGACATGCTTGTGGTCACAATCTAATCGCGATTTCTGGTGTCGCCGTCGCGCTTGCCGTCAAAGCAGCTATGCTCAAACACGATATCCCTGGCAAGGTAGCTCTTTTGGGAACGCCAGGTTTGTCCCGCGCACATACGTCGGCTAGGCTTCTGATATGTTACCATCATAGCGGAGGAGGGGGGCTCTGGGAAAGCCATTCTACTGGAGGCTGGGGCATACGAAGGAATGGACGCGTGTCTTATGCAAGTGTCTCCCTCCTTCCTGCCGCTTATAGAGGGAAATGACTGAAAGTGCTATAGGTCCCATCCGGCCCCGGGCCCAATCCATGGTGCAAGTCTCTCCAGTTGCTTAGCTCTCGAACGCGTAACGGTTGAATATCACGGCCACACGTGCGTGGCGTGGTCATCCTCTTCTTCGCGACTTCAAACTTAAGATACCATGTTGCAGCGCGCATGCAGCTCTTGCACCTTGGGAAGGGCAGAATGCTCTGGATGCAGCGGTGTCAGCATATTCAAGTATCGGACTGCTTCGCCAGCAGATCAAACCCAGCCATCGCGTGCACGGAATCATTGAGGGAAAAAACTGGGCGCCGAACAGTACGCTCCTGCTCCTGGCCATATCTTCGTTTTTTGACCTATTGACAGTTATCCCGGACTATTCCAAGATGACGTGTGTGTTTCTCTGCGACAATCGTTTGTCTGTTAACACACCCTCGTACAGACTATATACACGCGCTCCGACAAGGGCCGAAGTACAATTACTTGAACCTCGGGTTCGGGCATGTGTCGAGTACGTCAATAGACACTCCTTCAATTTACTCGTCCTTATATTCTATCTTTGCGAAGGGCGGCGGCGTTGGCGACCGCCTGTACATGCAATATCACCCCCCCTGGAAAGCCAACGTACGATCTGCGTCAGAATAAAGCGTTAGGTTTGCAGGTACCTAGCTCTTGTCTATCGGTATCGCTGACAATGTATTCCACTAGGTGATACATTTGCCGAGACGTTCAGGAGTAAATACGGCCCCATCGACTATGAGTTTGGAATTGCAAGTGCATCAACGGACTTTGTGCGTTATTCTTATATTTTGAATGCGAATATCGACCGTGATTCATATCGTTTCCAGGGAAATATAACATACGGTATGATATATGTCGCCCAGGGTGGCATGAATGTGGTATCAAGCTTAACTTCGTTCGTCCAGCCCTCCCCTCTCTCCATCCCGGATTTTGTAAGTCTGGCAGCATTCATTCACGAGTACCTCGGAATGAAACGCCATTCCAGCGATCCCTACTCAGCCTAACGGTGGAAACCATACTGTGGCATTCACGGAAGCTGCAGCCACACCGGAGGCACATAAGGCTTGCCTCAATGTCTCAAAGGCACTTGCCCTGGCAGGCCTTCGCGTCCTCGCCGATGATGACTTTTTCTCCAAGGTATGCCCAGGGCTGTCATGAAAGGATAACAATGGACTTCACGGCTTGCAGGTCAGGTCTTCATTCGAAGAAGAATTTGGAAAAGCGAGCGTGGTATGAGATTGCGCCGGAACGGAAGTTCCTACAATGTATGTATGATAGGAGAACACTTCAAACATGTCCCATATGCTTGTCCTGAGCGTCCGGCGCATTACACGAGAATACAGGACTACTGGCACAGCCGGTTGGTTACTTTCCTAGCATCAGGTCTGCACACTTCTCCGCCACAGCAACTGTCGGGGCCTGAAGGTGGGTCGCCGGGATCCAAGGAAACACTGACGAGTCCGCAATGCGCAAGTTGGCAAACCCGTGCACGTTCAGGCGATCGTCTACAACTCCTCCCCCTTCTGCATCGTGTTCAGGAGCCATCCGACAAGTCGACGAGTAATGGTACGTGGTCCGATTGCGTCCGCGGATGAATGTGTCCAATGATGCGTCATCTTCAGCTTCGGGGGAGCGCCAATCGTGGAGGGTATATCCTTGCGCTCGCATGCGGTCACGAAGGCGGAGGGAGAGACGGACGCAGGCCCGGAGAGGGGCGAAGTCGTCCGGGTTGGAAAGGAAGCGGGGGTCGATGCGTAAGGCGTCGGCGGGGTCGGAAGACGCAAGACGGACAGTACCCTTACTTTTGGGGCGTAAGAGAACACATAGGAAGCTATACACGCCGTTCTTCTTATCCCAGTCGAACCCATCTCCCGTGTCGTACGCCATCTATATGCATCATGATGAATTACAGCCATACGGAGAGATATAAAGTGGCATACAGGCATGATCTCAACGTCGGGAAGAGTCTTGCCATCCGCCTTCTCCATTTGCGTGGGAAGACCATTGCTATCCAGAAATGCTGAAGAGGTAAATATCGCCATTTGCAACACCGGGGCCAGTAGAAGGCCGGTTCCAAATAGCAAGTAGCGAAAGAGTTCTATGATGAAAACCCATGGCCTTTTCTCCAGCGCGAGAAGCGACTCCTTCATCGGCACATCGTATGAAACGGAGACGCCGAAATGGTCTTGCTATGGGCAAACGTCAAGAGCTATTCGCTGGCACCCCAACGCAAGCGCAGAACGCACCAAGTTAGATCCGACAGCGGGGAGATCCTTGATGACTTTGATACCATGTTCCTTCAAATGTTCGACCGGACCCACGCCACTGATGGAACAATAAGTCCAAAAGGTATACAGTCGTGTAGGCGCGTAGCATACCTGAGCATCAATACTCGGGGTGATCCAAAAGGTCCGGCTGACAGCACAACCTCTTTCGCTGCACGGACAGTTTTAGTGGTCCCGTTCGCACTTGTTATGACCACGCCTCGGACGACATGACGACCACTAGTCTCGTTGTCGATCTCGAGCCTGGACACTGTGGAGTTCGTGCATATGTGTAGCCTCTCGCGTCTCTCCAATGCTAAACTTTTAGGAATGAATGCGTGGAAGGTCGAGTGACGACGAGCGTGGTCGTCCCGCGTGAGGTGAATGCGACCACATCCATAAGAAGGATGATCTGGAGAGTTGAGGTCGCCGATGTAGGGAAGGCCGACGGCACGACAAGCTTCCTTAGTGCTGCAGGACACCATCATCATCGTCTGACCGCCATCCCCATTCAATGTAACTCACTGTTCGAATCCGCTAAAAGCCAAGTCTCCACCATCCGAATTGTGCCATTCACCTGGAAGTGACTTGTCGTCTCGGGGAGCGTTACGCAAGATGATGCGTAACTTACCTTTGGTGTTGTGCACGTCTGGGTCGCATGCATAGTTCGCATGCTCCGATTTCAAGAAGTACGGCTTGAGATCCTTCCACCCCCACCCATCCCTGCCAGCTGCCTCCCAAGCATCGTATTCAGCCGGAAGTCCACGCGTATAGAGCATTGCATTGATCCTCGACGAACCGCCGAGCGCCTTGCCAACGTACAGAACACGGTCTTGGTTGATCTCCTGCTGATACTCTGAGGTGATTCTGAGTGTGCGGGAGCCGTCAGAAGCGAAATCGGAAGAAAGTAGCGGCACGCGGGATGCCCATGTGTCCGCAACTGGGCCTTGCTCGAGGAGCAAGACACGATTGGAAGGGCCAGCACTTAGTCGGTTCGCGAGAACGCAGCCTGCTGTTCCGCCACCTGGTTTAAACGTGTGTAAACATGTAAAGTACGAGACCGGAGGCCGAAGTGGGCTCACCTACGATGATGTAGTCGTATTCTTCCGCAAGTTCAGACACCTTCGTTTCGGGATACTTGGTAAACCAAGGGATGAAACCCATAGCAAGGGTTGAGGAAAGGGTGGATTTTCTCGTCGACGGCGTGATGTCTCTGTATGAATGTATGAGAACCTGCGGTTTTGATGATTCAACTTGGAATGAAGAGCGGCGAGGCCTCGGGCGCGAGGGTGAGTTCGATCCTGTTCGATCTCAGGCGACCTGAGGCTAACCGACCCTATCAGCGACAAGAACGGCGAACCTTGTCTAACCTTCCTACTCACCTCGACCACCTAAATGCTCTGAACATTCGCTTCGATATCGTAAGAGCTTGTAGCTATTTTCAGAGTACTGACACCAGTGGGCCCCATTGGTACTCACACTCACTACACCCGGAATCCGAGACCATATTAGAAGTCACGGACTTCCCACGGTCTCCCCACTTCTTCGCTCCGCTTCTGCCTCGGAGTGTCGTCCACCCTTGGATCCGCTCTCCCCCGCTTCCCTCGTCCTCTTACATCTCTCTCGCAATCTATCATGCCACCATCTCGTAGGGGAAGTGGTAGCGTTACGCTGCCTTCGGGACAGACGCTCGCGTTTCACACAAGGACACACGATGAGGAGGACCTCCCCCACGCAACCAAGAAGTGCGCATCTCCTCCTGCTTTACCAGCGTTCACATCAAGTTCACATCTTATGTCGATGTTGACAGAACCATGGCAGATCATTTGCGGAAGTATGAGAGTTTGTGCGTATCTTGTTGACTACGCGATTGGCAGAGACTGGCTAATCAGCCGTCGTTTCAGGTTCACGCTCACTCCCCAGAGGATGCGCATGATCGTCGAGGCGTTCAAAGACACTCTTGAAGTTGGTTTGGAAAAGCCAGGTCAGACTGTGGTATGTCATCGGCTCTGATTCTCTGTTAGCATCTTTTTACCTCGCTATCCTCTGTCCATCTACGGCGACTTCACCTTGCCATGGCTTTCGTCTCCTATCCGCATTCCGTTTCCATCTCTACTCTTTGCTCAACACGGATCAGTCATCTTCATTCTCTCCCTTGCTGACCTTCCACTTGGTTTATCCCGTAGCCCATGATCCCCACCTATGTTTTCGGTTGGCCAACAGGCAAAGAAACGGGCGACTATCTTGCCGTCGATCTCGGTAAGGTCTAAGTATATTCATTCCACGATCCTTGCTCACAAAACACCGGCCTAGGTGGTACCAATTTACGTGTCTGCCTCGTTACTCTCCAGGGCGATGGCAAATTCGAGATCACACAGTCAAAATACCGTCTCACCGAGGAGCAGAAGCAGGAGGATGGCCAGAAACTGTTCGATTTCTGTGCGGAATGCCTCAAGACGTTCGTCAGGTCGAACTACGAAGAGGGATCCATCAAGGACGGGGACCTCTTACCTCTCGGATTCACGGTGAGTTGCATCTACACAATGACGTCACCTCGACAATCCTCCCAACTATCGTACGCGAAGCTGACGATCCAGGTCCGCTCGTAGTTCTCATATCCATGCACGTAAGTTTACCGGGGTACCGCCTTCTGATGTCTGTCCCAACGTACCGCTGACTTGTCATTTGTAGACAAGATCGCATCGACCAAGGCAACCTTATCCGATGGACGAAAGGCTTCGGTGCACCAAACACAGAGGGCCGCGACGTTGCTGAGATGTTCCGCCAAAGCCTTGAGAAATATGTACGCTGTCCTTGCCTCGCCTCTTCTCCTGCGTCTGACCATCCAGAACAGAAAGTCCCGGTCCAACTGACAGCTCTTATCAATGACACCACTGGAACTCTCATTGCCTCAGCTTACGTGAATCCGCGGACGAAGATCGCGGTCATCTTCGGTACAGGTTGCAATGCCGCCTACATGGAACGTGTGGGCAGCATCCCCAAGATCAAGAACTTAGGTCTCGAGGACGATTCTGAGATGGCCATCAATTGTGAATGGGTATATACTCTTATGCCTCTGATTTATCCCTTTCTGAGCTGGTGTCAATTGCAGGGTGCATTTGATTCCTTCCAACACGAGCATCTCCCCCGTACAAAGTACGACCAGATCATTGACGAGAAGTCCAATAAGCCGGGAGAACAGGCTTTCGAGGTCAGTTCTTATGTACTACCTCTTTACCTACCCCAGATGCTAACCTACTCTTAGAAACTGATTTCAGGGCGGTATCTGGGCGAGATTCTGCGTCTTGTCATCTGTGAACTTATTGATGACGGTGTGCTGTTCCTTGGTCAAAACACGTACAAGATCGAAATACCATATGCTCTGGATACTGCGTTCTTGTCTCTCATGGAGAGGTGCCATACCCTTCTTCCCTTTCGATCTCGGAATTGTTGCTGATCCATGACATCGCAGTGATCCCACGGAGGAGCTCCTGATGATCATTGGTATCTTCACGCACTTTTTCGCACTGGAAACCACGTTAGCGGAACGGCAATTTTTCCGTGCATTGGCTAAGCTGGTAGGACGCCGTGCAGCCAGATTGAGCTCCTGCGGTATTGCGGCGATCGTCAGCAAGATGGGATACCTAGAGGAGGGTTGTTCCGTTGGCGCCGATGGCTCGCTGTATAACGTGTGTTCCCCTCCATTGACGTATACCTCTCCACGTCATTCAATGGCATCTGTAGAAATACCCTGGCTTTCCGGAACGCGTACACGAAGGTCTACAAGATATTTTTGGTGATAAGGGGCGGTGCGTGCATTTCGACTGATTCTGATTAGGAGAAAACTCATAAACTTTGACTCATCAGCAACATCGTCACATACCACGCAGAAGATGGAAGCGGTGTAGGTAGCGCCATCATTGCCGGTACGTGTCTTCTTTGTTGTGCTAGGAGGCAGCCTCGTTTGATATCTATTGTCACAGCCATGACGAAAATTCGGAAGGACAAGGGCCTATACCTTCACGTCTGAATATCCATTGGACCGTCCGTGTGTACTTGACGTCAACTTTAGACTATGTATCCGCCTATCAAAGGTCACCGCTGTTGTTCTCTAGGGGCAGGATTTATGGTATGTAGCATCACAGCGACCGGAGCACGTTGTAGGATATGGCAGTGTGGTAGTGGTGAAATATAACAAGACGTTTGTACTATCACACACTTGTGTCCACGAGATGATCGGAATGCAAGGCGGCACTGGCCTGTGGCGTGATCGTGAGTGTTCCACACTTTACGTTTGTACATAACTTTGTTGATCAAGCGGAAGACAAGAACTTGCCCTCAGCATTTGCGCAGCCACATCCTCGCCGTCTGTACATACTCATCATTCCGACCGATGCTCCTATCTTTGATTCTGTGCTTTGTCCAGCAGCACGCTCGGGTCTGTGCCGATATTCGGGCTAGTCGGGCTGTGGATGGAATAAAGGTAAACGGTGCAGGTGATCGTTCCCCACAACCGTCCATCATGACTACTGCAATCCTGGCTGGTTTAGCTACGCTCAAGCTCGGTTGTGTCTGCTTTGGATTGTGTCTGTGCGTGCTTGTTTCGCCGTCTCTCATCCTTGCTGGCTCATACATATTGTAGACGGGAGTACGTAGGTAACGTGGCCTACGATTTGGAGTACATGGTCGGGAAACGCCCGAGAAGATGGACTACGTGGGTATGTGCAGTTGGTGCTATTACCGTATTCTATGCTCAAGCATGTGCGCATAGATCTATCTTTCGTGCAGGATGACCACACTCGCGGGCGTGACCATGGTATTTGCTGCCCTGAATATCAGGTATCATGTTCACTGCCAGGTGTGTTTGTTCTTCTGCTCAACAGGAGCCTGTTTTAACTAAAGGCCCAGGCAATATATGTGACAACCACTGTGAGCCCTTTAGCCATATCAGCATGAAACGGTGTCTATAACCAAGGCGTTGTAGGTCGCCTGTTGGGTTGCGTATCAGCTAGCCACCGTCATTATTGTGCTCCGAATGTATGCATTTTCTCTGCTACACCTTAGCATGGACGAGCTAACCATGATTGTTGGGATTGTAGAGTAGTGGTGTGGAATCACAGAACGCAGGTAACCCTGTTTGCGCTGGCTACATGGTTGACGACGATTCCGTTCTTCATAAGAGGCGAGTCTGTCTTGTACTAACCACATATTTACATGTTCTAAAACCTAACATTTCACGTTCAATAGACCTGATTGCGGTACGGCGTTTCGTCCTGTGTCACTCGACCTGGTCGCTCTGATCACAAATGTTGGCTCCAGACTCACTCAATATGGACTCCCGAAGCGTCAGCATGCATCGTGATGTTCAACTCCAAAGAAAGAGATCTCGAGGTCGTGACGATTTGCACGGATTTCGTCCTGGTACTGCTTATGCTGTCAGGGTTAGTGCGAAAATCCCAGGCGGGGCCGTTGGACCTCTGGGGGATACTCACACGACAAGTGAGGAACTTCTAAACTCCAAACCTACGTAGTATTGAATTATTACACCAAGGCTTTCGTATGGCTTGGTCTCACGATTTTGGCTGAAGTCCCTACCGTGGTGTGTGCCTTCGTATATCTCATGTCTTGGGTGTGGCACGCTGATCAGAATTTCCTTCCAAAGGTCCTAATGAGTACACCGGGGATCTATGGTCCGTCCACGGTTCACTATCTGCGAAAGCATCGCTTAAACTTATGTATGCTCTTTTTCAGACAGCAATGTCAAGGTGGTAAGTCAAATGCATTTTCCTATCTGTCTGGAACACGCTTCCTGACTTGCGCACCAGATATTTTGGGTACCTAAAAGTGCGTTTCATCTGTCCTCCAGTCTTCGTCTCACTGACCACGTCCTGTTGTCGCCAGTCCTTATCATGTGAGACCATAGACTCGTCGCTAGTCCACCAAGCATTTACCAAGTCCAACAGCTCCACCGGTGCTACACGTATGTACCGCGCACTGACCGAATTCATCGATATCGGATCCGGATACCGGTGCGTCTTCCCTGCGTCTTGTGTGCGCAATCGTCTGAGCAAGCTTTGCTAGGATGTCCTCCTCATCATTCACAGCGTCGGATTTCGGACCCATACTTCAAAACCCCACCCGCGAGAACCTTATTCCGCCCATGGAAATCACTGTGCACACAGAGTATATGCAAGTCGAGGAGGAGCCAGATGCAGTGACGAAGCAAGCAATTCGAAAGGCTATGAAAAAAGATGGAGCGCGCCACTTGACAAAGAGGGACCTGGAGTTCTTATAGGAGAAAGCTTATGCAGACAGAGGTATTTATTTCACTTCAGACTGTACTATCCTGTGTTTTTGTAATGGTAGATCAGGTCGAACACTGAGTCCTAAGAACGTTCAAATTACAACAAAGAAAATAGAGCTAAGAACATGGCAGCCTCCTTCACGCCGCCTTCATGTTCTTCCGATAGCGCAGAACTACGCCGGAAGGCGGTTTCCCGATGTCAGTGAAACCAATTTCCGGATAGGGTATCTTGTCCAGTCCCTCTCCGTGGGGACCTTCGAGTGAGAGGTTAAAAGAGTAGAGGAAAAGCGCGGTGGTGATCTTGACGACCATTCTCGCAAGCCGCTGGCCCGCGCACGGATGGTGCCCTTAAGTTTCAAGATGGATCTATTCAGCCAACGAAGCAGATATTATTGGGGAGCACACTCGCCTGCTCCCCACGCAAGGAAGCTCTTGTCCGTAAGTTTTCCACGGTGGCGGTCGGGGTCGAACGCTTTCGGATCTGGGTATAGTTCAGGGTCAAAGTGCGCATCCGCCGTCATATACATGGCATGTTCTCCGTGGCGAATGACCCTTCCGCCGATTTCTACATCGGGTCCAAGATTCTGGCGGGAGTTGATCCCGTTGAAAGTCAGTCGGAGAGTCTCCCGGAAACAGAGATCGAGAGTCGGGAGGGACTGTTCCCACTCGAGGAATGGGAGAGTGGACAAGGTTTCGACCGTAGAAATATTCGAGGATGTATGCGCGGCCACGAACGCATCGACCTCCTTCCGAATACGCTCCTGCCAGGTGGGGTGCTCACAGAGGAGGATGAGGAACCAGCGGAGAACGGAACTCGTGTTGCCTTGGCCAGCAAATATAGTGACGAACAAGCACTGCATGCCAAAACAATCAGCGTGAGTCGACGAACCCATGAGCGCAGTGGCTACGTACTTTGACTGCTTCCGTCGAGTCGATGTCCTCAGCTTGCAGAATATGGGGTATACAGGCATCGGATTTGCGTTGAGTGCAGTTCGCGTACTCGTCCGAAATCAGTCGCCATAGACTCAGTGCGCCCATGGCACGGCTTATGCGGGCTTTGGTCGGAAGGAAGGGCCAAAGAAGGGCCCAGCCGCCCTCGTCCGATGTTGTGAGAGTGTATGCTCGGCAGGCCGACGCAAGCTTTTCGGCGTCATCTGCGACTGCATCGCCTAAGATAACACGGAAGTTGACCCTCAAGACGAGCTGCCGAAATCCGGAATTAGACACATTAACTGGATGACAGTTTGAAGTTGGGACGTTGGCCTACCTTCTGCACGTCGGTGATTAGATCGAGGCAGCCCCCGTCTTCTAGCTTCCTGAGTTCCCTATCGATATCACTGAAGATTTCAGGAAGTACTTGAACGACGCGAGGTTAGCGCCGGGGAAGGAGGGACGTGAGGAAAAACAGCGATACGGACGACGGTCGAGGACCTCGGTGCGCATGAAGAGGTGTAGGAACCAGGCTGCCGTTGCAGGTTGTGGAGCCACATAAGCTATACCCGGATGCTGGGAACCAACCTCGTAAGGGAGGGAATTCGGGAGGGGGAAGTGCAGCTCACGAAGAGTGAATAGCCGCCTGCGAAACTGAACCCTTTCGTGGAATAAAACGCATGCCTTCCCTCTCTTCCGAGCAGTACCGAAACTTCTTTCTTAATCACGACGTCAACTCTTTGATGACCCAGAACAGCACACAGCGACGTACCCTCCCTAGCGAGAATCTCAACCACGAGCCTGGAAACTTGCACGAGAGGTTGTAGAGGTAGGTGTGGTGGCGGTTGAACAAGTCAATTGGTCCCCATAGCCAAGATTGAGGAAGATTGACCACGGGTGGGGGGTTATCGATTCTTGAGAGGGATATCCGTGCGGCCAGGTATTGTATGGTGTCGACGGCTACAAAAAGAGTGACGCATAGACCGACGAGAAGGAGAGAATGGAACAGAAAGAGGGTGTTGGGGAGGTTTACACAACCAGAAACGAGCGACATGGTACCAGTACCAGGTGCAGGACGACCTGCGGGATTATACAGTCTTGGGGGAGAGAAGAAGAAGAGCTGCAACGCGGATGCGGGTTTTGAGGGCATGGTAACCCTTCGGCGTCGGATTTGGGAGCGATCCCGTTGTTCCGTGGCGATTGTGACGAATGGAGGCTACCTACCACCGAAGCTGATCCTTCCAATAGCGTGCATCTGTTCGTTCCAAGGGAGCGTTAGTTTGCGCACAGGGGCGAGAAGCTTAGAAACCGCAGGGCAGGGCGCTTTGGGGGTATCGGCGTTTGGTATAGCATTCCGAAGAATCTGAACAGTGAAATTACGAGGGGCAGCTTGACGCGGACGGTTGGAGGAAGACGCGATCGACTCTCGAGTTCATCGACCTTGTTTTACGTAATACCACGTGATCGTGGCGGCCAGCGCCGTCCAACATATCGTTTTCGTTCCCCTGGACTCTGGAGCAATTGACGGTGTTCTCAGGCGTATGCTAGTCTCCCAGAGACAGACGAGACACTTGCGTCAAACCTTCTCAAGTTTAGGATCATCGTGTCTGGCGATGCTGAAGCTTTGTCCTATCTTTCCTCAGATATCTCGCCCAACTTTTGCCGGTTTCCCAGCTGCCCGGGTACGCACACGTTTCAGGAAGGGCCTGCGATTAGGCAACGTTCAGTCTGACTTTACCGGTTAGTATCGCGCGTGTATCGGAGTGCCCCCCCTCTCTCCCACTTCCAGAATCCATTGGTCAGATGATAACCTTATTCCGTCTCCTCGCCCCCTTGGCATGCGAAAACAAGTCCATGCAGGACACCGTCAGTCTGTCTTACGCTCTCGGACGGGGACTCAGCCTCCTGCGTCGATCCCCTGAAATCTCACGAGTGAAATAAGTACGTCCGGACTCCGAACACATTGGCGAAAAGGAACTGTATTCTTTCGTAGCTCGCTCCTTGAGTGTCGTCCCTGCACTTCTCCATCCCCTATCACGATCGTATCAAGGGAACTCTGACCAACAAGCATTGGAGCCTCAATGGAACGTGTCCGACGTCGTTGAATAGTTCAGCTCGCCATGCGGCGAACCGCATTCCGGATTCTCCCAGGCTTTGTAGGAGAACTTCCTCCGGTGCACAGGGTCCGAGTCCGACGAATCGCGAGATGTTTTCAGATGTTCAAGCACCTAATCCGCCGTTTTTCCCATCCATCATGCGAACATGCTTAGAATAAGCGAGTGCACCGCCGCCAAGGCGCACCCATTTAAAAGTAAGCTTGTCCCTTCTCTCTCGAGAACCCACGCTGTATGGCCTTCCCCCGTCTTCTTCATTTCTGACTCTATGGATCAAGCTGCCACCGACACCTCTGCTAATCTGGCCCATGCCCTTGTCAGATTTCAGTGTGTGCTCTCTGGTTTATATCTGTACGTCCTTGTGCAGTATTCACCACTTGGCAACGCTAATGGATGGCAGGTGGGAATACATCGCAAGCATCGGACATGATTGGCAGCACATCAGTGGCAAGCGGCCCAGACGTTGGACCACCTGGGTGTGTCACCTTCTCGACGTTGAACTGGAAGGTATGCTTATTGTATCTTCCAGGTTTATCTCGGCTGTAGAATATCCACCCTGGCTTCAATGGTGCTACTTTTCGTCGCGGCCAACGTAACGCAACAGGTCAATTGCCGCGTAAGTGTGGCAGCGCTTTCGTGTATTCATCTGTTTCATCGGCGTCTGATTTCTTCAGGTGTTGATCGCGTTCATCAACGTAGGGTTGCCTTCACAAGCCCGCGAAATCCACTGAATCTCCCCCCCCCTAGATATTCTCCTACTTGGCGTTCCAATTGGCTGTCTTGCTCGTCGTACTTCGAATGTAGGTACCAGAAAAAAGTCCTGGTTTTTGTCCGGTCGGGCGCTGATTTCGTGACTAGCGCTGTCGTGTGGAATCACAATATCTTCGTGGTGACCATTTCGTTAGTCGCCTGGCTGGTCAATGTCGCTGTTTTCATATGGAGTGCGTTTCTCGCGACTGTCCCCTCGATGACGCGTGGGATTAATAATGTCTTTCGGCACTTCTAGGTACTGTGACCGTATGTCTATCTCTCGCTGTGCATCATCTTTGCCGTTGCTCATTCCACCAAAGGCACCAATCACTTGGCAACCCAATCTTCACACATGCATCATCATCTACAAAGACAGCCTTCGCGATACAGAAATAACAACGTTGTGCACTGATATCTTTCTGGTCCTCCTGATGCTGGCTGGACTGGTTCGGAAACAGCGCGCTGAAACAGAAGCCGTTTGGAATGTTCTGTACCGCCAGGGCTTGATCTGGCTCACTCTGGCAATCGTAGCTGAGGTGCCTGCGGTGGTGCGTTGGCAGCATTTTCCGCGATGATCATAGCGATCTCATCCCACCCCACAACGCTACCTCATTGTAGGCCCTGACGAGTGCTCATGTTAGCGGTATGTGTCTGAAGAATCTTGGATTGCGAACAGGCTAATGACATGGGCTGGGTTGGAAGGGGGGACAAAGCGAGTGGGTGTCTGCATACGGAAGCTTTTCAAACTTTCATTTCTGACCTATAAAAATTCTGTGCAGCTATTTCTGATCCCAAAAAGTAAGTTTCTAGTGTTGCTCTGAGTGATGCTTCAAGCTCAGTGGCTGACGAACGAACTCTCAGCTCTCATCATGTAAGTTGACCTATTTGTGCATATTTTCCCCGTACCCTTCAGGCCTCAACACCCAACCAGCTGTATAGGAGCTACTCGAATGTATCGTTCGCTATCAGAGTATCTTAATAGGGATACAAGGTACATATGACATGCCTTCCGCGCATAGATCCTCCTCTCACAACATCGCCATTATGACAGTTTATTCACAACCTCGCCTTCGCCCGTGATCACTCACTTTGGACGCTCCCCTGCTCGCTTCGAAAGAAGTCCTGTTCAGCACTTGCAAATAGAGGTGCATACGGAAAGAAACAAGTTCGAATCTGAGCCCGACATGGTGACGGAAGTGACAATGCGCAAGGCGCTAGCGCGGCGTCCTGGGAGGTTGACGACGCTCACACAGGCAGACTTGAACCTTCTGTGATTCTGAGGTTCTGAGGCGGAGGCTTCAAGACTCCATTGTCGCGATTCTTTGGTGGGAGCCTAGTACTCCCAAGTACTCACCGTGTAGTTGTTGTGTAGTACTAATCATGCAGAATACTGGACGCTGCATCTACTCTACTTATTGTGAACCGCCTCCAGACGTGTTATCTACGACGTTTGTGAGCCG
This sequence comes from Amylostereum areolatum, assembly GCA_012932865.1. Classification (NCBI taxonomy): domain Eukaryota; kingdom Fungi; phylum Basidiomycota; class Agaricomycetes; order Russulales; family Stereaceae; genus Amylostereum; species Amylostereum areolatum. The sequence goes on from SAXG01000071.1 coordinate 230,259, forward strand.
CTTGGGTTGAGAAGTCCTGGCAACTTTCGGCCAAACGGAGCAAACGCAGAGGGATCATCAACTTGAAGGATGACGATATATTGAGTTGTCAAACACGGGGTCGCAATGGCAGGAGGTTCCGGCTGGATGAATCCCCGCTATTGCCGGCTTCCCCGCACTTTGAGCTCGCCGACTCTGGACACATCCTCTTTCTCTTACAACCACCACATTCTACCCCACACTCCTACACAAACATGTCCGTCGAAGCCCTGGAGAAAGCAGTAGGCTATCAGTATCCCGCACAGCCGGTATGATATCTGGACCTACTACTCTATTGAGTACCTTCCAACTAATGTATTGTATGTACTTGCAGGTCAGTTGGAACAAGCGGGACCTGCTCGCATATGCTATTGGCATAGGAGCGAAGAATGCGGACCTCAACTTTGCGTATGGTGCGTTTTGACTTTGACTTACGGTGTACGAAGACATTCCATCTGACTGGCAGGACGTTCTTCGTCGCTTCACGCACTCAGAACTTGGTACGCTGCATGTATTCAGTCAGTGATGGGATGCAAACTAAGCACTACGACGCAGACAAGTCATTCGCGGCGTTCCCGACTTACCCTGCCATACTCGGACTGAAGGGTATGTACTCATATTGGACGCTGTAAGCACGACTGCTGATGCAACAGCCCTTGGTGACAGGCGACGCGACCGACGTAACTCTGTTCGCGGATGTGGTAAAGGGTCGCCATGGGCCGAGCGGTCTGCCTGATTTTGATCCTAACCGTGGTGTTCGTGAACTGAAGTTCTTTCGGCTATACATGTTGGCTCACATTGCCCCTACCTAAGGTGCATGGCTCGCAGACCATTGAGGTTCTCAAGCCGCTGCCGCTAGTTAGCGGGCCAGGCTGGAAGCTTCAGCAACGCCTGACGTCCATTCAGGAGAACAGTACGTTTCCAGGCTCATCGTATGTTTCATAGCCTCTTATGTCATTCAAACAGAATCTGGTGTCATTCTTGAGAACGAAATTTTTCTCGTTGACGGCAAAGGTGACGCATACGCCAAACTTTTCGTGCGTTTTCCATTTCTTCTGTGAACACATTGTCCTGATATCCTCGAAGTCTTCTTCCTTCAACCTAGGCGCGAAAATCACCGGTCAACGCTTCGCGAAGACCATCGCGAGCCCTCCAAAGGGGAAGCCTATTCCCAAGGACCGCAAACCCGACTGGGTTGTCCGAGACCAGACCACGCCTGAACAGGCTCTCATCTACCGTCTCAGCGGGGACTACAACCCACTTCACATCGGTATGTTCGTCCCGCCCATCATATCCCATTCCAAGTGGTCTCAGTGGATGCACAGATCCGAAAATCGGCCAGGCGACGGGCTTCGGCGGCGTAATCCTACATGGATTGTCCACCTTCGGGTTTGCTGCACGCGCATTACTTTCCGCTATCGGCGGCAACGACCCAAACGCACTCAAGTTCTACGGGGTGCGCTTCACGTCACCCGTCAAGCCTGGCGATGCAATCGAGACGTCCGCATGGGATCAGGGTCCCGGGCCCGATGGCACCACCGAGATTGGATTCGAGGTCAAGGACTTGAACTCGGGCAAGGTGCGCGAGTTTATGAGGTTGATGATGGACTGGTTGTGCTAAAAAGATTACAGATCGTCATTGGCAGTGGCTTGGCGTACATTCGGAAGGCAGAGAAGAGCAAGCTTTGAGCGCATCCGGTGCAGGCCGGAGCCTGGTTTCCTTGCTTATTTGGAACTGTACTGTGTACGAGTACTTGGGTGCTATTGTAACTCGTTATCCTCGTCTCCTGGAAGTAACGTTGAAAGAATGGATGACTTGATCGTCTATAAGGAAACATGGCTGCTGTGTGGGAAGGACTTTTCAAAGTGAAACAACCGGTACGAGGTCACGTGCGTGAACGATCTTTTCCTCGACTGGCAGTGGCAGTGGTGCTCTCGACTCCTGCGTTTCGACTAGCCGCACTGTGACTTGTGTCCATCGTGTACTATGCTCCCCATCTCCGACATCTTACATCGCACCCTTATATACTCGCTCGTTGGTATATCCATATGGGGCGTCGGGACAGGTGTCCAAGTGCACCGCGACACGCTACGGCGCGGAAGAGGTGGGCATCACGTCTTGAGTTAATTGGATGATTTCTCACCGTAATCTTCTGATTCTCTTCCCAGAGGTCGGTGCATCCTGTATATAAGGAGTGGGATTTGAAAGCCTTATGTGCTGTGCTGAATAGATTTTGGCGGAACGCGAGGCGGCGGGACTCCCTACTACCATTAATAATGAAGAGGTGCGAAGCTGCCGTATGTACTTCATCATCGTGGTCAACTAACCGCCTTTACAGCAACACCAAGAAGCCAACGAACAGATGTGGGCACAGGCTGCTCAGAAGGTGTTTCAGCGAACGGATAACCCGACATAACAGGCCGCTCTTCGTGGACTTGTCTTCGTATATTGGTACGTGCACTGGTATTGGGAACGTGGAGGTACTGACACAGTCGACAGTTTTGGCTGTTGCCTAGACACGTATATCTATTATTCACAAATGCATACACTCGCTATCCCTGTTCGTCAACCTTCCTCCGAACCCCCCTCTGAAACCCGCCACACCTCCACACCACCCTCGCCCGCGATGCCCACAACACCGCGCGCCCAATCTACCCCGAGCACCTTCCGGCCAGCCTTATCCTCCCATACCCTGAAGCTCGACATTTCACGAGCCGTGCTTCGCAGGTCCCAGAGACGCACAACCCCGTCGTACGCGCCACTCACAAATTGCTGTGACCCGCTTTTCTCCGAGAATGCGAGGGCGGCAGGAGTCGCAGGATGCACAAAAACGGCTGCGCTCGCCGTGGCCGTCGTTCGTAGGTCGAAGAGCGTGACGGTGCGGTCCGTCGATGCGGCGAGGGCTGTTTGCGGTGCACCAGAGGTGTGCGGGAGCGCCATGGCTAGGAAAGGCTTCTCAGACGCATTCTGAACGTATACATCAGCCGCATTTTCCGGGACACATGTCATTAGACACCTACAATGGTAGAGGTGCACACGCCGTTTTCGATGTCCCAAACCCGCACAGTGGAGTCAAACCCGCAGCTAACGGCGCTGTTTCCATCATCCCCAAATATGACTTTGGACACACGCGCGGTATGGCTTTTCAACACGGCGGCGGGTGCTTTGCGTTTCACGTCGTCTCCGGCCACCCTTCTCCGCTTCTTTTGACGATCTGGACCTGCTTCGTAGGGAACCTCGTCGTTTTCAGGTGTCGTTGTGTCCCAGAGTCCGATGAGGCCATCCCAGGACGATGAAAGTAAGTGTGTTCCGGCTGGGTTCGCTGCAATGGAAGATAATGGCGCAGTGTGGAGATGCATAGATGCGAGCGTTTGTGTTTGGGGAGGATCAGATGGAGATGAAGCATCCGGGAGGGTAAGCTGGGTGAGACGTGCTGTAAGGTCATGGGAGGCGGTCGCGAGGAGCATGGAGGAAGGGGAAGATGAGGGCACTGCGCATACGGCAGTGATTGGTGCTGCATGTATGGGTGCGGAAAGTTGCAACTTTTGAGTATAGTCGAATAGGCGGACGTTGCCGTCATACGATGATGTGAGAAAGTGACTTGGACAATGTAAATACGCAGAACGATAACGAGCAGGATTAACGCACCCCGACACTTGACATGATATTGAAGATACCCAGTCTTCGTGGGGTAGTGAAGACATTTTTTGCGGGGGCATCAGGGACTCGATGTACTCGATCTCCAGTGTTTCTTCCTGATCTTACCTTCAGCGCAAGACGGTGTGGACAGGACCATCCTACGTACCTCCCCCGCACCTCTTTCCGTATTCCATTCGCCTAGACTCGCTCGCAAAACTTCTCCGTGAATCAAAAAATCAAATGGGATGATGTTCGTGAGCGAAAGGGCTTTGTTGACGAGTTGCGAAAGCTGGTAGCGCTTCCATGTTGAAGGGATCATGAATTTTTGGGTCGGCAGTGGATATTGCGTTTTGGTCGTGAAGATGACCGGGAGAGATGACACGGAAGAGGACGCCATGGCGGTAGAAAAAAACAGATGACCCGCGTAGCTAAGGACTGGGGATGGCTCCGAGAAGGCAAGTAGAAGGTAAGAGGACCAAGCAAAAGAGTTAAAGAAAAACCTCTTCGCGCGACGCGCCGCTGCCTCGTGACCCAGTCGCGCTTCTGCGGCTGTCATTGTCAATACACCCCGACATTACTTACGACAACCCGCTGTGCAGTGGGTGAATCTAATATGATTTCAGCTACAATAGGTACAACAGAGCTACTATGATACTACGATAATTTTTATTCTAATTGGAGCTTGGTATCAAGGAGTCTTACGCCGTGGCACCCGCATCTGAGCTTGTCAGAGTACGCCATAGGCCGTCGTCCGTGATCCAAGAGCAATGTCCCGCAATTTCGCTCTCGATCTTCTCAACCATTTGAACGTGCCACGCGCACGATGAAAGTTGTACCTCATCCACCGACCAGATCCGACGACTTTTCCGCCACTGCAAGGCCTCGACAAACCTTTCCAGGAGGTCCATCCCGCGAAAACGGTCCGAGTCATCGACGGCTAGAAAATTCACGGAATCGATGAGTACAGTTTGCAGATAGAACAGTTGGCCGAGTTGGAGCGCCAGTGTGAGGCCACATAAAGCGCTCGGACCCTCCACGCGAATGGTCTCTATACTGCAAGGAAGGATATTCTTGAAGAGGTACGCCCAGTTCTCGGTGCTGATGAAGGGAACGTTGGTCAGGGCAAGAAAGTCGATGCCGGCAATGGGAAGACATGGAAGTATGGCAATGAGTGTTTCTGGCTTCCAACATTCCCTCTCCCACAGAATACCAACGCTAAGTGCACCGTAGTCGGAGTTGCGTTCAATTTCAAGCACAATGTTGATACCTATTGCCGGAGCGCCCATGTTTTGCACGTTGTATTCCATGTCGATAATCAGGTAGGAAAATTTCTGTCTGTGGTCAGCATAGCGCGCACGGAGAACTGAACCTAACTTGACCATCTCCATAGACAGCAGACCGAATTCCGCGTTGAAGTTGCAGTTGATATTCAAGTCTGCCGACATCGGGATCAAGAGCCGATCGAGGAGGAAAGCGACGACCGAGGCTGTCGAGCCAATGTACACGGCTTGGGCGAAGGGAAGCGCGACCGTTTGAACGTCATTGCTGGCGGGAGGGTCGAGATGATCCAAGCCTAGTCGGAGAGTAGTCAGGTTGGGCAACCCGCGAAGGACCTCAATCACGTCGTCCACAGAGTTGAAGATATCTGATGGGCCGTCCAAACTGAGACTGGTGAGTGTCGTTGCTCGAAGAATCGGCGAGTCTAGCGGGAGCCTGCATCCATACAGGTCCAATCTCTTGAGGCAAGGAGGAATGTTGCCTTGAAAGAAGCTTTCAGTAAAGATATGAGGAAGTTGGACACGCACAGGTAACTTCATTTCGAAGGCGACCAAGGCATCTGCGGGTTGGGAAGACAGCAAGCCGTCGACGTGAACGAGGAAATTCGAAGCTTCGTGGTGGTCATTGAAGCTGACGTCGGGAGCATCTATATCCAAGCGGGTCAGGTCGATCTGAATGGTGTCCAGGGTTCGGAGCTCGTTCAAGGTGTCGAGAGCATTTTCGTAAAGGAGGTTGTTGTGCGCGGTGTTTGGAGCTGGCGCGACCACCAGGTGAATCGCGTCGGGAAAGACATCTACAGAGATGTTAATGTCCTGTGTACCGTCGGAGCCCCCGCTAGGCTCAGCCTGAACGGGAACATGCTCCGACGGATCGACCGACGGAAGGACATTTTGGGGGTAGTGTGACATTTTGAAGGAAGATTTTAGCGCGAAGTGTAGCAGAGGTTGTTAGAGTGCAGGTGCAAGAGTGCGGGGATGACAAATGGAAAGCGGATGGCTGGTAGGGGTTATAACGTTGGATATCATGACAAAGGCCTTTGCAGAACGAACGAGAAACCTGCCGAGTGGTCCGTTGAACCTTTGTGTTCCTGCAATAAAGGTTACCGACGGATATCAATGAATGAGGAATAAAAGACGAACATACCCAGTTTCGGCACCTCACAATGTTCGAGAACGATGCACTTTAGATCAGAGTCGTCTTATGTGGCATTAGATGCAACACCCCACTGGATCCAGCTTTGTATTCGCATATGCTGCATGTTACAACGTACACCAAGGGAGAAGGGATATTCTTACAGCGGACTCGATCTGTTCAACCCGACGTCCATTTTACAGCTCTCCCTTCTCCTCTTTTGCCTTCAAAATCCTTCTGCGATCTGCCATAGAATCACCATCGAAGTAACAGCCGATCAGCCATCGATTAGCTGTAGGTTGGCCGTCCTGCCCCATAAAGTCTTCACCCTCGCTGAAGGACGTGCGGGCATGAAGCACCCGACGATTGTTGAAGATGACCGCGTCCTTTTCGCGCAGGCCGTATTTAAACGTTGCTGCCTCGTCATCGAGCAACTCGCTGAACTTGGCGAGCGCGTCGTAGAGTGCCGGCGGTGTGTCCGACGGGAGCGGCGCCTGGAAAGGAGGAGCATAGTTAATGTGTTCGACCGCGTACTGTCCGGTGATGGGGTCGGGGAAGGTAGAGAGTTGGAAGGTGGGATGAGTGCGATGGACGTGGTGACCATCGTTGATGTAATGGAAGTTCACAGGTGTGGAGGTCAAGACATTGAACGCGGCGGGGTCTTCGGCGCGCAAACGCTCTGCTGCCCCGAGAGCGTCAGCGAAGAGGGATGTGCCGCCTTCGACGCGGTTGCGAATGCAGTGGAGGATCTGGAAGGTAGGGGGGGTTTCGAAGTACCTGAAGAAAAGGAGTGAGCTTCGGGTTCGTGGGAGTGAGACGACACATACTGCATGTCCATGTGGAAGCCGAGGTAGAGGTTTGTGTATGCGATATTGCGACTGTTGATCATATTTTTCACATCCCAGAGATGCCCATAGAACGTGTGCTTTAGCGGCGCGAACTTGAGCGCAAGCTCGTGTGCTCCACATTTGGCATGGTCGGTCTCCTCGTTGGGCACACCCTCTACAAAGAGAAGCCCATAGCGCAGAAGCTGCGTTATCGCGTCCAACATCCCACGATCGGTCTGCAGCGCGTCCCATGTGATCTTGTGAGGGGTAGATACAAAGTCATTCGCCTTCCAGGTCGTGCGTCGCACATCGTGGTGGAACGACGCGAGATTGGTGGGAGAGGCGTGGCGAGAGAGAAATTCGGTGGGGTAGAAAGAGGAGTGTCCACCCTTCCAGTCAACGTGCACACCCTCGGCGGCGGTACGCACACCGCCGGTCTTGGGGGCGACGTCGTGTGGGATGTCGGAAGACCTGTGCAATTTTTGCAAAGTAGACGGATGGACGCATTGGGGGCACTGGCATGAGTCGCGCAGCCATCGGTAGGGGAGATTCGTGTTGAGAGAGGGAAGGGAGAGCGAAGCGTCGGTCGACGTGAATCGGTTGATGCTGTCGCGTATCGGTTTTGACGATGCAATCGCGCGCCATCGCAAGGCTGAGGTGTACCGGGTCAAGAACATGGTAACTGATTATCTCCGGGGTGAGATGTGATGCGCGTGTGAGACGAAACGTGCGTACTTTTATATCGCGACGTGGAAGAAACGGCCGATGAGGTCGCGCTTGTTTTGGGGCCAAATCATCATCATAGGCGGAACATATGATACTTGGCCCGGTTCAACCCTCCCATCGGTGCACGATGCAGCACGGCATTCTATTCACAATCTTTACGGAAGGTCCAGATGAAGGATAGAGGGAACGGAAGATGGAGGAAAGTCGGAAGAAGAGCGTGGTGTGAAGATGAAAGAAGTCCTACTCCTGCAGACGGCTTATTAGCGCCTCTCACGCTAAGTCCCCCAAAGCTTATATGCAGACTTCCGTCGAAGTCGCCCAGATAACTATATTCATATCCTACACGTAAATCTAGTCGAAATCTATCTTCCCTAGCATCCAATACAGCACGAACGAAAGCAGGGCCACCAATCCAGCAATAACTGGTCCCCCAACATCTGTCCAGAAGTCATTCACCTTGAAGAACGCGATCAACGGCGGGTCAAGCGAGACCACAACCTTGTGGATCGTTCCCGGAGACATTTCGTCCGTCAGCACATACAACGTCTGTCGACTGGCGTCGTGGTGGAACGTATCTCCGGGGCGGAGGCCTTCGACAATGACCCGCCGACCTTCCGTGATCATCAATGGAAGGAAGATTTCCGTTTCACGGGCAGACAATGGCACATGTCCGTGCAGCGGAGGACGCGTGACGCTTGGGACGCCATCGTCCACCGTTGACGCGTTGTCCGAATGAGGAATGGCCCACTCATACGTGAACTTCCCCGTTGTCAACTCATACTCGCACCGCAGAGGCACACCAGCCGTCTTGGCTGCGTAGGGCCGTACTACAGCTTCGAGGATGCGACCACCATCGTCCAGCTGGTGAGCACTCTGCTCGAAGTCGAACGCGCCCGTCGGTTTTTTAGCTCGCTCGCGGCTGAACCATGAAAAGTTCTCGCCGTTCCAGTCATCGCCTCGTTTGTCGTTGTTTGCAGGGTTATAATTCCACAATCTATATGATACGTAACGGTCAACCTAAGAAGATGTGTGACGAAGAAGTAGGGGGACACCCACGTGAAGCCTACGAGCGACCGCTCGAGTCCAGTGATCATTGCATCCATCATACGGCTTTGCCACGTCCAGTCCCCCGTCGCGAACGCTTCGCCCTTGCTATTCATACGAGGGTTCTTATCAGAGCGGAGAAAGAGGAGATAGGAGTCTCGGACGTACTTCATGTCCATGGGCACGCCGCACTCTCCAATAACAACTGGCTTCTCGCCTAGGGACTTGTACCCAGCTTCGACGATGTTACGGATTTGTAGCGAGAAGTTGTCCCGGGCACCACGATGACCCCAATAGAAGGTTTTCAGTGGGAACATGCCCTAGCAGCGAGGTAAGTGACGTTCCGGAGAGTATTGGAGAAACTCACTCGTGACAGCCCCTGCACGTTGACGGAAAACTCGCCGTGGGCTTTATCGAAGAGGACTCTCAAGTCATACCTGGATTCCATCGTGAGTCATTTGTTATCGAATAAGAAGATAGCCCGCGTACCAGTGTGGGGCATAGACCATGTTGGCAGGATGCTCGGCACCCCATGACTGCGGGCAGAACTCGTTGGGAATGGGCTCAAGGAACACCAGCTTGTCGCTGCTCGAAGCACTCCGCACGCGGTTCGTCCATGTGTTTATAAATGGGTAGTAGAAGTCACCATACCACTCAACCTATGTCATGTTATCAGAAGAGTCTTTGGGACACGATAATATACGCACCTTCCTCCCGGAGGCTGGGTCCTTGACGAAGTAATTCTCGCGGAGCACGACGCCGTCCTTCTTCTTCGTGTCGTAACCCCATACCCCATGCATCTCCCAGACGTCTCTGCCGCCAGTCGGCCCATCTTCGCGCCAAGCCTTGCGACTTGCAGAGTTCAAAACGCTAGTGGACGTCTTGCGCGTTGGGAGAGGGAAAGAACGCGTCCAGTGATTGACCACTGTAGGATACCCAGATCCCAGCATGAACGACTGCAATGCAGAAGCTGAAAATCCATCAGCCAGTATCAATCGAGAAGCAAGAGCCTACATACGGACGTGAGACAAGTGAAGATCTGTGTTGTAATCGAATTCGTGCAGAGACTGAAGGTCGATGTACCCTCTGTGCGGCTCATTCATAAGCTGTGGGCGGCATGTTAGGCATGGCACACAACGGCAATGCGCAAAGTCAATACGTACCTCAAAACCCATAACAGCCTCCAGATCACCTAGTGTGCGAGCCACCACCTCCCACATATCAAGGAAGGTGTTTTGAAGGAACTGCTGTGCCGACATTTCCTTTCCCTCCCGTGTTTCAATACGCAACTTGGGCGCGAAGGTATCCCCTGCCCAGAAACATGTCCTGTGCGTTTGAATAAGTCAACGCGACGAGCAGTCATGCTAAGCTTGCAACTCACGCCATGGTCGCCGCCGCCAGCTTTTGGTAGCCTGTTGGCCAAACGCCACGCTCGGCCTCCACATGACCTCCGCCTTTGACGCCGAGAAGCCAGCTGGCACCCGACTCTTCCAAGGCGTGCAAGTCGAAACCAACTGCTTCAATCGTCCATGCAGGAGCGCCAGATCCACCCGAGTAGCGGGACCACACATCTTGATGCATACATACAAATGCAGTGACACCGTATAGGGGAAATAGAGAGATCAACTTGCGGACGTACTCCAGGTACTCTGTGTCGTATATGCCACTGAGAAGTTTCAGAACCAAGGTGAAGGGATAGAGGTAGGTTCACGTACGGCCCTTCGTGCTCCACGGCTTCCCAAGTAATCAAAAAGCGCACTACGGGCGATTGTCAGAAAGAGCCGAAGGATACCAGGAAATGCATACGTACCAAAGGTCAAACCCCACCTCCTCAGCCGCGCCAGGTGTTCGTGTGCTTCCTCCAAAGGAAATGGACGACCGACGAAGGTCACCGCGTGGTGATTGAGGGGAAACGTTGCATTGTCGTCATTCGCTGGGCTTTGATGAATCAAGACCTGCCGCCGCTGAATGCAGAAGAGATACACGTACGACTTGCTCGAACCAGAAAGGTTCACTCCGCGTAAATTGCAGACACGGCCATACGCATCGACAAAATGTCGACCGTGAGGGTATAACTTCCCCCCGACGCCAGCAGGAGACCAATCGTGTGCATATGACGGCGTTGTCCCGGCGCTGTACGCGGGATGGTCGGAAGGGTGTGTCTTGCCCTAAACGTGCCCTTATTGCGTATGGTGTTAACACGGAAAGAAATCGGAACATACGGTTCGGGTAGGAGAAGGGTCGGCCACCGGTCGCGGTTTCTCGACTGTTGTACTGGTGATCCGTTCAGTAGGGAGTATCTGAGATGATTCTGGACCGACGAGGATGAAGGAGGACTCTGAAGGAGTATGGGACGTCATTCGGCACGAGCTTTAAATTTGTGCAGGTTTCCGTTCCAGCCAGCAATTAGAAGGGAGTAAGAGAGACCGAAGATCGAGGTCGAGGTTAAGTTCTGGAGATTGAAGTGGGCGACAGGGTGTCCCACAGAAGACACCGAACTCGTCATTCTTTCCCGGGCTTCAATCATTTTGAAGTGGGCTTCACTAGGCTAGACCAGGCTTCACCGAACTGAAGCCCACTTCAAACTAAGAACAGTTACACTGTCCTTATTCCTCTTCACTGCCACTTCGACAACCACGTCTATCTGCCGCTGACGGCGACACCAACGCACCGTTTTTTCTCATATCAAAACTTTCCCCTGCCACAGTTTGGATGCTTTCCTACAGAATGTCCGGTAACCGTGACCGTCCATGGACCAATAACGACCTTCCGGCCACCACAGAAGATTACTTACGACATAACGGGGTATCTGTGGGTTCTGTGACACGATGGCTTCTCGAACGTTCTCTTGCCTTGACGGCGCTCTTGTGCCTTCCTGGGCATCTAAACACCGAAGGTAAATCTGAACTCCTTGGCCAAGTGGCGACTCGGACGAGTCCCCACAACCCATGGAATTGAGCTCCATTGTCCAATGAACCGCCTCGATGCGTGCTATGGTGCTACACATTCCGGTGTAAGTATCCGGCTTTCAGTCGTGGCGTTGGTGGTGGGCTGCTGAGTCCTGACACTTACTTTGCAAGTTTACGGCAATCTGATCTATGTATTAGGTCCGCTTTTCTATGACATCGATGTCAACAAGGCAGCAGAGAACCTTCGAAGCCGTTGCTATTTATGCTATCGCTTGGCGCACACAAAAGCAAGCATGCTTCACTCTTTCAGTCTCGCAGCGGCCGGTCTTCCCCCTGACCTTCGCCCGTCCCCCAACTTGCTGGGAAGATGCCTCTCCACACCGCGAAGCAGATAGAGACCGTCTCAAGGCGCACGGTGGAGATACTCCAAAGCCACGGTCTGCCCTGTTGTTTGGTGGGAAGCAGTGCCACGACACTGTGGGGTGTGAATCGGGTGCCCAACGTACGTCTGTGCTTCTTTCTCCGTGCCCCAAATCAGCCCACACAAGTATCTCGCAGGACATCGACGTCTTCGTAATGTCACCTGCGCATACTCAGGAGCAGCTCAAGCAGTTGCTCGCTGTAGACCCCGCGTATACCTTGAAACCCTCGGCAAACCCACAGAACACCTACAAAGTCGTCTGGTATACCATCCCCGGAATCTCAAACATTCAGATTAAAGTTGACATCCTCGTCCCTCCCGTCATGAACATTCCATGGGTCGCAGCCAGCCGATTCGTGTGGTTCAAGAACAAGACGCTTCCATCGATGCCTCTCCTCCCTCTCCTTCTTCTCAAGCTACAAGCATGGGACGACCATCGCAACCACCACTTGAGCAACTACCGTTCCAAGCAATTCATCGACGTGCAGGATATCACCCACTTGTTGGACATCGCGATGAGGAAGGGGATACACCGAACAGACTCGGAATGGGAATGGCTCCCCGCCTCATTCCTCAGGGAAGGGAGAAGGCGAGTGTGGCTCTACACAAACTTTTACCCCGCTTCCTCGGGGTCATGGGCAGCGATCGGGTTCGAAAAGGCCGTTTTGATTGAGTCATACGTTATCCAAACCTCAGAACGTAGCTCGACCCGGAAACGCTCCCGGAGAAGGCGTCCAAAATAAATGCTATTTAATTGGGTGTACTGTTTCTTTGGGGCCACTGGATTTCGCTCGCGGCTCGAGCCCTTCCTTGCAGACGGTCGTACTTGTGTATCTAGATAGTAATTGTGTACTAGCTCACGTACTTAACCTAAAGTGCTGTAAACTTGACCGGTTCAGTTCCAATTTCCAAACTTCCACGCGCGGTCGTCGCTTACGTGATGGGACTTGTTTCAAGTGCATTCGGTTCTCGCCTTCCGACTGCATCTCCTCAAACTCTGACGCTCGCACACGTTCGCTCACTCGTCCAGCCCCATGTCTCTCATGTCCCCTTTCGCGTCCAAGGCCACTGCGCAGGCGCAGCCCGGCGGCATGGGCGCGCCCAACGCCCTCGGCGTTGAGGCTATGTTTCAGCAGATCATGGAGGTCGTACAGAAGTCGGTGCGTCGGCACGTGGGCTCATACGTGGTGCGACGACGGGACTGACCCTCGCCATATCCCTTTCTTGTAGCATTCTGAGATATCTGAGCTGCGCCAGGAATGTTCCGAGTTGCGACAGGCGAACGTCAACCTCGAGCGGCAGGTTCGAGAGGGCCTCTATGTGAGTTATCCTTCTTCTCTCGAGCATCGGTGGAGGTCTGGGGCTGGTGTTTTTGCGCCCCGTGTGGATTCGAGTGGGATCTCTGCGCGCAGAGATATCTGGGGCTCGTCGCGACTTGCCAGCGTGTATCGACTGTGAAGGTGCCGCGCGCATACGTTCCTCCGTGCACCAAATTTCCTCCATATCCCCGTGTCATGTTAGCCATGCTTCCGACGCAACGAGTGTCGCTTATACTGACGTGCGCGTAGAATCAACACGGCTCGCGCATTGGCACCCCCGGCTTCATGACCCCCGCCCCAGGCTCTCCCCAACTGCGCGCCAAATCGCCCTTCCTCTCCCCCAGCTCTATACCTCAATTGGCCGTCCCGCCTTCCGTCTTCGTGCCATCTCCTCTCGGCGACCACAGTATGACTTCCTACCCGTTTGGGCCCATCCGCGAGATCCCAGGTTTCTACGTTGTTATCCCTGCCGGTGGCGCAGGCACGCGTCTTTGGCCGCTCTCCCGCGAGAACCATCCCAAGTTCCTGCTTGATGTCACGCTGAAAGGTCGAAGCCTTATCCAAGCCACATGGGACCGTCTCATCCCGCTCACGGGCCCCACCCGCACAACCGTCGTCGCAGGGCGCGCCCACATCAAGAGTATCAGCGAGCAGCTTCCGGACTTGCTCATGCACAACCTCTTTTGCGAACCCGGTCCCAAAGACTCGATGGCCGCTATCGGCCTCGCGGCGGCCATTCTCGCCCGTCGCGATCCCGACGCCGTTGTCGGCAGCTTCGCGGCCGACCATATGATCTCCGGAGACGATGCGTTCTTGAGCGCGGTTACGGAGGCCGTGCAGGTTGCGCGGAGCGGTTATATCGCCACGATCGGTATCGCGCCCCTCACACCCGTCCACCGGGTTCGGTTACGTCCGTCTCGGCGAGCGTCTGCACATCGAGAACGCGCCGAACGCACGTTTGGTGTCGTCCTTCAAGGAGAAGCCCGACGCGCGCACCGCCGCGGCGTACATCGCAACCGGGAGTTACAGGTGGAACGCCGGAATGTTCGTGGTCAAGGCGTCGATGTTGCTCGAGCAGCTCAAGCTGCACAAGCCCGAACTTGAGGAGGGCTTGCGCAAAATCGCGGCTGTGTGGGACGACGAGACGCTTCGCGAGAAGGTACTTGAAGAGGTGTGGCCAGGGTTGGAGAAGATTCCTATCGACAACGCCGTTGCAGAGCCCGCAGCGCTCGAGGGCAAGGTCGCAGTCGTGCCCGCAACCTTCGGTGCGCAGGCTTCCTTCCTCGGGTTGTTATTGCCTCTGGTTGACTTTCGTTTTGTGCAGGTTGGGACGATGTTGGAGACTTTTCCTCGCTCGCGGAGCTGCTCCCCGCCGAGGCGAACCAGCCGCGCATCCTCGGAGACAGCGGTCTTGGTATGTCTCTCCTCTCTGCAAGCGAGCAGGGTTCCTTGCTGACACGTGTCCCCGACAGTGCTGACGGAACAGGTGGCGGGAGGCATCATTATGCCGGGCTCTGGGCGGCTCGTGGCCGCGCTCGGGGTAGACGACCTTGTGATCGTGGACATGCCGGGATACGCTGCTGGTGACCACGCGCGCGCGGTCGCAGGAGGTGAGAAGCTAGTGGCAAAGGCAAAGGCGATGGGTTGGAAGACGTTGCTTTGAACAGTGGTCATTATCGGTCCCCTCGTTCCCTCTCCCTCTCACTTGCACCCTCATCGTACATGGACTATGAAAAAGCTCATACGTAACCGAAACAATTCCCCACCTTTCTCCTCCATCCGTCGCATTTGTTGAGTACTTATACATAGTAGTCGCAGTTGACGCTGCGCGCTCTTGGATTTGAATACGGAACCGATCATACATAATCGGTAATCTTTCACGGATGTAGATATCGTTCCTTCTCCCCATGGGGACCGGATTTTCACCCTCTTGCTATACCTCTCCCTCTCCTCCGTCTTCGACTCCGAGAGTTGAGCAGATGGTTCAGAAGGTACCCTGAGCACTTCTGTCACGAATCACGAGTGCGTGCACACTGCAAGCGTGACGGACCGTGTGGGATAAGCTACGCGCTCATACATTCCACAAGATCCCTTGTTCCAAACCCCCCGGTTCCAAGGTCTCCTGCTGGTAAGGTCTCAAGTCCAGCGCGCACAGGCAACGCACAGGTATCGAAGTGCCCTTACTACAAATCTACTTTCCATAAATGTCCACCCTCATCCTTCGCGCTCGCACATTCGCCCCCACTACCACATCACGCATCACCCTCACCCTCAGATTCAGACCCATGTCTTCTTCCGCTCTCCCAAAGCAGTATGAATACATCCTGACCTCGCGCCCCGAACCCGGCGTCGCGCTCATCACGCTCAATCGGCCCAAGGCGCTCAACGCGTTGTGCTCACCGCTCATTCTCGAGCTCAACGACGCGCTTAAGGCGTTTGATGAGGATGCGGAGGTTGGCGCGGTCGTGCTTACGGGCAGCGAGCGTGCGTTTGCGGGTATGTTCTTGCGCTGTGGATCTAATGCATATGGTTGGACTAACGGGTTCGCGTCTGTAGCCGGTGCGGATATCAAGGAAATGAAAGACAAGAAATGTGAGTTTCATCTTTGGTCTGAGAAGCCGAGGACGGACGGGTGGTACGACGGCCGACTCGTGTACTCTGCCTACCGGAGGCTGCTTGTAATGCCATTGCTGAACGTCGTCATCACAGTCTCGGATGTGTACAGGAGTCGCTTCCTCGAGAACTGGTCGATACTCTCTCAGATGCGCAAGCCATCATCTCTGCCGTGAGCGGTTACGCTGTACGTCCGTCTCACTTCTCCCCTTCTTAGTACTCCGCTCCACCCCGTCTTTCCCGTTCTATCTTATTCGTCCCGTCATCCATATCTCACTAATCTCATCCCCTCTACCCACCAGCTCGGCGGCGGCTGTGAAATTGCGCTCGCAACTGACATCATCCTTGCTTCGCCCACGCCAAATTCGGCCAACCTGAAATCACCATCGGCACGATCCCAGGCGGGGGCGGTTCGCAGCGACTCGCGCACGCGATCGGGAAGTCACGCACGATGGAGCTCGTGCTGACGGGAAGACAGTTCACCGCGCAGGAGGCGGAGAAGTGGGGCGTCGTGAGTAAGGTTGTTGGGGAAGGCGAGGGCGAGGTTGTGAAGGAGGCGGTCGCGATGGCGAAGGTTATCGCAGGGAAGAGCCAGTTCGCCGTACAGGCTGCGAAGGAGGCTGTCAATGCGGGTACGTGGACACGTTTGAACTGTGAGGGGGG
>SAXG01000072.1:0-79398 GCA_012932865.1 Amylostereum areolatum
TGTGCTTACCTCTGACCCCGTGTCGCAGAGTGAAGGTGCGTTCGCGATTGCGCGAGTGCGTCGGTTGGAGCGCGGCGACTGACCCAGGGCGCGCGCGGGCTATCAGAGCAGATCTCCGGTGCGTCCTTATCCCCTCGCAGCGCGCGCGCGGCCGGTACTGAGTGACTGACGCCTCGTCCTCGATTTTCCTTTTCCTTCGCGATCGTGCAGAGTTCAAGGAGGCGTTCTCCCTGTTCGACAAGGGTGCGGTTGATCTGTTTCGCATCGTCGGGTCGACAAGGCTTGTTGACGCCGTCTGGTTTATTTTATTTTAACTTTATTTTTGGGGGGTTTATTTTTGGTTTGGGTGCCCTTTGCCCATCGGCCGTCGCGATCGACTCCTCCCATCTCTCAAACGGCCTCCCGACTGGCCGCCTCCGTCTCCCTCCCCGCCTTGCCCCCATCGTCGCGTTCGGCGTCCGCAGATGGTGACGGCACGATCACGACGAAGGAGCTCGGAACGGTGATGCGCTCGCTGGGGCAGAACCCGACCGAGGCGGAGCTGCAGGACATGATCAACGAGGTGGACGCGGACGGGAACGGCACGATCGACTTCCCCGAGTTCCTCACGATGATGGCGCGCAAGATGCGGGACACCGACTCGGAGGACGAGATCAAGGAGGCGTTCAAGGTGTTCGACAAGGACGGGAACGGGTACATCTCCGCGGCGGAGCTGAGGCACGTCATGACGAACCTAGGTGGGTTTTTTTGGCGGTGCACCTTTTCTTTGGTTCGAAGGGGAAGGCTGACGAGGGTGTAACGTTGGGCAGGCGAGAAGTTGTCGGACACGGAGGTCGACGAGATGATCCGCGAGGCGGACGTCGACGGCGACGGCCAGATCAACTACGAGGGTCAGTCGCTCGGCTCCTTCCAACCAACCATCACTGACACTTCCGCCCTCTTTCCCTCCCCAGAGTTCGTCAAAGTAAGCGCACCCGGTTTGTTGTGCCCGTCTGACCCTGTTTTCTGACTCGTTCTCCCTCCGCCTCACCCAGATGATGCTCTCGAAGTAAACCCCGCGCACGAATCTCGCCGCCGGCGCCGTCCCTGTTCATGGTTCTCGCTCCTTCGCGCGCTTGGTCGCAGACGGTTGTATGTATATATAGGTGTTCATGTGGACAGTGTTTCAAAGCGAAGGGTCGCACTGTCTTGAGCCGAAGAAGGGAAAGAGAAGGAAACAATAGCCCACGAATGCGATATATTTTCTACTTGTACGGCCTTGCACTGAATCCGAAAGCTCAAGAGCGAGAGCAAAGTTCGCGCGGGTGGGGTAAGACTTACGGATGATTTGTACACAGCCAGCTTCATGACTTGGAGATGGAATAGCGCCCCCTGGCCTCATCGGTGACGTCACTCCCCTCTCCTCCCAAAACGTCACGTCACTCCCATCCGCAGGTCCTCCGCTCAACTCCCCCATATAAAAGCCCTTTTCATCCAGTCCCATCGAAGAGCATTCACCCACACCCAACCCATCAAATTCAACCTCATATACCAGCCGAACTTCCTCTTCAAATCCCCAGCCAAGTTTACGACCCAAGGTCCAAAACTACGCCATGTCGCACACCCGGATCAACCCCCGCGCTCGACTTCGACTCGCAGAAACGATACCCCCAGCCCGCTCGCGCAAACCCCCGTCTCCCACACCCCCGCCTCCGAATCTACGCCGTCGGCCGCCCCCAACCCCGCCCGCCCCGGCCGGCCAGGGACGACTACCCGCCCCAGCTGCATGCCGGCAAAGTCGGCTACGGGCCCTCGTACGGACGCGGCGTGGTGCGTGTCCCCCCCCTCTCATCGTCCCCTAAGCAGCGCACAGGCTGATCGACGCGGTGGACGACCGTTTGCAGGGCATGGGCGAGAAGATTGCGCGGGGCTGTGAAAGGAGGAGGTCGTCGGCAAGGTCCTGCGCAGCCCGAGACGGTCGAAACACGGGCACCTGCGGCGGACGGGCGAGCTCAAGCGGCAGGAAGCAGGACGCGAAGGTCGGATCTGTCCGGATGTTCTCGACCCTCCTTTCACCTGGGGCTCATCCGACGATCCGGTTCACAGGACCGCGCCGCCTTCGGTGACCCGCAGGAGCAGGAGCAGGAGCAGGCAGGCGGCATCCACAGCACAGGTCGGCGAGGGCCCCCATACGGGCGACCAGGAGCGCGCGCGCGAGAATGTGCGTGTGGTCTAAGCCGCGCGCAATCGTAGTCGTCTGCAACGTTCGAGGAAGACGCGGTTGGTCGGTAGCGCTCTAGAATGTAAATCTCTTCCGAGAGAATGGACGCTGTAATTGTATACCCTCGGTTCGGTTTGTTCGTCACAGGCAGAAGAACGCCTTGGCGAACAATGTTCACAACCCTGGACCGGGAAATGTCGAGACCGGGTGACCAACTTGTAGATTATTGAACAGACGGTAGAGATGACGTGCCGTTCCACTAGCCAGACCGGCGTATACCACTACCGTTACTCGACCGCTACACCGTGATGCGAATATGAGAACCTGGCTATGATCACTGACTAGTATGTCATTGTCCGGGGCACCAAAAAACCCGAATCTGTAAGACCAAGTTATTAGTCTGTAATGGGATACAAATTATTATTACAATGTTACAGCCAGCAAAATCCTACAACGAACAACGACGCGCAGAACGGGCCTGGCCGGGAATTGAACCCGGGACCTCCTCCAAACAAGTTTGAACACCCTAAGAAGGAATCATACTACTAGACCACCAGGCCAGCTGAGAGGTGGTCCAAACTTACATTCAGGGACCTCGGAGTCCCTTGCCTTGACTTTGATGCTTTGCGCCCAGATTACGGTACAGTGGGAGAGATATGGAGGGGTAATATACAGCATGGGGGGAATACGATGAACAGGACTAGATAGCGTTTGACGAACGATAACAAAACAAGACGACAGAAGCAATTTACGCAAAGCAAAAACAAACCATGACGAGCGAGCCCATTTCTCCTCCTTCAATCCTGCAACCCTCAACCAAAGAAACAGCCGAACGCCCCGCCCCGCTGGCTCGAGGGCGAAGGACAACGCGATGCTAAGCTTCAGGAGAAGCCCCAAACTCAGTACGCGAGCAGGAGAGCCACGCGAACCACATCATCATGCGGAGCTGCAGCACGTCCTCCTTCCACACCTTGGTCAAATTCTCCCTGCGGAACTCCTCCGTCAACTGCGCGCACTTGGCGATGTTCTCCGGGCTGACGAAGTCCGCCGCGACCTTGATGCAGTCCGCGAGGTTGCATACCTGTCGACACGTCCGGTCAGCTCGGCACCTATGCAAGGACGAAGGAGGAGGATGCCTGTCGTACCTGGTGCGCGCATCCCGCAGGGTATGAACACGGCCTGTCCTGGAAACTGGTACACCCTGAAGCTCTGCACACCATGTTTCTCAAACAACTCTTTACGCATATCCGCGTCGAGATAGTAGTGCTGGGCATGGATCGGGTCGACGGTGTTGGGGTCCCCGAACTTGGAACGTAGGTACTTCCTGATCTCGTCCGCGTCCTCCGCTCGGAAAAGGTCCCACGCGGCGCACCCCGCGCGCCCGTCGGGACCGCGCTCGGCGTACACCATCATGTTGACCGCGTCGGCCATGTCCATGTGCAACCGCGTCGAGCCATGCGAACCTGCGGTCTCGAACGTCGCTTGTGCGTTGTACATCTTCGGACCTGTGTGCGCGTGCCGGGAGTCAGCGAAAGCACGGAGGGAAAGGACGGGAAGAAGGAGGGCGTACCGATGTCGGGCGCGACGGTGTTCGACGGGAAGTGCGACGCGACGTTGAGCACGCCGTCGCGGCGGGTGTAGGTCGGCACGGGCACCGCCTTCGCGAAGTCGGCGTAGAGCTCCGGGAAGGAGACTTTGAAGTCGGATGAAGGAGGCCAGTCCTTGAGCTTCCACACGTCGTCCTCGGGGCCCACGAGCGCGTCGCGCTGACCGAACTTCTCGAAGAACTCGCCGACGGTGACCGTCTTCGTGCTCTCGGACTGGCACTCGACGATCATGCACTCCTGCTTGCCGTACTCTTGCTTGAAGTACTCCGGCGTCCACTGGATGTCGAACTTGGGGAGCAGGCCGGTGACGACGATCGGCGCGCCCTCGGCCCAGACGCGGCGGAAGACGTCCTCGGTGAGGGCTTCGTCGGTGAAGGTGGGCGCGGCGTGGCTGGGCACGCCGGAGGGGTCGATCATGATGGGTAGCTCGGTTTCAGGGAAAGTTTGGGCGGAAGGAGGGTTGACGGCAGGAGTAATAAGCTGTCCGATGGGTTCTTCGACGGTGTGTACAGGGGCGGAAAAAGTCGCGGGCGAGACCAGCTGGTCAGGGAGAGATAGAGCTACCACAACCGGTGTACTTGCTTTAGAGACTTCGGCGCTGTCCAACGGCAAAGCAGTGGGCATGTACGCGATGGGAGGGAGAGAGTGGTTGCGTGTTTGAGAAGCGTAAGACAGCTCATCAATGATAGGGGCGGAAGGCTCATCAGGTTTGAGGGCAGGCGCGATACTGGGAGGCGGGGTATCAACTGTGTCTCGTGGTTGAGGAGGCGGTGGTGCATCCTGAGAAGATGCAGGTAGGGGTGGGGAGCCGTTCAAAGGCAGAGAGAACGTGAACGGAGTGGATTGGGGAGGTATGACAAACACGTCGGGCGAAGGAGCCGCAAGTGGGGATGGAAAGGAGGGCGTAGAAGCAGCAACATCTTGGACAACACCATCCGCGCCTGAAACGGGAGGAGCAAGGGAGTGGTCAGCGCGGTCCATTGCTTGGCTCGGCCTTTCCGCGACTACGATGTCGGCCATGACGATATCTTCCTCCAAGGCTGGATACTGAAGGGCAAGATCTTCTTCGCTTAACAGGGGAGCCTCTGTAGGAGCTGCAGGTGCGGAAACACTGTCGAGCGCAGAGGGGCGTTGAGTGATGGATTCTGCGAATTCCAGAGGTTCATCGTGCGGCATGAGGTCTACAGTGGTACTCGGCAAATTTTCTCCAAAGAGAGAAAGAGGAAAACTTACCAGGAAGAGCGTCGTGGTCGGGCTGAGCCAAGATGCCCTCCATCTCTTCCACGATGCCAACCAGTTGTGCCGTTGTGAAACGCGACGTGCGCACGAAGTCTTTCGGTTTGTGGGGTTTCCTAAAATGACACAAGAGGAATTCTGCTTTGGCCGGATCGGAGAAAACTTTGGTGGACGGGTCTGCCTCTGCCCACAGTTGCAGTACTCGCTCATGGCAGTCAGAGCAGGCTTCGCGGCCGCAGCCCCTACACATCCACGTGCCAGAGAAGAGCGAAGTCATGCACGTATCTGTCAGCGATGATCAGTACAGGTTGCACAAAAGGTAAAGAGCGGCATACCACATGTCGCGCGTACATGAGTTTCGAGCGAACGCCACCCTACTGCATCGTCAGCATCTTTCAGCTGTAGATGCTCCAGCTCTTGCTTGAGGGTAGGGAGGAGGGCCTGAGCAATGGTGCACTAAGAAGCAGGTTAGTTTACACCAGAGTATGTAAGCTCGTAAGAGGAAATTTCTCACCTTTGTCCGCCGAATGTGCACGGGCCCAAGAGGGATGTTCCACTCGGTCGGGAAATGGAATGTCGGTGATTGAGAGGCGACCTGGACGTTGTCCGTTGGTGGCACCAGATGACTGCCCGCGACCTCATCTTTTTCATTGAAGGCGATTACGCGTATGTTCATGAATCGACAGCTATCGCCTGCTTGGCGGCGAGTGCACGCAACACAGGTAGAAACGCCGACGCCGGTTTTATAGCGGGGAACGTAACACCGGTGGGTCTGAACCAGGGAGTGGGTCGCAACTAAGTAGATGTAAGGAACAAGTTGGAATAGAGTTAGGGCAAGATCGCGCACCTAACTCCGATTTTGAGGGACCTGCAGCTCTATTTGGCTGCACCGCGGACAATGGCGGTCGTGAATGGGAGGCAGCAGCGGCCATAGATAGCTGTCTTGACGTAGGAAGAGCTGTTGGAAGCCACCGTTGGTGAGCGGAGACGATAGGCGCGAGATCAGGAAGCGACGTACCCGTGAAACTTGGAGCCTTTGGCCGCTTCGACGCCGTGCCGTCACTTTGCGAGTCAGGGGATTTCCGCTTTTTTCGGGCGAGAGGACTTGTGCTTAGATGTGGCCCGTGCTGTTGAGAGACTGAGTTGGTTGTGGTCTATTCACTTGAACATGGAACATACAGGACGAGGAAGGCGAGCCCTCCGCGAGAACTTCACCGCTCGGGGGACGCTCGTTGTCGTTGACGGTATAGGGGGGCGCCATATCGAGCGTCGAAGGGTAAGTGTGTGACTCCGGAAGTCGATGCTCGACAGGAGACAACAACATGATGGGAAAGGAGAAACGGAAAGTGGCGTGGTCGTGGTCAGAAAGCAGGGAGAGGTCTCAGGTCGAGTTCAGTCGAGCCCGGAGCCGAGCCAAGGACGCGTGCACGTGATGATGACGATGCCGGCGGGGGGTTCATTTTTTCAGCCGGTATTGACTCGTATGCTTCCTCGTCATCCTCAGTACTTACACGCAGTACTCAGTTCCCGTCCTTACGACACGATGTTCAAAAAAACCAAACCAATGCATTATCCGACCGCCGTCTTGTCATGAGTACTGCCCCACCGAATTCTGCCTTACATGCAGTACAGGCTCAAGCTTCTGCCAAGTCATCTCCGCTGAACTCCTCCGAGTCAGAGCTACTAGTACTCTGAGGCTCTGGCACGTCAATGTCCGGGATGTTCTCGAACATCTGTATGACTTCGCTGAAATGATCTTGCGAGAGAGATGCCGGAGTGCGGTTCGACTTCGTCGCCATGCCAAAGTCAACGAGCCTATACTTATGTTTCCCCTTGAAGTGCGGAGCCTCCACGGCAGGCTGCAAGGCACTGGGACGTGCGGCTCTAAGTATGTTGTTCTCGGAAATATCTGGGACGACTGGGGAATGTGTCAGTTGATTAGTGTGGCCTGGAGCGTGCAGAATGGCATACGATTGATACTGAGCGCTTGTACTTCGCTGAACAGGCCACGGATGTCTTTCCTGTATGAAGATGAATCAGCAGAGGTACTTATAACGGATGCAGAGTGCGAAAAAGCATACATACTTGGATCCCCTGGGAAATAAACCGGACGGGTTCCGACCAAAAGGGCCACGGAGTTTTTCCAGCACAATGATTGAGAGAATATCTTGACGCGAAGCTCGTTCCGTCAGCATCGGGTGCGGTAGTTCACCAGTTTCAGTTTCAGGATCAGGATCAGCAGCAAACTTGGGCCAGTTGAAGATAGTATACGGGGCGTCATCCGGGGATGTAGTACGGAGATCCATTTCGAACCACCCGTAGCATCGAGGAATAACGGACCCTTGGAGAGACTCCATCTCATCGTAAAACCAAGCCTCGCGCGCAAGCATTTCCACACGATTGGTGAACGCAATCTTGACGACGAGTGGAGGGATTCTGACAGGGTGGGGAGAGTTCCGTATCCGAACCTTGTTAAGCTCGTGAACGACGGCATTAGAGCCTGCCCCCCTCTTCTCTCCGATCGTGGCGGTGGCGTGTAGGCACTCGGATGGCGGCAACACGCTCTCGGGGCGAGAAGGGACCTCACGATAAACAGAGGTGGGGTCGAATTCTTCATAAGGGAAGACCTCCGCTTTAACGAGGTCCTTGGGGATGTTGACACGAGTCAAGCGAGCTGGACATGGTGTCCCGTTGCGATTCAGAATGCCGTTGATGGTCAAAGACCCTATCGAGTTGAGGTTCTACGATATTGTCAACGTAAGCATGATGCGCAACATGCATACTGAACACCGAGTAAGTACTCACCAGAATGTTCATATCCTGGAGGAGTCTTAACACACGTCACACGCGCAGTACCGCGGCTTGCTATATATCTTCAAGTCCCACGTGGAAAACGCGTGTTGTCCCAGAAAGCATTCGGAGAAAGAGCTGAGAGGGATTCAAGGGTGGTGAGTTGGAGGATTCGAGGAAGACATGGCAATTGACGCACCTGCCAGAAGTGTAGTCCTTCGAAGTAAGACGAGGAACGCCAAGGTGAAACGACGACATGTTACTCCGCAAAGAAGATATGTAATACAACAAATGGAACAAGATGGGTATGCAATGGTAAAATCTGCAGATCTATGTGGTAAATAGCCAGCGAGAAGTAAGCTATAGAGTAAACTAATAAAGATATGAAAGGCGTGGAAGGATGCAGACCGAGAGAACACTGATGCCCCGAAAGAAAAAGAAGGATCTCACCCATAAGCTTATGTCCTCTTCACGTCGAAGGAGGAACTGGGCCCATCCTAGCACCGAAGCCATTCACCCATGAAAACAACTCGTCCTTCGCAGACACCGCTCGCTCCTTCTCCGCCTCGAGCCGTGCATGCAGCTCCCCCTTCTCATTCTCCAGTCCTGTGATAGCCGCATCCTTCTGACGTATTTCAGCTTCATGAGCATCTCGCACCGCCTTGAGATCCGCCAGGGCGTCCGCACGTAACGCGTCGATCTCCGCACAGTACGTCCGTTTTGCCTCGTCCATGTCCGCCCGATGTTGCGCGATGATCTCGTCCAGTTCCCGCCACCTTTGCTCCAGAGCGCGGCACTGCGCGTCCTTCTGTCGAACCTGCTCTTCCAGCTGCGAGCACCGCACCTCCGCCGCCGCCCGCGCCTCCTCTCGCTCCGCAGATTGCGCTTTCAATGCCCGGATCTCGGCGTCGAGTGCAAACTGTGGCGGCTGGGCGTCATCCATAGCAACATCGTCGTCGTCGTCGTCGTCATCTTCAGCCGGGTGGTGGACGAACGAGGAGCCGCGGCGCGTGGGAGTCTGTGCTGGCTGTATGAGGGTAGGTTGACGGGTGATACGTGTGATACCCCGATCCTCCGTGTCGGGCGGCGTAGGAAGGAACCCATGATGGTGCGAGGGCCTCTGCCGCGACTCAGAGGGTGTCGAGAAGAGGTCACTGGTGTTTCCGGCATGGGACGGCCCAGCATTGTTGGACGCGGTCGTGGTAGCGGCAGATTCGCGTTGAGTGACGACGGTCACGGTATGGGAAGAGAGAGGGCTTGGTGGCAGTGCACAGACAAGAGAAAAGCTTGGAGTAGCATGCGCGCTTGCAGAGGACGGGTCGTAGAAGGACGTCTGCATCTGCACGCTCTTCTTCTCGCGGGGCGCATCCTGGGGCGCGCGCTCGAGCGCGACGATGCGCTCCTTGGCCTCCTTCAGCGCGGCGTCTTTCGCGTCGAGGTCGTCCTCCATCTCCGCGACGGTGCGCCTGCGCGTACCGCGGAAGTAGCGGCGGGTTTGGGCGATGAAGTCGCGGTATCCGTTCGAGGAATCGTGGTGGATGTTCGCTTCGACTGCGAACTCGGCGAGCCTATACGGAGCGGTCGGTCAGTCGATCCGATGCGCATGGGGAGGGCAGGATAGGGGCATACCGCGGTTTGACTTCATCGCAGAGGAGGTACCCATCTTCTACGCGGCAGACGTAGCGCGAACGTTTCTAGGATGTACAGAGTCAGACATCCTGCCCGTACGGCATCGGAGAGAGTGGACACGCACTGCTCTCCGCAGCGCGCCTCGGACGTAGCTGTTCTGTCGATTTTCGGTCCCGCGCAAGATGTCGCCGTTTTGCTGGGCGCTGTGTCGGACTGAACGGCGGCGCGCGAGCGGAAGGTCACGATGAGTGTTCGAAGATGGAAGGAAGAAGGCGGGTTGCTCACCGCCCCGCTGGAGCTCGTCCTCCGTGATAGGGTCTGGCTGGACGTCGCGTCCGACCGCATCAACAGTCTCGCGCGTGAGGAAGTGGAGTAGGCCTACATTAACCTGATGGTCAGCCAGACGTTCCTTCATGCTGAGTTGATGGTAAGAACTCGCGGTCAAGGTATGTTGCTGGTCTATGGACAGGCATGCGGTATCTGAAAGGATGGATGTGGTTTAGGAATTGGGGGGATCTTGAGAAGTCTTGAGCCTGAGGGATACGAAGTATACGCCCGCTGACATTCGATGCCGTTTTATGCGTCGGGCGTGAAAGGGGCCAGCAGCAGCAGGACGTTATACACAATGCAACGCGTCTATGTTGAATGTTGAAGGGCGATGATTCCACTCGCGGGTACAAACGAACCCTCAACCGTTTCTTTCTTTCTTTCTTTCTTTCTTTCTTTCTTTCTTTCTTTTTGGGGGGTGGGGGGGTTGTCTTCTTTTTGCGTGCCAAGGACCTGAAGCGGAGCTCGTGGAGCAAAGGGAACTCGAGAAACAAAGGGGCCAAAGAACCAGTGGGACAAAGGGCATTCATGACGATCCTGTTTGGGACATTCTGTTAGAACCACGGAAGTGATTCCAGGAGAAACCGACGACGTACGAGCTATCACCCGCGACCGACGACCTCGCGAAGAAAACATCCGACAGGATAGAGCGAAATTCCTACAACATCTATTCGGAATTCTAACTTACAAACACGGCGACGCCGCAATGGACCCACACGCGCCGACTGCTACTCCCGCCCGTCCTCCTCCACGTTCCCCACAAGCAGCGCCATCAACCGCGGGCGGGTCCTCGCTTCCTCCAACCACGCGCTCACGCCCTCGTCCCCCCGCTCCGCCGCCGCCAACATACCGTGTATGTCCTCAGCAGTAAGCACGACGTCCTCCACCAGAAGCGTGCGCGGCGTACGGTCGTAAAACCTTCCTAGACGCGAGGTCACTTCAATGGGCCCGCGCAACGCCGGACCTTCTCCCGCCTCGGTCTCCTCTTCCCCTGCGTCCGAGACCGGCACGAACACCGGAGCTGCGCGCGCGCGGGCGTGAACTCGGGACACGGTGAGCTCGATCCTCCTCATCGACTTGTTCTCGCTGATCCGGAGCAGCGCGTCGTAGGGCGTCCACGTGGGCGGGAAGGGCGTGCGGATGCATCTGAGGCCCGGGGCGTGCGCGAGAGCACCGACGATCTCGGGGTAGGCGACGGCGAGGCGGAAGGTGGTGTGGAAGGTGGAGAGCGCGGGCCAGGTTGGAAGAGCAGACGCCAGTCCGCAGAGGATGGCGCGACGGCGTTCGGGGTGAGGTGTGTGCAGAGACCGTCGGCGGAGGAGGAGCGTGTGGGGGCCGGGGGTGAGGGCGGAGAGCGCTGCACCGACCGCGGTGCCAGAGGAGAGATCTAACTCTCCAAGGGAGGATTCCGCATCGAGGGTGAGGTCGAGCGTTTCGAGCGCGACAGGCTCGGGTTTGGTCCCGATCGCTTGGAAAATGGGGGCGAGGCCGGGGTAGGTCGCGGAGGCGATGAGGACGCGGGTGTGGTGAGCGTAGTTAGGGGTGGTAGAGAGGGTGCGGGAAAGGAGGGCGGCGGAGCGGGAGTTGGCGAGGGTTAGTGTGTGGTACAGGAGCGGGGTGGCGATGCGGGCGAGGGTGTGGTGAGTGGAAAGAACGGGGACGAGGTCGGGTTGGGAGAGGAGGTCGACGATGCGCTCGAGTATCTCTTCGGGGAGGGCGAGGAGAGGCATTTGGGGGGCGTCAAAAACCGGATGGCGGAGGTCAGTTGATAATCGATAAAGACTGAGAGAGCTCAGAGTCAGAGCGCCGACGACCTGCGACAAGTTGCATTCACGCTCACATACGATTACGAAGGATTACATGCAACAAAGACATTTGTATGCGTACAACAATCGGGTATACGAGATATCAGATCTAGAATACACTTCATCAAACTCGTACACGGTCGACAGGTGCTGAACCCAGATGCGTAGCCAGAGAGAAAAACATACACTATATAGAAGAAGAGAAAGCACCGCACCACTTGCGACACGGTCGCCCCCCGCCTTCACGTCGAAACCATAAACCCTGGCGCAGTGGGCCCGAACATGGACGACAATCCCTGGGCATGCACCCACGCTCGCTCGTGGTTCCCGCGGTGGACATCGTTCTCCGCCCGCAACACGCCGTTCTCCACCCTCAGCGCCTCGTTGTCCACCCTCAGCGTCGTATTATCCTGCTCCAGCCGATCGAGTTTCTTCTGCGCAGCGTCCAGCGCCGCCGCCGCCCCCACGTACTGCGCCCGCGCTGCCCGCAGCGCATCCTCCTGCTGCGAGAGGACATTGGCGTGTTCGGCCTGGAGCGCAGCCATCACGACGACGTGCTCGCGCACCTGAGCGTGGTACCGTTCCTCCTGCTCGTCGATCGTCGCGCGCGCGCCCCGGAGCGCCACGACGCCGCCCGCATGCTGGAAGCGCGCAGCCTGGAGGCTGTCCTTGCACTCCGCGAGCTCGAGCACCACTTCGACCTCTTCCTCCTCCCGCAGCGCGGCCAGCGCCTCGAGCGCCTCGAGCTGCGCCATCGCTTCGCTGTACCGCGTCTGCGTCGCCGCGGACTGTGCCCGCGCATCCTCGCGCCGCATTTCGCATTCCAGGAAGCGCGCCTCGAGCTCGGCGTGCCGCTGCTTGGCGCTGCCGAGATGGCGCTCGAGCCGCTTGCGGATCTCCTGACAGGCGCCGTATTTCGGTTGCCAGTCGGAGGGCGAGGGGGCGGCCGTCGGGGGCTGGGAGAACGTCGGGGGACCGAACTGGGGCTGGGCTGGCATGTCGACTTCCATGGCCTCGTCTGGCGCGGGCGGGTCGAGGATTGCGCGCGAGGAGCCCCGGCGGGTGGGCGAGGGTGGGACGTCGTCGAGGATCAGCGTGGGCTGTCGTGCGGGGAGGCGGGGCGCGGATTCGGGGGTGGGCAACGATGCCGCGGGGTCGAAGGAGGTCGGTTTGCGAGGGGTCGTGGTGGATTGACTGGATGGTGTGGGGGTCAGCGTCGGTGAAGACGAACGGGAGACGGATGAGACGTACAGAGTGTGGGTGTCGGGAATGAGGATGGAGGGCATGGGTCCGGCTTCGAGCGTGTGGCTGGTGGTTCATACCGTCAGGGATGCAGAGGAGCAGGACGGGCAAAGGGACGCACGACGAGCCCGACGGTCCTGCGGCGGAGAACGATCCTTGTGGACTGTGATGGGCGGTGCGGTCACTCTCCTCGACGCGGATGGCGCGCTTCTCGGCGGCCTGGAGGGCTTGGATGGTTTGCTTGAGGTCCGCGACGGCCTCCTGCAGCTCTGCGCGCGCGTCGTCGCGGTCGTCCTCGGTTGCTTTCAGTTGGGCCTTCAGCGCACGCAAGCTCTCCTTCGCCTCGAGCAGCTCCGCGCGGATCTGCCATCGTTCGACGGGTGTGACGATGGCATACGCAAAGGAAGGAAAAGAACGACACGTACCTCCGCTTTCGTGGCATCCCGCTTGCCCGGGAATTGTCGGCGGATCTTCGCCATGAACTGGTGGTACGCGTCTGCGCCGCCGTAGTGGATGTCCCGCGCGACGGCGGTCTCTGCGAGCCTGCACGCGCCCGCGTCAGCCTTGCTACTAGACATACACGCGCTCTCCTTGGAGAGGACGTACCCTTCCTTCACCGCGTCACAGAGCACGTAGCCGTTGCCTTCAAGGCGTATGTATCCCGAGCGCTCCTGCAGGTGCAGCGTGTACACGTCAGCTGGGAACTGTCCTTGAGAAACGTGGGTTGGGTGGACGTCACGTACGGCTTTGCCGATGCCGAGTGTATTGATGTAGCCATTGATCCTGCCCACGGAGCCCGGGAGGTGATCGTGGTTCCGTGCGGCATGTTGTCGTACTGAACGTTGAACGACGAGAACCGTTTGTACTCTGCGTTCTGTAAGTAGGAAGATGGTGGTTGTGAGACGCACGTTGCTGCTGTATCTGTTCCGTCGTGAGAGGGTCGGGAGCGACGTCGTTTCCGGAGGGGTCAAACGTTGGGTAGGCGAAGGTGCCCAGCGTGCCTGCACGAGAGTCAAACGTCGAGGGTCAGGATGAGAGCTCTAAATGGGCATGGAAAGCAGGATACGAGGTACGTACGAGCGAGATAGGATGGTTGCATGTGGCACGAAAGCTGCTTGGGTGTACCGGGGGATCTTGAAGAATCTTGATGGGTGAGGGAGCACTATTCCAGCCCACCATCCGATGTCATTTTATGGGCCGAGCGTCACGAAGGGGAGTCGACGGCGTGTTTTGCACGAGACGATGGAACGAGGAATCAGGATACGCTCTTGCATATGTCGGCGCAATGCTCGCTTAGGCCAAGTCGCGAGGTGATAACAAATCTGCCCATTGACATCCATTGGTTCATTGCATCGGTATTGATATTGAGGCCTTTTGTGGTCTTATCCTTCTTTGGTTGTGCCAAGGAAAAGAACACTGACATGAGGAGGTCGTGAGATAATGAACGCGCACTGAAGAGCGCGCAGTGTGCATGCCGCAATGGCTGGGGGATTCTGGAGTGGGATATCCCGTGAGGGAGGCTGCTTCATGCTTATCTCTCCCTTTGTATCCGAAATCGAAATCGATAGGCTGGTCAGAACAGTAGCGAGACAGCCAAGAGGAGGAAGGGGGTGTACGGACCGCTGAAAACCGAGTGAGCAAGTACCCTATCCGAATTCGAAAGAGCACAAAAGTTCCAAAGGGAGGAATTCTCAGCAAACGAACTTGAGTTACAAACGCGGCGACGCCACAATGGACCCACATGGACCCACTACTCCCGCCTGTCCTCCTCTGCATTCCCTACAAGCAGCGCCACCCGCACGTCTCCTCCTTGAGGCCCCACCGGCGCTACTCCGTCCCGTGTATATCTTCAATGTCGAGCCCGACGGAGCAGGTTTCGACGACGTCGTCCGTCTCATGGGATTACTCGGGCAAGACTGTAAGTTACGATATGCATACAACACTAGTAGATATACACCGACACGAAACACGAAGCGCAATCCAACTCACTCAACCAAAGTGCGTCTTCGGCCGTGGTACCTTGTCCCCGTCGACGAACACGTCCACCTTCTCGTCGTAGAAGGCGACGAAGCCCTTGATGTCCGCGCACTCGAGGTTCGGATTGCGGTACCACCACACGATGCCTTCCGCCTTTTCGTGGCCGGGGACCTTGAGGTCGTAGTAATTCGCGACGCCCTTCCAGGTCGAGGTGCATGAGCGTGCGTTGCGCACAGAAGGAAAACGCGGGAGACAGACCTTGTAGGGACAGGCCGACATGAGGTCGGAGGACTCGAAGTACTCGAGGCGACAATCGGTTTTCGGGATGTACGTCCGCGTCGGCAGGCCGGTCTCGTACAGCAAGCGGGCCTTGGTGGTGTTCGCGACCTCGACGCCGTTGAGCTCGACGCGGACGTGGCGCGAAGATTGGAGGACGTCCACACGCTGTTCGGGAAGGCATCGGCGCCGGATCGGGAAGGGGGGACGGAAGAAACGCACCTTGTACGGATCCTTAGGGTGCACAAAGATCTCCTCGTCCTCCTCGAACCAAGCGTCGACCTTGTCGAAGCCGATCTTAAGCCAGCCGTTGTGCTCGCCGGACTTGAAGAGCTGGGCGGCGTGCGACGCGCGTCGGTCGCCGACGACGATGTCGTACTGGTCGGCCTCGGTGGTGCCGCCCGCGTGCTCGAAGTAGATCTCGTCGACGTCGTTGATGGGGATGTAGTAGCTCGGGTAGAAGACGTGCTCCCAGCTGCGGGGCATCCGATCGAATCAGCGCGCATGTCTGGGTGAGGGGGAGGACCGAAAACGTACACAAGCTTCGCCTTGCGCGTGTCCGCGAGCACCTGGCCCGACTGGAACACGCGGATGCGTTTGCGCGACTTTTCGGCGTATCCGACGTGCGGGAATGGGATGGACATGGCGATTCGTTGGTGGGGTGGAGGGAGGGGCTGATTGGGGGAAAGGCGGGGCGGAGGGTGGTCCGGGCAGTCGTCAACGGGGGTCTATTTAGGGCACGTCGTGGGCCGCAGCGAGCACCGTCGTTTTGCAGCTGTGCGGTGCTTGGTGATGTGCTCGGGCGAGATCATGATTCATGATGTCGAGGGCGGAGGTGGGCGTGGCGGTGCAACGGTTTGACAAATCGTCTGAAACGCGCGCCTTTGTTCTTGACGTTCGTCTCATCGCTTGCAGAGACGGTCATGACGATGGCGTGTGGTGGCGGGCGGTCTCGTATCGTCGGACGTGGGAGGAAGAGAAGACCAAGCAGAATATCGAATACCGCAAAGTCGTCCCGCGAACAAACCGTGACTCCGGACGACACACGCTGCGCTCCGCATCTCCATCACTGACACAACAACGCAACGCTCTTCACCGGACTCGAGTTTCATCTCGCACAAGCTCTTTCGTTTGGACCCTCGTCTCCTCGCTATATTTCCGCCTCTGGACCTTGTGATATCATCCCGGGATGGTCGTCGACTCGTCGGTCGAGAGCTGCTCGAGACGCCGACTGTATCACTGCAGGCAACGCATCCTTACCACTTGAGCCGGATTGTTCTCCTCCGTGACTGCGTGGACTCAGGCTGGGCGGCACTAGACGTTGGTGCCTTTGTTTCTTTTCGCAGGAATTTCCGATGTCGGACGATGTCAGCGTGCACGACTCTCTTCAAAGCTTCAAAAGTGAACGCAATTGCCTCATTCAATAAGGCTCAAGTGGTTCGTCCTTTCGGTTCATTTTTACACTGACATATTCTGTAAGTATATACTGAAATGCATCCTAATCCCTCACGGACACGCCGGCCTACCCAGGCTACCCTCTTCAGAGGCCTTTTCTGTCTCTCACTCGGCTCAAACCCTCTCGCCGGCGTGCCGTCCAGACACTGTCCGGCCTGGCAGTGGCCTGGCTCAATGTCGTTGTCGGAATCTTCAAGAAGTCTGGGCTTCGCCTGTTCCCAGATGGAGGCGCCCTTGCTATGCTTGGAAACCAAGGCCCCGACGACCGAGTCGCCAACTTGGATCCATCACGCGGTCTACTGACATACTATAGCGTTAGGATCCAGCTCGGACACTGACAGCCACACCGACCGCTTGCTCGTCCTCGTCCTCGTTGAGTCGCTTAGGGGTGTCGTACTGCCAATACCCTTTTCCCCGCACGAGGCAATGGAGCGTGCGGACTGCGTGCACGCGTTTAAACGCTTACGGCTTGTTCGGGTGCGGATCGACCTGCGAGCCTGGCCTCGCGTCTGTGATTTCGTTCATGACAGACGGACCGATAATGATACGGCAAGACACCATGCACATGGAACAAACATCTAGCTGCTACAGGATCTCCCGCCCGCTGGTCATCTGCATCGTCCTCGAGATTCAGGAAAAAGAAGGCAGGTCCGTCTTCCGCGACATCCTGCTCCCTTTCTCACCGCGTTTCCTTTCTCCGCGGACGAAGCTCCCTGCACGCGCGCGTTTCAATTGCGGGTTTCGTTGTGATAACGGGAGAAGCCGGATGGCGGGGGTTGGGCGGATAGAGAAGGGGAAAAGAAAGGACGTGAGCACAGAAGGCCTCGATGGGAAATCATGCATCATGAGAGGAAGACGCCGGGAAGGTTATTGGCGGGTTATGGTGTGTGCTTTGTTTGGATTAGGATTGGGACTCCGTCTTCATCTTGACCTGGGTCGTACTTACCCAGATCTCCTTGTGTTCAATATCTCAAGTTGGCCGATGTGCGTCGCCTCTAGGTCTTAGTAGGCTTGGGCTGCTGGCTCGTCCTCTCGCAAACGTAATGCTGTCGCCTATCACCAAGTTCCAAAATACCGTGTTGGGATCGGACGCTCGTGAAGATTTACTCTGTATTACTTAGACGGGAGCGAAAAAGATGAACGCGCCATGGTGGTACCACGGTCACCAGTGGAGTGTGTCGTGAGTACAATATGCTTCGTCGTGATAAGACATACTCATGGACTATATCACAGCACACGCTGCCGTTGTATCGATTAAGCTCCACTTCTGCTCCGCCGTCAACTCGCTTTGGGAACACAGGTCTCTTGAAAAGGCGTTGGAAAGGCATGTTCGTCAAAACCCCAAGGGGATCAAACGCAGCCGTGACGTCGCGGGCCCGCGCGGCCGGAGATCATGCATCGGTAGGCGACGTCAACGTGGTGGGAACGTGGTCTAAGGCGAATGCGGTCAGTCGTGGGCGGGATCGGAGAATGAGGACTCTACGCAGGATGCGGACTCCTCCCGCCGCACACGGACGGCGGCGCGCCATTGCAACATAAGAATATCATGGAATCGGAATCGTTTTCTTCGAGGACTCGCGCTACATAAACCCAAGCGCTAACAGTGCCTATTCAGAAGGACTCGGGCGTCCTGGACATGTCTAAGATTAAGGCTTTCGCAGGACCGAGGACTCTTTACTTGTGAAAAGTTGAAGCCATACCACAAAGACTCCAGTGGCGGTCCACGTCTCGGGCTCGCAGTCAGCGAACGGGTACTCGGCGCAGAACAAGCAGAGAAGACGCCGAAGGCCGTTTGGAGATCTCGCGTAATTGAAAAAACTGCTGAGAAGCAGCAGCAGCTGCGCGGTCGAGGTCACGGCGCCTTACGTTGTCCTCACGACGTCCACCTCCATCGGCTTCGACTCCACTTTCTGTACCATGATCGCCTCCCCAGGCTCTTCTCGTGTGCCCTGCAATCTTGCTTGTTCATCTCGTCGGCGGACCACATATGCCTGAGGGCCTCCAGCTCGCTTTGGGGACAGACAAGAGATACTTTGCTTCCATCAGTGTCGTACGAGGTCGTTTCAAGCTCCCCGACCAGTGATCTACATCTGTTCCGGCCAAGCAACGCGCTTTTCATGGTAAATTTAGGGAGCCTTCTTTACCAACGGCAGCACACCCAATTGGCTCCGCCGTTCCGCTCTGCACGCCTTCGCCAGATGTGATCGATGGCGGGGAGGAAATATGTAATCTCGTCGGCAGACGGCCGTGCTTCCTCCTTCGCGTAAACGCACCGAGCCCCACCGGCGAGGCTCAGGCGCCCTCCATAAAGCCAGGATTTTGGGGGGATGGAAAGCCCAACTTCCCTCTTGAAGGTTTCCCCCCCTCCTCTCCGCCTCCCTTTCATCCCGTCCGTCGCCTCGACCCCGTTGGGTCAATTCCAGTCTTTTCCTCCTTACTGTCTTTTCCGCTCTCTAGACAATGAAACTCTCCTCCTCATTACCCCTCATCCTTGCGGGCGCGTCCACCGCGTTCGCGTCCCGCCATACCCATGACGCGATTGCCCGCCGTCAGGCGCATATCCAACGCTCTCTCGTTGACGTCTGCGCAGCCCTTGATCTCGACCTCGAGCTCCTTGACATTCTTCCTGGTGGTACGTTGATCACCTACTCGCAGATTAACAGTGTTTGACCCGTCTCATTTTCCAGGCAAGCCTTTGATCGCCGGTCACCTCGACGTCTGCTTGTGCCTTTCCGTTCTCCCCAACTTCGTCAGCAGCGACCCCACCTGCCAAAAAGCCGCTCAACATATCGGCAACGATGGCGTCCAGAAGATGCTCCAAGACAAGGTATGTGCCATCTCTGGCTTTTGTCTGGCGTCACAGTTATTCATCGTTGCATCCTTCAGATCAACAACTCCACCGCCAAGCAAAACTGCCAGTACCCCGCGCACGCCCAACCCCTCTCTGTCTGCGACAAGTCCGACCTGTGCAAGTTCCAATGTCAGGACGGCTATGAGGTCAGCGGCGACCAGTGCGTGTGCCCGTCCCCCAAGACGGAGTGCAACGGCAAGTGCAGCTCCTCCGCTACTTGCGGCTCGTCCACCCCCGGTCACGGTGGCTCTTATGGTGGTTCCGGTGGTTCTTACGGTGGCTCCGGTGGCTCTTATGGTTCGGGCTCTGGCAACTCTTACGGTCGTCGTGCGGGCAAGCGTGCTCCCCTCTGTGACGAGGGCAAGACCCTCTGCGGTATCCCTGGTGGCAGCAAGGGCAAGGGCTACGACTGCGTTGACACTCAGACCAACGCGGAGTCTTGTACGTGCCGTCTTCTATTTGCTCGTTGAGCGAGATGTTCATCTTTTTTTTCGATATCCAGGCGGCGCCTGCACTGTCAACTCCCCCTTCTCCACCTCTGCCGACGCCCCCGCCGGCAAGGACTGCACTTCCATCGCCAACGTCGCCGACGTCCTCTGCCAAGCAGGCGAGTGCGTGATCAACAAGTGCCAAGACGGATTCGACCTCACTCCCGCCGGTGACGCATGCGCCGCCGTCCCTGCTGGCAAGCGCGGTCTCGTCGATGCCCACGTCGTCGAGGGCGCAGTTGCAAACGTTGCTGGTCTCGTCGGTGTCAAGGAAGCGGGCGTTGTTGATGCGCATGTCGCCCGTGGTCTCGTTGATGCCCTTGTCCCCGAAGCTGTTGCCGCCAACGTTGGAAACCTCGTCGGCGTCAAGGAAGCCGGTGTCGTTGGTGCACATGTCGCTCGCGGTCTCGTCGATGCCCACATTCCTGAAGCTGTCGATGCCAACGTCGCCGGTCTTGCCAGCCTCAAGGAGGCTGGCGTTGTCGATGCCCATGTCGCCCGCGGTCTCGTCGACGCCCACGTTGTGGAGGGTCTCAACGCCAACGTCCTCGGCCTCGTCGGTGTCAAGGAGGGTGCCAACGTCGACGCCCATGTCGCTCGTGGACTTGTCGATGCCCATGTCGTCGAGGGTCTCAATGCCAAGATCGGAAACGTCGTCGGTGTCCAGGAAGCCGGCAACGTCGCCGCCCATGTTGCCCGCGGTCTCGTCGACGCTCATGTCCCTGAGGCCGTTGCCGCCAACGTCGGAAACCTCGTCGGTGTCAAGGAGGCCGGTGTTGTTGACGCGCACGTCGCCCGTGGCCTTGTCGACGCCCATGTTGTTGAGGGCCTCAACGCCAACGTCGCTGGTCTTGTTGGTGTCAAGCAGGGTGCGAATGTTGATGCCCACGTCGCCCGCGAGATTCTCGGTGCGCACGTTGTCGAGGGTCTCGGCGCCAACGTTGCCGGACTTGTCGGAATCAAGGAGGGTGCCGTCGTCGATGCCCACGCCCGTGGACTCGTTGATGCTCATGTCGTCGAGGGTGCCGCCGCCAATGTCGCTGGCTTGGTTGGCGTGAAGGAGGGTGCCAAGGCTGATGCCCACGTCCTCTAAAGGACTCCCTCCCCCGTAACCCCTTCCGCTTCTTGCCTACCCTCTCTCGTCTCCGTCGCACGCTACCCATACGTTACCCCTCGTTCGCTGTTGGATTGCGCGTTCGTTGTTTTGATGTTTACCCGTACATTACCCGTCTGTCATTAGTTTTTCTCAGTCTCATTGCAAATCAAACGAAGTATACCTGCTGTTACGAATTGGGATGAGTGCGTCACTGTCTCCCGTGGTTCCCATGTTGTGGTGATGTGTGTGGACGACTAAGTCGGGAGCTGTGCTGTTGAGTGTATTCGTCCGGTGACGTTCGGGGTAGTCTGCTTTTCTCCGCGACGCGCTTGTCGAGTGATAGGGGGAGCTCGCTGATTGGCTGAGAGGACTTATCGAGACAGGTTACCACAGAGAAATATTGTTTAGACTAACTGATCTGAGTTGACGACGAGACGCAAACCAAACGAGTTAATGGCAGTCGAGACATCGACGGCTACTGGTACATTTACCTCTTTATTGTCATTCAACATGTTCCCGCCTTAGCTTAGAAAGTTCAAACAGAGACCGCGCTTTCCACGCGCGATAAACAAAAGTCGCAGTGTTCTTCGAGTCCTGGGAGCTTTCTTGGAGCTACCCTGGCTCATGATAAAACGGTAGCACGAGGCGACGCAAGGTGCGTATGCATATCCTACACAGCATCCTTTCGAGTAAAAAAGGCCAATCGAGTTGTGGATGCCTCGCTACTCGTGGTTGACTCGAAGGCCCACCGACGCTACAGGTGTCAGCAGGCCTTCGAGATCCCTATACTTTCTCCACTGGATCCGCAGCGGATACACTGGCACTTCGTACCATGTCCCAAGGTCTCAACCCTCATCCACAACTTACAAAATACATGAAGCCTTTGGAAGAAGAATGATGGAGGAGCTGCCGAGGCCCGAGTCGGGAATACCATAGGTACATTTTCATCTTGTTGACTTGAGAGATTCAGCCTCTCGAGTCCGAGAATATGCCGACATACTTACATCGGAAGGCGTGGTGTACTACTGGACCCTACTCAGTAACTCAACTTGAGCTTGATCATGGTTCACTGGTTTATATTAGTGCTCCATTTTTATTTAAACTTCAAGCCTTGTGCTCCTCCCACATATGAGTTCTTTTCCATAATGAATCAGATTGGACTTGGAAGAAACCAACGTATTGTGCTCGGAGGGTGTTCAGCTCGACGCTTGTTGGACATTAGACAGATTCTGCTTTCCAGTGCACGTGACATGCCGAAGCTCGGCAATCACAATTCCCTCGCGCACTCGGTAACACCCACCGTAATGAAAGCAGACGCCAGATAAGAGGATCCTGAGCCTGAGAAGTGTTGACGAAATATCTCGTCTGCCTTGGGGAGACTAGTTCGGGGTGTTTTAGGCGGCCGGCCGCGTTGTCACGTTCAACTCCTACCACCACCTTCGCACTCCTTTGTCTTGTCCCTATGTCCCATATGATCTCGTACTACGACGTTCACAAAGGTTGCGGTCGTTGATCGTACTTACTACGAGTTGAGATGTTGTTGACGTCACCAGTGCTAGAGCGGGCGAAGGTGCGAAACGGCCCGTCATCGTACCGTCGTTCATTGAGTCTGACTGCAGTACTCTCCAGTGGCGGGGGGCTGACTACTAGTACCCGGTTCCAGAATCCAGACGACACCAACGAGATGCGTCCTGATGTATGTCTTGTCTTTCCAGTCTGCTGTTCACACATAGCGTCATTGATCGTTTCCTCGGGACAGTCGACGAGTCTGCCTACCCTGCCGCAGGCCCCTACAATTCCCTGTGACCCGTGCATCTGGCTGTCAAGCACTGGGAAGATCTCAGCGGGCGTTTGGACTTCCATTATCGTATTCCTTAGAATTGCAAGGAGAACCGGGTGAGTTCTCTTTTGCGTTTTCACGCCTCATCTCATACTTGGTCGTTTATCAGCCTGAAAACGACGAGAAGGCAGCGTGGACTTCAACTGGTCATCCTAGGAGACTGAAAACCCGAGGATACCAATAATCAACGAAAATACGCGGAATGAGGGTAGTGGGGGAGTACTAGCCGATCTGACGTTTTGGGTGCGTTTCATGCTTGGCCAAACAGTAGCTACCTCCTATCTAACGGGCCCTCTTTGAGGTTAGCAAGGCATGGCACGGTCACACGTTACTTCCACCATCGCGGCTTCTACCGTTATACGGAAGAACAAATGCCACACTTCCAGCTCCAGCGTTCAAGAACTTGTCACCCATCTCGAGTCAATGTTTAGAAATCATCCCGCGCTCCGAAGACGACTTGAAGCTTGCTCACAGACGTTCGTGATAAATCAATGACCGCGGAGGAGAACATGGAGCCCTTGACACATCTTATGGAACTTCGCCATTGCTCGCTCGAGGTAAACAGTCTTGACTTCAACTTCTACTCTTATCTCAACTTCTGACCTCTGTCGACGCCGTTTAGATGGACGCCGGACGCCGCAGCGCTGTCGTGGTGATCCTTCTTCGTGTGGTCGCTTAGGGGCGGTACCAAAACCTGGGCATCCTCTCTTACAGCCGTCGACCTCTACCAAACCCTTCCGATGTCGGTGACCGTTTCCTTGGAGCCCCAGTGATTCTTTTTTCAGTGTATTTAGGAAGCCAGTACGTCGATTGAGGGGTGTCAACCTGGAATTGCTCACTGAGCGTGGCTTTTAGAACGGCCTTCCGAATCTCTGGCTGAAGTTCTCGAGCGAAGGGTCACAAATGTGCTCATATTCGAAATCAAGAGCGGGAGATGATCCGCTGCCGCATCTGCAGGCGTCGCCGACGCATCGCCGCGTCAATAACAATTGGTGTAAGGCTTGCATCTCCATTTTGTCTATCGAGGCTAATTCCTTGTGATGCTCCGCCAGTTTTAGGACCATGACAGGAGGCGTTACCCGTGGATTGTGATGTTTCTACTCATGAAATTCGAAGGTGGCGGTGGTGGCGGCGGCGATGGCGCTCGTGAGAGTGTATGAAAAGAATCATGCTGGGCATTTGGAGTCAATCGTAAGCCTGCTCGGGACATGGGTGCGTCCATCTTCTGTATTGCAGCGTTACACAGTGCGCTGAATTGGCTGTACGCAGGTCGACAGCGTAAGGGAAACCCACAGGAACTAACTCGTCGTAGACGAGGGGCTGGCGTGAGAGCTTCGATCGTCAATCGCCAATCCAATGCAACTTGATATCAAAGGCTACAGATGGCAGATGGCAAGACAGGGCATGTCTGCGCAAGATGGTATGGATTGGGGGTATACAGCGGTCGGCGTCCTGCATTTCTCTCTTTCAGTAACTTGTACTTATACATCCATTCAATCCAATCCAAGTCGTCCATCGTCCACCCCTGCCCCAGCTCTCGTGTCATGACAAAAAATTCGTGGAGTGGTGCATCCCTCATGGCGCTTACTATATGAAGGGGATGAATCTCACAGGAAGAGCATTGGTGCTACTTCCTATCTATAATCCTGTTCGATTTCTCAGAAGCACGTAAATGGAAGATGTGCGACTGCAGGCCATTGAATGGTCGCCTCAAAGAGTCCGAAGGAACGACCAGCACCGAAGATCGATAGCGGGTAATGAGGAAATAGGACCCCGTATTGACGCTGATTTACTTTGCTATTGGGGACTAGGCGAGGAACTCACGGACGTACTATCCAAGACCGTCAGTCCTCACCGCGAGGTTGCAACCGTGGGGTTCTCTCGGCTTTCAACAAGGCTTATCTGCGACGAGGTCTGCTCTATATAGAGGTTAACCCTGTCCTCTAGGCAGCAAGATGGAGAGATCCCCCCTTTCCTTCGTGCGACACATAGTCCTTCCCGACATCCTCCTCATTACCCTCATCGCAACACAACCGCCCACCCCCACCCGGTTCCTCGGCTTTGCCGTCGTGCTTTATGCGTCTGTGACCGCCCTGGCGTGCACTGCCGGGGGGGCTACGACAAACTACTCCATTGGTTTCCTCCTAGGTATACAGGTCTTCACCGCGCTTCGCTTTCTGTGGCTCGAGAGACCGCTCGATGTGCACCGCCA
Organism: Amylostereum areolatum; assembly: GCA_012932865.1. Classification (NCBI taxonomy): domain Eukaryota; kingdom Fungi; phylum Basidiomycota; class Agaricomycetes; order Russulales; family Stereaceae; genus Amylostereum; species Amylostereum areolatum. The sequence continues at coordinate 25,032 of SAXG01000072.1, forward strand.
TGAACGCGACGGCCAACCGCCCCGCGAGATGTCGATATGGCGTCGCCTTTACTGGGCCTTCTGCCTGGATCATGGCTTCAGGGGCGTAGGGTGGACGCATCAGGTGGGTTCGTCGCGTTCGAGTGTGGGTTAAAGTTGCTGATGAGCTTGCCAGGTCAAGAACGTCCCACCGCGTCCGACCGAGCACCCAGGCGTCTTTATCAGCCAATGTCTTCTCCGAGCTCTCTGGTATTTCCTCCTCGCGGACGCAGCCAATACATACGTCTGTGCCGTCGATGGCATCCACCCGCAAGGATACGCCTTGCGGACCTCTATCAGTACGGCCTGGATTTGTGTCACGTACGCAATGCTGAACAGCGAATACCTCGCGCTGGCCGCGCTGGCCGTCGCGCTTCGAATCGGCCGTCCTGAAGACTGGCCGGACATCTTTGGAAGCGCGTCCGAGGCGTTTACGCTCCGGAACTTCTGGGGGTACGTGCTTCTTCGCGGTCTACGCACTGCTGTACGCTTGTTCACCCTCTCGTTCACCCTCGACAGGAAAGTTTGGCATCAGAACCTTCGGAGGGTACACTATCCCCTTCCTTGCCCGCATGCCGTTCCCCAATCTGACGCCCTGCATGCAGCTCTTCGTCCCACTTGGCCAACGTATCGCGCAAGCATGGGGGTTCAAGCGTGGCACGCTGCTTTCCTCGTATACCCAGCTGTACGCCGCGTTCGTCGTGTCGGGCGTGATCCACAGCTCCGGCGATGCGATGGTTGGACGGGCGTACACGGGGGTGTCCATGCCGTTTTTCCTTCTTCAGGCCGCGGCGATTACGGGAGAAGACGCTGTGGTCGCGCTCGGGCGAAGGCTGGGCATTGCGCCGTCGCGGGCGGTGAAGACGCTGGGATATGTGTGGGTGTTTGGTTGGATCTCGGCCACGTTTTCGATGTACCGAGATCTGTCGATTGAGACTGGCTGGGACTGGTCGGCGGAATGGCCTATTTCGCCGTCGAGTGGGCTGTTGCGGATGGTTGGCGTGCTGAGTTGAGGCAAGACGAACTGCATCAGTGTCGAGGGAGTACTTATGTGATAGGCTCTTGGTTTCAGCCGTTAGTACTACGATTTTCTCTGGAATCGTGAATCTTCCAAGCGTGATGCCCGTGCAGTGGTGCGCATTACAAGTTGTAGCAGTCACGGACGGTTCTTTCGCAGGCGCGTCGCGCGTCAACACGTCCTGCTTTACGCTATCATATCGACGTATAGCTTCATAACCCTTCTTGTACCACCTTTTCCTCTGCATCTACTCTCTGTCACACTAGAAGAGCTCCTTGCATATGGCCAATACGTTGACGGAATATCTCGCCTCGCAAGAAGAGCTCGTGCAAGAAGCCGCGCTCGCGCTCCCGCACTCCTTCTCCCAATGCACCTACCCACGCGGGGCCATCCGCCAGGCGGTCTACCTCTGCAAAACATGCAACGAAACGCGAGGGATCTGTTCCGCGTGCTCGATCGCTTGCCACACCGACCACGAACAGCTCGAGCTCTTCCCCAAGCGAGCGTTCCGGTGCGACTGCCCCACGCGCGCGCTCGGCCACGCGTGTACGCTGCACAAAGTCCTGGAGGATGTCAACGCGGGCAATGTTTACGGGCAGAACTTCAAGGGCGCGTTCTGTAGGTGTGGCAGGCCGTACAATGCGGACGAGGAGAGGGAGACGATGATCCAATGTCTAGCGTGCGAGGTATGTGCCACTCCGCCTCTCCTTTGACCTTTCCTTCCAACCCCTCTTTCGACACGGCTTTCTGGACCAAAAATTCCATATATCTTTCCTTTCAAACACCGTGCTCATGACATGGGGCATCGGCTTACGTTTCCGGTTTTAGGACTGGTTGCACGAATCCTGCCTTCACCTCCGCGAGCGCCCGTCCTCGCGCGAGCCATCTCCTGCCCCACCAGCTATTGAACCTACCGAAACCCAAGCAAGCATCGACAACGACGACGCCCAGTCCGAAGCCTCGTCCTCCGGTCTCCCGCCGCCTCTGATCACAGCGGACGACTACGAAGCGCTCGTCTGCGGTGCGTGCGTCGCACAGATCTCCATTCTCCAGCGTTGGGCAGGGACGCCGGGAGTCCATATCGTCATGCGTGATGCGCCAGACGCGCCGTGGAAAGTCGTGGATGGACCCTTTCCGGCCGACGTCCCAGACGAGAAGACGCACGTCAATATTGCGGAGGACGGAGAGGGAACTGGAGAAGGCGTGCAGCTCGGTCACAAACGCGCACACTCGAACTCACTGGAGACGTCAGAGGCGAAACGAGCGCGCACGTCGCCGGCGCCGGCGTGTCTTGCGCCCCCGGAGAACCCAGTCGCGCAGAGAATGTATGCAGCCCTATCCACGTCTCCAGACGAGGCCACCACACTCGGCGCGGGGGATGTCTTCCTGACGGAGGGCTGGCGCGGGCGGTGGTGTCGATGCGGATCCGTACGTCCATCCATCCTCTTTATGGGCGGTTTCCCGTCGGCTTACAGGGATCCACGCAGTGTCTCCCGCAACTGGAAACTCGACCATACCTCCTGGAGGAGGAGGAGACGTACGAGCCGCCCGAGGACCCCGATTCGCGTATGTTCTTCGTCTGTTTTTTCACCTTTTTTTCTGACCTCGTTCCCTCGCAGACCTCTCGCTCGAAGAGCTCGGCATGCGCGCGCTCTCCCGCCTTCCACGCGACCGCGCCATCGACGGCATCCACGCGTTCAACGACATGCGGTGCGTCTCTCTTTCACCCCCTTCCTTCTCATTTCCCCGACGTCCCTCTTCCTTCCTTCTCGTCTTGCCACAGGTCCCTGTTTTTCATTTTCTCGAATCATAAATGGACCTGGTTGACTGAACGATCGTGACAGGGACGGATTGCTCGCGTTTCTGCGCCCGTTCGCGCAGGAGGGCAAGGTCGTCGCGGAAGCGGACATCCACGCGTTTTTCGGTGCACGGGCTGAGGCGGATGCGGCAGCGAGGAGGGATCGGTGACGGGTCTTTGTGCTTCGAGTGCGGTTTCTCAGAGTCGTACTGCGTTGTACGTTCTGTGTAATGGTATTGAGTTAATGGATTGCGGTGCACCATCCTTCGATCGCACGTTCTATCGAGAGGGGATGTGTGTAGGAGATCGGGCGGATGTGTGTTGGTTTCCACCGAGTATGCTCTCCTCTTCTTCTTGTTCATTTTTTTCGCCGTAGTCCTGCGCACATGCACATGCATATGCACATATTTATACACACATGTACCATACCGCAGCTCGCTCTACGATTAATATATTAATGCCTTGTCTGGTGTCTGGGAGGGGAACCACGTGATTGCATGATAGCCAACGATACTCGGTGTACGGGTAACAAAGCTTTCCCTTTCCCCCACTACTACTACCTTCACATTCAAGCCTCTCCCTTCGACCTCCATGTCTGGAGAGTGCTGGCCCAGTATCGGTGGAACAGGACGCATATACTCTTCTCTGAAGGACCCGAGGCCATCAAGAGCAATATGTACATCACATCGGCGTGTGCTATCGACTCACGCGAACTCCCTTCCGGGACAATTCTATCTACCTCTCTATCCCCCGGAATCTAGGATCAAACCCTCCATCATAAACTAGCGTTCACAATCTCCACCGAGGACCCATCACTGCTACACACCACATGCTGACTTTTATACCCATAGCGCACCTGACCGTCGACCACCAGTGGCTCAAGCTTTGTGACCTTCGACTCAAGACGGGACCTTGGGCCATACAACTCAACAGAGATATGCTCTCCAGGGGCTCTGTGCGCGTTATCCGAAGACTGTGAGGACCGGATTAAACTCATACGGACGACTTCGTGCTTCCGCTGGGAGATAGGCTACATGACGCGCACCGGGATCATGACGCGCAGGCAAGACCTTTCTGTGCTTTTCGACGGCTCCTGTGGGTGATACCAATAAGGCGTGAGGTACCTTCCTCTGGATATATCTTGTGCTGCTCATTCACTCAGTCGAAATTTGTGTGCAGGTTCTTTATTTAATGAAGATCACCGAGACGACCGCGGCGAGGCGTTGATGGGACTTTGGAGTTTGGACTGTTCTCGCACGCTCATCTCGACTTCCCCGATGGCACACTCCACGACGCTCGCAATCACCGTCCCCGCCCCAGAATCGACTTGGCGTAACCCCACTCCCCTCATTCCAAGCCTCGGAAACCCCAAGAATGACCTGGAGACGATCCTCGGGGCCGGCGATGATCCTTCTTCAATCAAGTCGTGCAGCGGTGCATCCTCCTCTGCCTTCCTCATCCGGCCGTATCCTCCCGCTTGCATGCCACGAGGACGGTCGCTTCCAGTCTGAAGATCTGACCCCACGTCGCCTCGCGCGCGCAACGCGTGGACACGCCCTTTATGGGTCTCTCGCCTTCTTGCCATCTATTGGCCCTTGCCTTTCTGGTGCATTTCGGAGATGCTCTTGGAATCGCGGAGGGACAAGCTCGGGTCGTTTGTGCGCTTCTGCCGCTCGGGATTGGTCCGAGGTCTATGCGCGGGAGTATTCTGAGCGCGACGGGATGAGAGGGCTTCGTGCTGGATAGGCTGGGGCGCCGGATACGTGTGCGCACGACGACGCGCCATGTGCAACGCAAGACCCACCAAGTCCACGTCCAGGTACTTCTCACCAAACTAACCAGAAGGAAGGGTATAAGGTCTGGAGGAATATCGGCGGTAGCGATAGCTTGGGCTCTTCTCAGCTTCCCCCCCTATTCGCCCTTTATTTCCTGCCCGCAAGGATGGTGTCCTTCCGTAACGCGCTCGCCCGTGCTGTCGCGGTCATTTCAGTCGCGGCACTCTTTGTCGTCGATACCCGGGCGGAGTCCACTGCTGAACTCGTCGACCGCGCGAAGCACAGTTCCGACGCTACCCCGGCCGCGCCCCACTTCGTCGTGTACAGCGACCAATGGGTCTCAGGCGAGAACGGCCCTCCGGACGTATCCGTCGTAAACGTGAGCGCATCGTCCTTCGCGCCCATCGTCCTGCTCACGACCTTTCCCGTCTTTTGCCACATTTCTCAGGGATTCAACACCTTGTACGCCCCTCCGATTCTATCCCAAAGTCTAGCTCGCTGACTCCATCCCCAGCATACTCTCCTTCCTCCTCATCTCTGGCCCCGCAGACCAGGCCGTCGAGTGGACGCTGATCTCCGCAGATGACCGCGCCGCGATCAAGTCCCAATACGCCGCGGCCGGCGTCAAGCTCTTGGTCTCCGTCTTCGGCTCGACCGACGCGCCCACCTCCACCAACGCGGACCCGATCGCGACCGCCAACACGATGGCGGCATGGGTGAAGCAGTACGACCTGGACGGCGTCGACGTGGATTACGAGGTGGGCGTCCGCTTTCCTTTCCTGGGCGGCGAAATGGTGCCGGCTCGCTGACACCCGTCGTTTGTTATCATTTGCTTTTTTTTTTGGTTCGTCTCGGGCGCGTCAGGACTTCAACGCGTTCAACAGCGGCACGGACAGCGCGGTCAATTGGCTCGTGTCCTTCACCACCCAGCTTCGCGCCCAGCTGCCAGCTGGACAGTACATCATCACGCACGCGCGTACGTCTCCACTCTGTCTTTCCATGATGACCTTGTCCACTTACGTCTGCGACGTTGTCACGCGCAGCGGTAGCTCCGTGGTTCCAGTCCTCCTGGCCTGGTGGAGGATATATCGCCGTCAACAAAGCCGTCGGAAGCCTCATCGACTGGGTACGTGACCAACCGTTCCATCCTCCCCCCCTCTCCCCTCGACGCTCACCTCTCTTGCTCTACAGTACAACGTTCAATTCTATAACCGTAAGCCCTCCCCTCGCCGCCGCTTGAAACCGCTCTGACGTCCCGCTCCCGTTCATCCGCAGAGGGCAGCACCGAATACACCACCTGCGCCAACCTCCTCACCACCTCCGGCGGCGCCTATCCCGGCTCCTCCGTCTTCGAGATCGCCGCGAACGGCGTCCCGACGAACAAGATCGTCATCGGCAAACCCGCCGCGGCCGGCGACGCGAGCACGGGGTACATGTCCCCGTCGACGCTCGCGGGGTGCGCCGCGCAGGCGACGGCCAAGGGCTGGAGTGAGTATCGCATTTTTTTCCCTTATCGCTTCGGGGAGAGCGTTAGCTGACAGTGATCGGTAAAAATAGATGCGGGGATCATGACGTGGGAGGTGAGCCCGTCGCTTTTTGCGCCTTATTGGATGGGGCTGATGGGATGTATGCGCTTCAGTACCCCGACGCCGCCGCCTCCTGGATCAAGACCGTGCGCGCGCAGGCCTGGCCGATGTGAGCGCGACGACGCTGATGTGAGCCCGGGCGGTTTGCTTATGTTATGGGCGGTTGGGATGTGGGCCCGCGGTGGTTGTGCTACTTATCTCGTTCACGTCTATGTGTTCGCTTCTCTTCTGGGGCCATTACATAGGGTACCGTTATTGTATTTATGTAACATATTTTTCAAACCAGCGAATTGCACCTTGTATCGATGTTCGCGGGTGGAGAGGAGAGAGGATGGTCGGTTACAAGAGTACAGTACGTGGTAACTTATCGAGTTAGTTCTCAACCCGACTTTCCACAGTAATTGTTTTCTGTCAACAACGAGCAGCTTCGACTGCGTTGTTATAATTATGAATACACCCAAGTCCCAACGAAGGATATATGCACAATCGCCCTAGAAACCCCAAAGGAGTGGAAAGAACAAAGGAAGGGAAGATCGATTGCCTCTAAGCTCGGAGCGAAGGTCGAGAAAGAAAACCCCCAGGAGAGGATCGGAGGATCGGAGGGGTCGGTGGTCGGGGAACGTGAAGTTTTGATTTCGTGCTTGGGCTGGGGGAGATCACACGGGCCATGCCTGCGAGCGGACGGTCTCGATCCAGGAGGAGGCGGCGCTCGGGTACTAGAGCAAAAAGTCAGCCTCAAGGACGGCAGAGACACTGGAAAGAAAGGGCGGACCTCCCATGCCATAACCCCCGCATCTGCAAGATAAGTAAGCAGTCGTCCGACCGTCAGCCTCACGAAGCCTGGTACGGGGTAACAACGAATAGAACGCACTCCACCCCTTCGCCTTCGCCTTCGCCACGCACGCGGCTAGAATAGACGCGTCCACGTACCCGCTGACAGCGTCCCCAGCGGACGCGGGCTTTCCGATGACGATCTTGTCCGTCGGCACCCCGTTTGCGGCGATCTCGAACACGGAGGAGCCGGGGTAGGGCGCGCCCGAGTCGTTCAGGAGGCCGTCGCAGGTGGTGTATTCGGTCGTACCCTCTAGTACATGGTACATGTCGGAACCAGGAGGAAAATATCGGGGGGCGGAGCAGGGTGGCGCGACGTACGGTTGTAGAATTGGATGTTGTACTGTAGGAGAGAAAAAGACCGTCGATGAGACAGTCGGGAGAAACAAGGAGTATGGAAGGGACGGACCCAGTCGATGAGGTCGCCAACGGCGGCGTTGATCGCGAGGTATCCTCCGCCGGACCAGGTAGATTCAAACCTAGCATGCATCGAGTCGACGATCGTCAATAGTCGCTCACTCTCTGAGTCTACAAACGTGCGAAACACGTACCAGGGTGCGACCGCTATAAGTCCGTCAGCATGTATGCGGCGGCTGAGTCGGGGAGTAGACGGGGACGTACGCGCGTGTGTGATCAGATATTCGCCGGCGGGGAGCTGCGCGCGCAGCTGCTTCGTGAACGCGTTGAGCCAGTCCACCGCCCTCGACGTCCCGTCATTGAACGCGTTAAAATCCTAACGCCCACCGTGCGTCCGAGTCAGACGTCTTTCCCACCTCGAAACGGCCATATGTACCTCGTAGTCGACGTCGATCCCGTCCAACCCGTACTCTTTCACCCACGCCGCCATCGTGTTGGCCGTCGCCACCGGGTCCGCGCCACTCGACGTGGGCGCGTCCGTCGAGCCGAAGGCGGAGACCATGAGCCTGACACCCGCGTCGGCGTACTGCTGCTTGATCGCGGCGCGATCATTTGCGGAGATGAGCGTCCACTCGACGGCCTGGTCCGCGGGTCCGGAGATCAGGAGAAACGAGAGGATACTGTGGAGAGAAGGTGGATAGATGGGTGAGGTCGGACTGGGCGGACGTACAAGGTGTTGAAGCCCTGGAATCGCGTGGCGTCGTGAGCGATACGTTTAATGGAGCGATGAGATCAGACTCACGGTCACGACGGACACATCAGGAGGGCCGTTCTCGCCTGAAACCCACTTGTCGCTGTACACGACGAAATGCGGCGCGTCTTGCGCTGCAGCCGAAGCGTACTTCACCCGCTGCGTCAGGCCGCCCATCGGCTGTGCAGATCCATTGACGGAAACGAGGGAGGCGAAGGCAACGAGACGAGCGAGCGTGTTGCGGACGGTCACCATTGCTACGAGGGATGGAGTTGGTCAAGACAAAGGGGATAAAAGAAAGTGAGATTCAGAAGCCGTAGCTGGCGGATCCTATCCATCTAGGGAGGCTTTTTATACGTCCATTTTGAACAAGACGTCGAGGAAGAATGGACCGTGGTGAAGCTGCACACGGTAGAATGCCCCCACCCGAAAAGAAATTAGTTGGGAATCTGACGGAGTCCGCGTGGGGTGAAGATATCGTCGTAACCTCGTCGCCGGAATCCACGAAAGTTGCCCCACGCACGAAGTTGGATGCATATTCCAGCAGAACCGAGAGTAGGACGACCGCCAGAAACAGAACCGTCGATCAGTGGGCGGGAGCAGAGGCCATAGTAGCACGCCATGTGGCTGTTGTCCATCGGCATTCATAATTCTGAGGCTAACATCGATTCGGTGCGTGCGGAGAATGCAGCTTTTTTTGACCGCTGCAGTCGTCCTCGTGAAATGCAGCGTGCGTTTAGGCATCCGTTTGTTCGGCCATCACTGTGTGAAACGGATCAAGTCGAAAAGGCAAGAATCGTGCCATCCGGGTCCTTCATCGAAAGAGAGCCCATGAGCACGAAACATATTGCGAAGGTCCAAGCGAAGTTTGAGGCAGAGAAAATCTTGTTTCAGAGGCTGAAGTTGGTAACAAGGACAGACTGGCGTCGAAAAAGGCGTCGATGCAATGGAAGATTGAACTGATTGATGTCGATGGTTCTCCATATGCGCCGTGCAGAACCAGACAAAAAAATCTATACACTAGTGAGTCTCAGAATATCCACTTATATGACAGTGAGAAAGGACGGAGCTTGTAGCATGCGGTGCAGCATATGGGGAGCATTCCGCTCGTGGCGTTGACCTGAGATCAACCTACGAACTCGCATTCGCGGGTCGTGTTATACAAGCTGGTTGCATAACATATTGGGAGAGAACGGATGGACGAGAAGGGAGCTATGATGGGATGGTAAGAGGTCAAAGAAGGAATGATCATCGTGGATGCTGGAGTCGGACATGAAGGAACCGAACCACGTGCCAGTGCGTAAATTGGGTCGAGGTTCAACGTTCAATACGTTCAATGAACGACGGTGCTCAACTCGGCGCGCAAGAAAACAACTGGGTGTCGTTCATATTTGGGAGATAAAGTACATGCAAACATTCTTCAAGCCAGATCACAGTCTGCATCGCGCCCAGAGCAGTGGGGTGGAGAGTACACGGCCCGGGAAGAAGGTGTATCTGTGCGCACGATGTTAGAGAGTATGCCGGATACACAAGGTACACGGACGTACCACCCGCACTTAGCCCCCCGAGATCCTTGAAACCGTGGTCATGAGCGATGCTGGACCGAATGATAATAGGAAAAGAATATACCTAACGCCCTTCCCGATCCTCCACAATATCCTCGGCTCGTAGCCCAGCCTCCCAAGCACCCGCACCTGGACCAGCTCGTCCTCCATCGCCCTCACAATCCCATCATGCGCCTTGCCACGCGCCTTCACGCCGGCAACGGTCATCGACGTACCTCGCCGTGTGGTACTCGATAGAGATGCACGTCCCCTCGTCCTTTAGGCAGGGGGTCTTCGATGTCCGCCTCGAACCATCCAAAGCAGCGCGCGGTCGTGCTGCCCTGCAAACACCTCAACTCGTCGTGGAACCATGCCTCACGGGCCAGCGATGCGCCCCGGTGTGGGTTCGCGACCTTGACTACGAACGGGGAGCACGTCCACAATGATGTCCTCGAGCTCGACCACCCATCCTATGCTGTAATCTCGGTCTTCGCGCCCAAGGCGGTCTCCAGGACTAGGCCTTCATGCTTCATTTGCAGATTTAAAGGTGGGGGCAGCGGGTCTGGGTGGTGTGGAGGGATCGATGCTCGTAGCGGATATTGTGCGGGTCCGGAAAGAAAACAGAAGGGTTGGCGAGGTTGTGAGGCGCGGTTTGGCGCGCAAATACGACGAGAGGCAGGAGGGGATGGTTCGTGGTTTGAAGTGTACCGATGGTGCTTGGTGTGGGCGAGAATGCCCGCAAGTGTGGAGGACAGCAGCTGCGAGGCTGCGCAGGAGGTAATCTATTAGAAAGGGAAGAAGGGGGAGGGTAGACGTGCTTACGATGATGGGGGCGAGAAAATCGAAACATCCGACGGAGAGAACTGGTCCTTCGATACACGGGAAGACGAGGATAGAGATGAAGCCTGAAGGAGCGTGCGGGTGCCAGCGAGCGCATTGTCTTCCCTGTTTGAGAGGATGTCCGACGATACCACATAGTGACGCTGGGCAAGAGACCTATGAGGAATCGGTGGATATGGCTTTAGACAACGCAGCAGTGAACAAGCGAACGACAGCGTACTGGCTCATAAACGACCTCCCCATGGAGCGCGCTCGCCGCTCCCCAATGTCCCCATTCGACCTCGGTAACAAGTTACAACCTCCGGCCTAAACTGCATGGCTCGATTTTCGTAGGGAGGATCACACGAGGACAGCTCGTCCATGACACCACCGCGGTGCAGCTTTCGTCAAGGCCTCGTTCAAACGATAGCTTGGGATACCCTGGTAAACGACAGTGAATATGTGAATGTGTGATGCTACACTGAGATCACATACCATAGCGACTCGAAGGTATCCAAGTCTCCATCATCTCGATCCTGTACAACGGCCGGGGCACTCTCCTTCTTCAAAAACATACTTAAGCGCACCTTCCACCCGTGAGCTCGCGTAAGCCCAGGATGGTGTCAGTCTGGAAAAGGCCCATGCTCGCAGTCGTCGTGCTTGACAAAAAAGCGAGCATCCGGTGATAAGTCCTTGTATCGGATATCCACGAGGAGTGGGATGACGCTACGGTATGTAGTCCTTCCAAAGCCTTCGACTGTAGAATGAGTTGGTATGAGTGGTTGTCCAAGAACGTTCACTGTTGCCAGTTCACTGTTCAGGACGAAGTTGAATTCTGATTGACGTTCTCCGAGAGCCCGACGGTCCCGCTGCCCGGGGATTCCGGGAAGCACCCACCGGCCCCGCCCTGAAGCGCATAGATGGCTTGCCTCTTACACATACCTCGCCGGCGTCGCAAGTCTCTACATACACTTGTTCAGTGTCACAAGTCGGGCGCACATAGCGCAATATCATTTTCAAACGGCTTCCGATCATATGCGATCGTCTAGTTCCCCGCTGCTTTCCGATAGCCTCGTCGAAAACGCATCATTCGCATTGCTCGAGCGCGACGGGTGCTCGAGGACGCGTCACACTTAGAAGAGCTGATCTCTGGGAGGTGCGTGGTTCTCTTCCCTGTGAGTTGTTCAGAACGCTGAATACGACCGCACTGTGCAGAGCATCACAAGGCCTGGAAGAGGTGTATGTCATCATGTGCTACTGTATCCTACAACATTGCACAATATCACAGTGCTTGTCGCTTTCAACTTCCGCGGTCATTCAATATACTTAAACATCATGAAGACCACGGACTCGCTGCAAACTCTAATGCGAACCTTGAGGTGCATGAGGCGTCGCGCTTCGCCTTCCAGCCACTTGGCATTTTTCTCGCTGCCATCACAAAGCCTTCGAAGACCACGTTGCTTCCGCCACCGCTTCCACGCAATAAGTACATCCTTCAAATGTCCCGCGCGACTATCAAACTTCAAAGGCATATGGCGCCGGTCCACTATGCCTCGCTTCAGTTCAATCCGCCCACTTTTTGCGCGTTACCATCGACGTCCACAAAGCAAACGGCTCCCCAGAATCCACTATCGACCGTGTAATTGTCATCTCATATGAATCGCACGGAAGCTCAACCCTTTCTCGCAGTTGAATTGTTCAAAACCTTTCTCAGTTGTCGCCTCATCCTCCACTTTACCTTGCTTCATACCCAGCTGGTCCAGAACTGGCGAACGTTGCTGCGCCTGCGCAAGCAATCGTTCTTCGTCACAAGGAGCTGCGCCTGTCGAATCGGACGGTCTCATGGCAGTAGGTTCGGAGCAAGCCCTTGCTCCGGGCCGCGTCCCGCGGGCACCTCGGAGTGAAGCGGAGAGCGAAGCGGACTGTGAACGGCGGCTTGGACCGAACCTATCATGGCGGCTGTATGTACAAGGTTTGGACATACGCGCAGCCGTCCTCTCGACACTATCTTAGACACGGGGCCGTCCTCGAGGCTGAATGCTGAGCGGTACAAGGTTTGGGTACACTTACGCGCAGCAGGCCTCTTCTATCTGCCCATCTGTCTTCTCGATGTCGTTGATTCATGAGGCGTCCTCGAGGCTAAGCGCTAAGTTTATGTCTTCCTTGAAGAAATACTTAATCTACGCATCCCATTTCTACTCTGATAGTCCCCTCCAAACTCCCGTCATGTCGGATGAAGGCAGCCTCCAATATCTCTCCGAAAAACTTTCCTCGCCTTCTACGGACGACGAAAAGGCGTCTGCCGCGCTCGAAGAACTAGCCGGCGCTCATACTCTCCCCGGACCAGGGGATCACAGCCCTCCAACTCTGTCCCCCGAACCACACCATCCTGACGAGCGAGAGGGCTTCGATCAACTGCTCGAACAACACAACCTCACAAAGGCGCTCTTCGCTGCCTATCAGAAGCGACTGGATTCTGTGAGCAAGCGCCAAGAAGCTAAGGACCACGTGCTCGACGCTTTGCCATGCGCCCACGTCGTCGCCGGGGAGGCTTGGTCGTGTCCGAACACCTCGGGACTCTCCGTATGCAGCAAATGTCGCCTCGTCGCGTACTGCTCAAAGGTCCGTCGGCTCCCTTCTATCGACGTACAGCGTCGACATCAGGAAAAACCTCCCTTACTAAAAATCTACTAATTAGAGGGGGACCTTCCTAATTCCCTGTTCCCGCTGCCAACCTGCAAGGCACTACGTCGACGTAGGTCCCTGTCACCCTTCTGGCCTCAACTATGTATTTGAAGTGCAAATATGAGGTCAATGTCGACGACGGTGCATCGAAATGTGTACGGGGTTTTGTGAGAATAGAGCCTGTTAGTTCACTTTAGGAAGGTCCCCCTCTAACTAGCGCTAATTTGCTGGATTTGTTGATTTTAGTAAGGGAGGTTTTTCCTGATGGAGATTGACCATATACTCATCCAGGAATGTCAAGTGGCCCACTGGAAATTGCAGCCGTCTGGGCACAAAGGAGGTGCGCGATGATGGCATACACACTGCCCGGTGGTGTTTACTCACAGCGATGCCATAGATTGCAAAGACCCCATCCGCTCCGAATTGTGGCTACCAGCGTGGATCGAGGAGCGGCGTTTGCCTTCTTTTTTTGCCGGTTCGAATACTGGGTCTTGGGCGGAAAGCATACATCCCCTTGGCTGGGTAAAGTCGCTGTGAGCTTTCCTTCTCCACATACTTTTTCATTGTAGCCGAGTTTCGGACAGATGGGGCAACGTTCCAGCGGTAGACGTGATAAACCTTTCCAAGAACGAATTCGTGTCTGATGCAAACTTATCCGTTGCATTCGTCGGTGCGTTACAAAGTACCAGAAACATGCCTTTTAGCCTATGGACGTGTTATCTCATCCACAGCCTCGGGTGACCTACGAAATGTTGTCAAAACCGTGAACTCCCTTCCGGAAGACTATCGCGGAGAGCTCACGATCCTCCTCAACGACCGCGACCCTTACGTTGTCTTACGAAATTTCGCTCTACTCCACTTATTGGGTTCGGTCACAGACCAACGTCGTGCAGCGGACGTCGCTCTCCATCTCTGGTATTCCAGTTTCATCCCGCAAGAATACGAGTTGCAGGTAAGATCCTCGTTTACTGCTCTCGTCCAGGGACACCCCTCGGACGGTTTCGACTTCCCCCTCGGCGGTGGAGCTTCTTCCCTATCCGGGGTCTTTTCCCCGACGGTATACATGCGTTTCGTCGCTACGCAAACCCCGAAGTACACACTACAAGACGCGAACAAGGAGATTGGGCGCGTTCGGTCGGTGCGGCCTCTGGAATATCCATGCTCTATCTGACACCTCTCAGCTTTGCAGAATCTCGCGTCGATCTCCACCATCGCCTATATTGCCGTCTCGAACCCTCGCATCGCCTTTCGCACCTCGAATTTCGCAGATTTGGCCTAGTTCTTCCGTTCGGCGCACCGAACAAGTCGTTCAACTCTCCGAATCGCTCTTTGTTCTCTCCCGAAGGGCGTATCGTGCAAAGTGACCTGGATAACCCACTGGATTCATGGGAGTATGTAGTAGTACCCAGTGCCCCTCTCGCCTTCATTTCCCCTCTCTAACTGTTTCGTGGCGAATGTACTCTTTAGCCCTGTCGCGGTCGTCGAAGCAGGAAGACTTCATGGGGTCCCGCGCGCCGATCTTTACGGCTGCCTCTACTTCTACCTATCGGACCAACTACGCGAGTTCCATGCGCGCCTCTCCCGCTTCCACATCAAATTCAAAATGTTCAGTGTGGATACTGTTGCACTTTCTAGCTCAATTCGCTCGGGATCGCTCTCGAAATTTGGTGTACCGGCGTCCATGCGTTTTGACCGGATCGACGCCTCCAACGTCGTCGATGCCCAGTACGTTGGGCTGGAAAAGGTATTGAAGGCGTGGGGTGGACTGTTGAGCGAGTCCCCGCACGCAACGATGGTCGCCTACTTCATGAACTGGGCCGCAGAAAACGACGGCGCACGGCCTGGAGGGGACGTTTTGGAGAAGATGTTAGGGAGGATGGAAGCCGAGGGAAAGGTGCGTGCGCTCTACCAACGTCATTCTCCACAGACTGAGGTAGCTCCGCTGTGGCATCCAGCTGCCTCTGAAAAAGGTGGCCCAAAAACTCGGACAAGACGCGGCATTCGGTACTTATCTGGCATTTGGTTTCTTCACCGGCGTGCGAGCCTGATCCTTCGGCGTGCGCTGTACTATGTAGCTCTGGTCACCGCATCCCACCACACATTCACCGCTCTCTTCGACAATTCTCCCGCGTTCGCGGCTTTCCTGTCAAGTCTGCGCATTCAGCCGGTGCTCGAGAATATGGGCTTGAAACTCAAGGAAAACCACACGATCTCCCCTCACGTATGTCTCCGATTCGCGACTGTCGGCTGTAATGATCTCAGCTACTCACGCACGTTTAGCGATACTATGCCCCCCTGGGTGCACCTCCGAGTGCCCTCCCAGTTTTTCCCGATGCAGAAACATGGTACCTGCGCGTACGTGGACTCACGCCTCGAGTTTGCTACCCGTCCTGACGTTCCCCAGACAAACGTAGGAGCACCCCTCTGGTCCGAACGTTATATCGAGATTTGCCGTACTTGACTACAGCGTGCATGGCAAGAAGTTGATTTTTGATGGACTGGAGGCCGGGTCTTTAACGAACACTGACGAGACGAGCAGGTAGTGTTCTGTCAGACTGGTAGAATTCGTCGGGCGTTGATAGGCGTTTGCGCAAAGGCATCTATTTTGACCCGATATGGGCGAGAAAAATAACTGCATGTGATGAGCCCGGTACGCGAAGAACACTGAGTACTGAGTACTGAACAGTTACAGAAGCACCTATTCACTAGTCAACGCTTGAAGCTTGACGAATTCTACAGGCCTAGATTTTTGAGGGATCGAGCCTTTTCTCACCCACCGACGCACTAGCGTACACCGCCCCCGTGTACAAAAAAGCTCCTATCACGGGGAAAGAGGATGTAAGGTGCTTGATGCTGTGGTCGCGAGGACGAAGCGGGACGACGGCCGATGTCACGATCAATTGAGGGAATAAACGCCTGAGCAACGTAGGTACTAAAACATGAAGGCGATGGCGAAACGACGGAAGACGCAGACACGGTACTGTACATTCCAGTTCAAAGACGCACGGACACCCTTCGCCCGTCACAGGGCCAAAAACTCGCGCACGAGCTGCATGAAGCGGGGGCGCTCCTCCCAGAACGGCATGTGGCTCGAGCGCTCGAGCGTGACCCACTTGGCCTTGGGAATCTTCTCAAAGAACGGGGCGACGACGAAGTCCTGGGCGATGTCCGCGCGCCCGTTGACGACGAAGGTCGGGACGCGGACGGTGTGCAGGCGGTCGACGATGGACCACTTGTTGAGGATCCTGCAGGAGGGGGTGAGCATGAGATGAAGGACAGTGGAGAACGAGGGGGTGGGACTCACGGGGCGGAGGCGACGGTGGGATCGCCCTCGGGGGAGAAGACCTGGTCGAATGAGTACTGGACCTCCTTCGGCACGGGCGTGACGGTGCAGCCGTGCTTGGCGTGGTAGACCTTGAGCGCGGCGTAGTACGCGGCGGGGTCCTTCATGCCGTTCGCCATCGCGTCCTGCACGTCCTTCGGGAACTCCTTCAGGAGCACGCCGTTGGACTGGCCCCAGAGCGCGGAGGACGCGAGCGAGTCCGCGAGCACGAGGTGGCGCAGGCCCGCGGGCTGGCGACGGACCTCGAACTCGGAGGCGAGGATGCCGCCCCAGGAGTGGCCGAGGAGGTCGAAGCGGGCGTCGATGCGGAGGTGGGCGAGCAGGTTCGCGAGCTCGTCCGCGAAGAGGTCGATGGACCAGAACGTGGGGGGTTTGTCCTTGAGGTGGGTGGAGCGGGCGTTGCCGAGTTGGTCGTAGAAGACGACGGGGGTGGAGGGGGAGGCGGTGGCGAGGTCGGAGATGGGGAGGAGGTAGTCGTGGGAGAGGCCGGGCCCGCCGTGGAGGACGACGAGGGGGGCGCGGGTAGTGTCGGTGAGGTCGCCGAAGACCTTGTAGTAGGTTTGGAAGGTCTCGCCGTGGTAGGGGAAGGGTGCGGTGCCCTCGGCGGTGGGAGCGACGGTGGCCATGCTGGAAGCGCGGGTACGTTTGAGACGGAAGGCGGCGAGGAAGGGGAGTCTGAACATGGGGACCGACCTAAACGAGCCTCTTCGCGGTTGTCGACGGCGAGCGGGGAGCTTTTGAGGGCGTGACGAGGGCGTGACGGGGGCGGGGGGGCAGGACCAGGCGAGGGTCAGGCGAGGCGAGGACGACGAAAGGCGTGGAGGATCGAGGCTGGCTGCTTTTAGGTATGCGTTCAGCGTGACCATTCCGATCCTGGGAACGGCGCAAACGCACCAGATAGACCGATGCGGCTTGTGCGGCCTTGTACGCGACGAGCGCGGGGTGGGGAACCCAAGCCGATCCGTACTCATTGTGCCCTCTCGAAGAGCTGCGTGTCTTTCAGCTGCCGGAGAAACGCGTCCCGTATGGTCGGTACTTAGATGGTCAGCGTGACTGCTCTGATCCTGGGAGTAGTCACTAGTCAAAGCGCACCCGAGTTCCCGATGCGAGTTGTGCGGCCTGGTATGCGATGAGCGCGGAGCGAAGAGGCATGCGAACAGAAGCCGATTCACGCTGCTTGCTGTCCTGGGGAAGCTGCCGTCCTGAGGAGCTGGAGAACCCAGCCTTGGATGCTTTCTTGGGAAACCTCGGTCGTCTCTTTGCCGCCGGGGAAGCGTTCCATTTCGTTGGGATCGAGGGCGTGGTCGATCGAGATGATCGCTCGAAGGGAAGAGGTCCGTGTACAAGTCCATGGCGGAGTTTCGTTTTCAGCAAAGTCCGACTCGGCAGTCTCTCGGCAACTGCCCGGCACGTGCGCCCCTTATTTTTTGGCATCAATGTCCTCCCGGAAGGCTGAAGCTGTACTGTACACGGTGTTCACAAACGCGAAAAAAACAAACAAGTCGAGCCTCCTTCATCGGCCACGCCTTCAGATGGCGTTTATGGCGCTGGCCTCGGTGTGCACAAAGTCGTCCATCTCCTTCCACTCCTCGTAGTTCTTCTCCACGTACTCCCGCACCCGCACCCAGTCCCCGCATCGGTGCGTCACCCCGCTCCCATACGCCGCCTTCGTCCTCCTCCCGTCCACGTTCCGCGCCGTGAACGCAGGCTCGAGCGACGCGTCCGCCGCGCACAGCACGTTCTGCCGCAGATACGTCAGGCAGTGCAGCGCGTGCGCCCCGTCGTGCCCCGCCCGCGACGCGTTCCGGTGCCCGTTGAACATCTTCCGGAAGCTGTTCAGGCAGTGCATCTGGTGGTACATCGACACCGCGTAGAACGCGTCCGCGTCCTCGCCCATGCGCACGAACCCGTGCCCGACCGGGATCACCGACGCCCAGTCGTTGTCGTCCTCCATCCCGTACCGGTCGCTGTCCACGATCTCGAGCGCGACCCGGTGCTCTTCGATGGGCAGCCGCACCGGGAGCCCGTTCACGACCTCGACCGTCGTCTCCGATACTGCGAATCAAAGTAATATACACGTGAGTCACACCGCCGCACCCTTTCCTCTGCACCGGCTTCGGACTTACCTGCCCCTCCCTTGGGCTCGCACAGAAAGGTGCCCAACGCGTTGAGAAGAGCGCATACGACGAGGGCCGCCAGAACGACGTGCGCGACGCGCGCAGGGATCAGATACTGTCCACGAGACTTGCGGATGAGATACATGGGCGGACAAGATGATGTGGGGGAGCCACGGGCAAGTCCCTCGATCCTTGTCCTTTGGGCCTTTAGTCGCGCTCCACGCGCCTCCTCTCCCCACCTGGCACCCCTACACACCCCTTCCGCGGATCGAGACCCAGTTCTCATATCAGAAACACGACAGAACGTTTCCCTCGACATGTCACCCGTAGGAAAAGCCGCTCTCCCCCAGAACGTCTCGGTCCTCCGCAACTTGGTCATGCGCGGGTTGAGGTTACTTGAGCAGCACCGTGGCGCCACCGACCTGGGCCCACGTACCTCGCCTTCCCCATTCAATCGAAGGGATCCGACGACGTCGTATCTGGGCCCCCTTCCTCCTCGATCGTGATCGAGGTCCTTTTTTGACTTTAGGGTGCGCGTTTCCCCGGATCTGCCAATCCCCCCCTCACATCTTTGTTGCCACATCACGGATTCTGCGTTCACACCTTCCTGTACCAGGGACCCGCACAGACCGATGACTCGCGCCCAAGCTTCAGGAGAAGAATCATATACTGTATTATCGGACCTGCGCCCCAACTCCCCCGCCTTGACGCCAACGCGACCCCGCGTCACGCTCCACCCGTTCGCTTTCACATGCGGAACAGCCAGTACTCGAACACAAACGTCGACCGGAAGAATCCATTCACGATCTTCCCCAAGAAACCCCGTCTGCTCGCCCCCTTCACCTTTCCGTTCCCTCATTCGGCCAGGAACCCTCCCACGACCTGGATGTACCGCGCCGTCTCCTCCAAGAACGGCGTGTGGCTCGACGCGTTGAACTTGACCCAGCGCGCGCCGGGGACGCCCTGCACGAACGGCGCGACGACGAAGTCCTGCGCGAGGTCCGCCGCGCCGTTGATCACGAGCGTGGGCGCGGCGATCTCGCCGACGCGGTCCTCGATCGTCCAGCCGCCGGGCACGATCCTGCCCACGCGAATGCCGACCGTTAGCCTCGTTCCACACGAAACCGAAAAAAAAATATGGAAGGAGGGGCACTCACGGCGCGCTCGCGACGGTCGGGTCGCCGTCCGGTCCAAAGATCTGGTCGAAGGAGTACACCCACCCCTCGGGGAGGGGCCGAACGGTGCATCCGTGCACGCCGTAGAACACGTCGAGCGCCTGCTGGAACGCGCTCGGATCGGCCATGCCCCCTACGACGCCCTGCTGGACCCACTCGGGGAACGGCTGCAGGAGCTGTCCCACGGACGTGCTCCAGAGCGCCTCGCTCGCGAGCGTGTCCGACAGCACGAGCTTGCGCAAGCCCGCGGGCTGCGTGCGCACGACGAACTCGGACCCGAGCACGCCGCCCCACGAGTGGCCGAGCAGCGCGAAGCTCCCGCCGAGGCCGTAGTGCGCGACGAGGTTGGCGAGCTCGGCGACGAAGAGGTCGATCGTCCAGAAGGACGCGGGCTTGGTGCGCAGGTGGGTCGAGCGCGCGTTCCCGATCTGGTCGTAGAAGACGATGGGGGTGCCGGTGGCCGCGGCGAGGTCGGCGATCGGGAGGAGGTAGTCGTGCGAGAGGCCCGGGCCGCCGTGGAGGACGACGAGGGGCGCGGGCGCGGCGGCGGCGGAGAGGTCGCCGAAGACCTTGGTGAAGGTTTGGAAGGTCTCGCCTTGGTACGGGAACGGGATGGTGCCCTCCGACGTCGGCGCGAGCGCGCGGGCGAAGACGGCCATGAGCGCGAGGAGCGCGAGGAGGCTGAGAGCAGTGCGGTACGGTGCGGGCATGGTAAGTAGTAGGGCGTCGCGTCCTGGGCTCGGACGGTCCTCTCGCCCCAGCCTTTTTGTGACCGTCTCGCGAGGGGAAGCTCGTTCCGGGGTGCACGCGCGGGCTAGAGCGGCAGGAGGACCCGTGCTCCCTTTTTTCGCGGGTGAGTTCGCGGCATTGAATGCGGGAAGAAGATGCGGGAAAGGGCAGCGTCGGGGTCTGGGAAGACCGCGGGGACAGCCACGGTCCTCATGCCGTATGGCAGTTTGCGCCGGACTGAATGGGCCCCTCTCTTTGCGCTTTTCGTCGCGCAGGTCGACCTTGATGCATTGACGGCCGGAAATCTGATATGTGGACAGAGTGACAGGCGCATCATGGCGTCCCGGGAGTTGACGTGGGTGGGATCCCACGCAACAATGCGAAGGTTGAACGCTTTGGAGAATTCAGGACCGGCTGGCCGTTCTGCGGGCAACGTCGAGGGCGCGAGGCGACTCTCTGCGTTTGGATGCCATGGTGGATTCGGGGTGGCGCCGTGCTCGTCGCGGGAACTGAAGCTTGAAGGTGCGTCGAGGTTCGCGTGTTCAATCGGCCATGCGAGTCTGCTGATTCGGATCTCGGCGATGTTAGTGCGTCGAACAGAGTCGGGCGGCGAGGGGAGAGTCCCCGCGTCGAGCCTCGTCCCACAACGTGAACCCGCCCTCTACACCATGCGCTTCCAAACAGGCATCGCACTCGCGGCGTTGCTCGCCAGCTTCTCCAACCTCGCCTACATTGCCTCACACATCGACCGTGTGTTCTTCAAGGGGGCCAAGGACCCAGCGTACTGTAAGTGCGATCACATACATACGCTCGTGCCCATCGTCGTTGACGAAGTTCGATCGACTTCTGCAGCATACCACGGCCACGACTTCCCCGAGACCCTCCCCCTCCCCGACGGCGACCTCCCCCCCGTCCAACTCACGGTCGAGGAAAGCGTGCACTACCCCGCGATCGGCATCTCCGCAGACGAAGAGTGGGCCGCGCTCACCGCGGCGGGGTACCACTACGTCCGCCTGGGCCCGGACGACCGCCTCTTCATCGTGACCATGTTCCACGAGCTGCACTGCCTGCGCATCCTCAACCTCGCGTTCTCCAAGACGCCGCCCGCCACCCGCGGTCACCTCAAGCACTGTCTCGATTACCTCCGCCAGGGCGCGCTCTGCGCCGCGGACGTCACGCTCGAGCCGGGCGATTTTGAGCAGAGGGACTTTGAGGTCGAGAGGGTGGGCGCGACGCATACGTGCCGGGATTGGAGCGCGGTCTACCCGGTCATGGACGCGAATTATTACGCGTGGCGGGATCGCACGGCCACATGAAAGAAAGTGGGACTTGCTACTGTGAAGGTTTGGGTCCCTCTTCGATTTTTACTGTTTCGTTCGATGTCGCATGTCGCGTTCGGTTGCAGTCTCAAATAAACAAGCATTTGCATTTCGCACTACAGACGCTCTGCGGTGCCCGCCTCTCCCCGCCGTAAACTCTCCTCGTAGTTCTCCTCCGCCGCAGCGTAGACCGCGCTCCAATCCCTGCACGTGTGCGTCACCTCCGACTCCGCCTTCCGATTCCCCATGTCCGTCCTCGCGTTCTCCAGACGCAGGTCCGCGCGGCACAGCACCATCTGCCGCACGTAGTTCATGCAATGGCGCGCCATCGCCCTCGCCGGAGGGGGCACCGTCGCCCCGGGCGAGTCGTCCGCGTAGTACGCCGCGTACGTCTCCCGCAGGATGTCCAGGCAGCGCACCTGGTGGAACATCCCGACCGTGAACGGACGGCGCGCGCCCCCGAGCCGCACCGTCGCGCCCCCGCGCGGGAGGCTCGCGTTCCACTCCGCACGGCCGAGGTCCGTGTCGAGCGCGTAGTGGGCGCTGTCCGAGAACGACATGTGCACGGGCGGGCCGAGGTCAAGCGGCCACTCTTGCGGGTAGTCTCGCCCGAGGTAGGCTGGACGCGCGCGCGTCGTGAACACGGTACGATCGAAGATGGAGGTGGATGGACGGGGACGCACTGTACGTCCTGCTCGCGGGAACTGCGCGTCCGGAGGCGATGGTGAACTGGCGCGCACGAATGCAGGCCAGGACGGCGGTCGTCCCGAGGAGCAGCGCGAGCGCAAGGAATTCCGCGAGCTTGCGTAGGTCGCGTGATGCTGGTGGGGGCACATACGAGGGCGAGCCATTCAATCGGACGCTCTGAGCAACTCGGACGTGGCGAACGTGGAATCACCTTTGGGAGCTCGCATTGTGGTAGAAAGCGCGGTGAAGGACCAAGGTGGCGGGGAAGGAGGGCGCGATTAGTGGGCCCATGGGAGGTTGTGGTTTATAAGTTGTGCGCCAGGCTCCCAGTCCTTTCATCGGGCAAAAAAACATTTCCATCATAGCCGTGCCATTCACCATACACCATCGCGAGTGCCAAATTGAAATACATAGATTCCGCAAGCCCGAAGATCACTTTACACCCTGTAAACCCCACTACCGTTGTTTGAAGGACAAGGACGTATCCTGACCGTGCCGTGGTTAGTCACGATCGTTCGGCGGAGAAAAGCTGGAGACGAACATGCAGAGCCTCCTAGGCGCAGAGGGCGAGACCGGGGCCGCTGATGTCGAACGCGCGTTTGGCGACGTCTTCTGCGTCGCAGTCGACCTCCTCGACTGAAGAACAAAAAATGTGAGCCGTGGCCCAACGGCGGTCAAACGAAAACACGGAAAAACGAGATTCACCGTCGTTGGCGGGGATGGGGCTAGCGCTGGCGAGCATGGCGACGAAAAAGATAACAAAGATGGAGTTGACGAGGAAGCGCATGGTGAAGTCTGCAAGGCTGTGTGCGGTAGACTCTGAGGTGACTCTGGGAGCTGAACGGCGAATCGCGGGTGATTATACGACTTTATGCGTCCCACCCCCGCGTAGTACGGACAAGAAGCGGCCACCCGGTGAAGATTCGAGCGAGGGAGGGCAGCAGGGCGCGAGCATAGCGTCCATCTACTCGGAAATCAGGCTTACGATTCGTGCAGGCCTGGCAGGGCGTATTCGGCCTCGGAGGCACGCCTGCGTCCTACGACGTACCCGTGACGGTGAGTCGGTGACAGTGGGAAAACATACCTTGCTGACGAAGAATTCAATACGAATTCGTATCAGAACCCTTCGGTGGAATGAACATGTTTGTAGGGGATGCACGAAAAGACGGAAGACAGCCTGAGAGCGACTTCGTGGTCAAGAGACGAAGTGAGTGGAAAGTTGTAGAAGATCAGATGCGAACATAGAGGATCGGAGTTTGAATACCGCATTCGGCATTTGTGCCGATCTGAACGGTCCGTACAGCTGGGCAGGCGCTTCGTCCGTCGACCTCGCATCCACCCATCCGTTTGCCGCATATCGCTCTGACGCTCTCCAGTGCCCTCATGATCCTAGGAACACATCTGTAGGACTCAACCGGTGGTAGAAAGGCGATATAATCAGCTTGGCGCCCTTCGAAAACGGCACAAATGTAGGGGCTCTTCCGCGCTACGCTCACGGTTCATTGCGTTCTCATGTCACAAGTTTTCCCCATAGTCTACAATTCGCTTGGCCTATCTGACACTCCGCGGGCATCTTCATCTGGATATGCGCCACCCTCGCGGCTATACCACCGAGACCACAGCCATCTCCCGTGACGCATGATGCCTTAAAACTTCGCGACACGGCTCCTAAGCTGGCCAGCAGAGGCAGTCCAAGGAACACCGCAGGTGAGCTCTCCAAGTGCAGTCAATTCGGCTGGGACGCTCATCCGCACCCCCCAGATCGCCATGAAATCCGTATACACCGCCCTTCCCCACGACGAGCCAGAGACCAAGCCCTTCGTCGACTCCCCCACCGAGCTGGAGAACGCGTCGTCGGACTCTTCCGACGTGCTCTCCGCCGACGTCTATATCCTATCCACCAAGATGAAGGCCCTCGTGTACGCCCTCTGCGCCGTCGCGCTCCTCTTCTCCCTCGCCAATCTCGCCGTCGCCGTCGATCTACGCGGCAAACTCGGCGTCGAGGGCTATCACCGCGCGCTCGACGCGCTCCCGCGCCCCGACATCTTCGTCGGCCTGCCCAACCGCTCCCAGGTGCACATCACCGAGAACGAGCACCAGCACGAGCATGCGCACGAGCACGAGCACGAGCATTCGGCTTGATATGTAACGGCATTTCGCCGAGGTCTGCGGGGTAGGTCAACGTCCGCGTCTTGTTACGATAGTATATGGCGGGCTGATCTGCTCCTGCAGAGGCTTGCAAACGTTTGGATTGGAATGTAGTTTCGAGAGCGCGGTTCTCGTGGTGTTTGTTTGTACGATTGACGCAATCGAATTCGAGATTTTCCCAACATTCTTCTCTCATAATACATAAGTACATTGACTGAACGGCCACGGGCGGGACTCTGCGTTCACCCATCGACATCCCTGCCGCGCGACGACTTCCACTCCATGTAATTCTCCTCCACATAGTCCCGCACCTGCGTCCAATCCTTGCACCGATGCGTCACCCCGACCCCCGTCACGGCGTTGGTCAATCTTCCGTCCGGCGTGAGCTGCCTGTGCGTCGCAGGCTCGAGCGTGAGGTCCGCGTTGCACATCACCGCCTGGCGCATGTACACCAGACAGTGGTCGACGTGCCCGGTCTCCTCCGCCGACAGCCCGCGGGCGGCCTGCGCGAGGAAGTATGTCCGGAACGCGCGCAGGCAGTGCACCTGGTGGTATTGTGCGACGAGGTAGTGCGCGTCGTGCACGGGGTCATACAGGAAGCCTTCGCCCGCGGGCAGGATCGTGTCCCAGTCGCTGTCGTTCGCGTGCAGGCCCAGGCGCGGAGACTTGATGGTCGTCATCGCGGCGGGGCGGATCGGGATCGGGAAGGGCGGGGACGACGGGTCGACGACGTCTGTAAGGTTCATAGGTCAAGAAAAAGAACGGCCGGCATGCAAGAGCGTGAAATCCGGCGCGTACGACGGGGGGTCCTGCTTGAAAGGGGCGCATAGATAGAGAGGCAAGCTATGTGCACGGCGATGGAGAGAACGAGCGCGGTGGCGAGCGCGCAGAGTAGGTGTACCGAGATGCGGACACTTCGCGCCATGGGGGGTCTGTGCAGGGACGCTTCAGAGGCGGACGGGTAGCCCAGCTCAGGCAGAATACGACTCGAATGAAACGGAGTGAGAATCACCTGAGCTCGCACGGCGCTCGACAAAAAGCAATTGAGGACGGGGAGATCAGATTCTGACGGCCCTGCGCCGTGTGTCAGTGTTGTACATAGGACCTGAGGTTGACGTGGGTAAGCAATGGCAGACTCCAGAGCGCGGCGCGCCAGCCTCGACATGTCGACGAAGTTGCACTCGTCATGCCTTCAATTGGGATGCAGGCTTGCGGCCGTTTTCGTGGGATTCATCACCGCTACGCACGGACGTTCTCGAGGCCCTGGCGCCACGTCTACGGCGATGATGAGTCTCGGATTGATGATTGAGTACAGAGTGGCGGAAGATGGGAGAAGATCCATTACATGATAGTACCCAGTGGCCTCCTCGCTGCAATCAATTCATCGCGGCGTCGTATTGAAGGCACCGGCGGCGGCGGCGGAAGTGTGCGCAAGAGAGTAGAGAGATGCTACATCCTCCCGTTGTGGCGCGACGGTCGTGGCGCACGCTAGATTGTAGGTTCGGAACAAGCCGCCTTCTTGGCCCGGAGCAAGGGCTTGCTCCGAACCTAGCTAGATTGCACGCATCGGCGCAACGGTGTCCCGGTTCGACACCGACAAGCGAACGATAATTACAGATTTGAGTAACTGAAGTCTGAGTTTGCCAGCGGAGAATGAAACGGGGCCAAAAGTCGCCGGCAAGTCAGGAGATGACCGGACAATGGTCCATCGGGAACTCCCGAAGCCAGTGACGTGCCTGGGCGGACACCCAAGCTGGCGCTAAGTTGGCATCCACATCTTGTTTATCAGAGATCCTCGGTTCCTCCTCCCATAATTCTTCTCAGAGCTTCAGCCTGTCAAAACGCGTCATCACATATGCATATGATGATACTGTAAACACTCATCCTGTGATACGCCACCCTCCTGACAAGTATCATTCTTTGATACTTCAACCTCCGAGTTGGCTCAGAAGGGCGTAACGTACCAATATGTAAGTGTTCCCTCTGAAAATCAGAGGAAGAGTTCCATTCAGTAGTGCAGCGTACCCATACATGTCAAGTCTCTTGACTGGGACGGTCGCCGAAGTGCGCGCGGCGACCATTCTCCTCAGTTCTTCGTGAATCCAGAATCAGCCAGCGAGAGAGCCCAGTTGAGATGAACGAGATAAGTAGTTCACAATAAAATACAACATGCATTCGGAGGCACATACAAACGTACACCGCGGCCTACTACCCCGAAGCCCACATAATAAATACATTCAACCACGAAAGAAAAACCCCAGCAATTTTACCAACGTGACCCTTGCCTTTTGAAAAAGATCCCCCACATGTAAAAAGAAAGGGAAGGAAGGAAGGAAGAGAAAAAAAGAGCGACATAACGACTCGTTCAGCATGATGGCCTACGGCGCGCCCAACTTCAAACGGCGCCGTCCGCCTCCTTCTCGAACTGCGTGACATGGAACTCGGTCCCCACGGGGAACTCGGCCGTCTTGAGGTGGAACTCCGGGTCGCGGTTGACCTTGCGCGTGCTGCTGAACGCGGTCTTCGACGAGCCGTTCGGGAAGGACCCGCCGTTGACGCTGGCGCCCTCGGTCGCCTTGGCGTTGTTCGCGGCGAACTGCATGCCGGAGGACGACATGGTGTGTGCGCGCTGGACGGTGTCGCTCGACATGGCGTCACCGCGGGAGACGCGGATGACGATCAGCATCGGCGCGATGCACTGAAATGCGCATGGAAACGTCAGTACGAGGGGAACCAACGCGGCGCAGAGAGATGCGAGCGAGAGAAACGCACCTCGACCTGCGTCAGGAGCGGGATGAAGAGGTTCGCGGCCGTGTTCTGGATGCCGTACAGGATGATGAAGATGAACGAGAACACGCCGTAGGGCAGCGCGGACTCGACGAGCATGGACGCGATGCTGGCGTACATCTGTCCGTAGTGAGAACCCATGGCGGAGATCACCTGGTGGCGCATGTAGAGCAGGCGCGTGACGAGCAGGATGGTGAGCACGATGCTCAGCGTCATGGACACGGACCAGTACGGGATCGAGACTTTGAGCGTGACGTTCGCGAACAGGCTCGAGGCGGGCTGGGCGGCGGCGACGACGAGGAAAACGGAGAGGACTGGAGTCGGCAGTGGATCAGCGCTGCGGGCATGGTCGAAACTCGGAGGGCTCTACTGACCGGTGGCGGCGATGTACATCAAGACGGGGATGACGAGGATGTACCAGATCCTCCAAACGACGTAGCAACGGTAGAGCTGCGAGAGAGAAGGAGAACAACGTCAGCGAGAGCACGTTCATGGCGGCGGCCCAAGCGGGAAGGCGCGAGTACCAGGAGACCGTCGGCGATGAAGGTCGCAATCATCGCTGCCGCGTTTCCGATGGTGTTGATCGTCTGCGCCTGCTGCTCCAGGAGGTACGCGAGGGGCCCACCGGGGTAGTTGCGGAAGTCGATCCAGGCGCGCTCGCTGAAGTTGAGGTTCATGCAGATGTTGATCGAGCCGAGCACGAAGAGCGCGCAGATCAGCGCGAGCCAGAACTTGTACTTGGGCTTCTTCTCCCGGAGTAGCTGCGTCACGCACTGATAGAAGATGGCGATGTGCATGCCTGGAAGGGAACACGAGTCCGACGGCTCAGCACGGTGGAGAAAGCGGAAAGAACCCGCAGAGATGGGAAGAACTTGCCATAGGCGATGGCGCCGATCGTGACGGCGGCGTTGTTGGCTTGCTCGAACCAGAGGAAGGCGGGAGTCTCTTGGGTTTTCCACTGCGAAGCAGACATTGGGAGCGTGAGAGGGGGCGTCCTAACGAGAAAAGTGGCGTTATGTCGCTGGAGGTGGACCGTGGTGGACGACGACACTTATAGCTGATAACGGACAGCGCATCACGACTTCATCTGCTGAGCGCAATCTACAGGTCCCGAGCGTCACCGAGCTGAGCGAAAGTGGCGGTTGCGGATCGTCTCGACGCTTAGGGCCATCGAGTAACCTTCCTACCAGGAATGTCCCACCATTGACAGTTCGACCGTACCTAGGGCATCACCGAGACGCTGTGCGTTTAGTGGAGGACGGGCGAATGAACGGGAGGTAGAGCGGCCGAACCGGGAGTGGTTTCTTCGCGAATGAAGAAGCGATGAGCACGAGGGAGGTGGTCGTCGCCGGAGAATTGACGTTGGACCTGGATGTGAGGCGTAGACCGTGGTCGACGGAGACCGGAGAGAAGAAACGACAAGTCTGTTGCACTTATTCGGTCGACAGATGAGCAAGCAGACGTGCTCACCCCCACGCATTGTCATGATGGTGCGCCCAATGCACGCAGTCTACACAAAACTCGAACATCGAGGGGCGGACTCCGATGGGGCCAATACATATGACCTACAGGAAATCAGATCGTCGAATACCGCCGTGATGCAGCCTGATTCACCGATGACGAACAGGGAAAGTGCGCACGGTTTTGGGGACGCCGCTGAAGCGCTGACGACTCACGAGAACCGAACAGATAACTGTGCCGAGCTGGAGGCCCGTCAAATACGACCATCAGCTCTCACAGAATGCCAAACAGTTTGTCGAAGACTTCGAGACTGGGAGGAAGAGGGGATCACGGGTACGAATTGGCACGGTGCGATTGAACTTTGAAGTGCCCGGGGACGGCAAACTTCGCAAGCGCTGTGACGTCACCCATCACGTAAGTGACCCATAAGCGTGACATTTGGGTCACGAAGCCTGGCGCCCGGCGCCCTCGGCTTTCTCGCCTTGTTGAGGTTCTCGCTTTACACCCATCGATTCAATTGTTCTAGCTTTCCTGATGGCCATCTATGCACGACCAAGGTGGAAGAATTCAGTTGCTACATATTCCCTATAAGTACGTAGCCCCGCGTTCTCTTCTCTTTGGCGACTAATCAGCTCCTCCTACAGCGGACTGTATGGGCAAAGCAGTCGAATACGTACCCCTTGCTTCGTCTTCCGAAGAGGACGTGTTCATCGGTGAGAATGCCGGTTCGTACCACGCAGCATGTGCTCTTCTACTCGCTGACGTTGTACGCAGCTCCGCGCCCGCTTTCTGGCAGTCGCAATCGACTCGTCTTCTGGGCATGCATCGGCGCCATCTGCTCCTCGGTGCTCTCCGTCGTCACATTCGCAAGCGCAACCCTCAGCACCTCTCCGCCTTTGGACCCTACCCGACCTATGCGCCGCCCGAGCATGTACATGAACTTCGACAGGATACCGACCAACCTGTCCACGGTTTATCCGCCCATCACGAACTTTCCCCCCGTCGTCTTGCAACTGCAGACGTCTGACCCCAGCCGGGTGATGCGGGAGGACACTCGCGCCCACGACACCCCCCATGGCTACGTGTTCCCCGATGACAGGCATATCGTCGTTTCGACCGAGGTCAGTCATCTCATCTTCGTCTGCGCACTTACTGACAAGATCACCGAGCAGGCATCGACCGTCGTCCAGTTCCGCCATCTTGACCACGGTATGGAGCGTTGCACATTCCAGTTCTCCTTCCCTTTGACCACGGAAGGCTTCGGCCCCATCGCTACGCAACCCGGAGACGTCGACATCTGGGTGTTGGATGCCCCCGAAGAGATCTCCCCTCATGCGCCGGAATCGTGGAAGCATGCACCCAGGCGCGTCGAGCTCCTCGCCACCCTCCCGCTCTCCTCAGACGCCCCGCGCCTTTCGGACGAATTCGCCTGTCCGTCGGGCGGTTGGACCACCTTGGAACTCGCCTGTGCCGTGTCGACACCCCGTTGTATGGTCGACTTTTGGCAGGCCCAGAGCGTTGCGCCGTCGGCTGGTACGTCCCGTTTCGATTGGCTTCGTCGGCGCTGTCTCATTGAGCGCTTCCATAGGCGCTGTTCTGGTGCAGAGGCAGTCTATTCACACCCAAGGTGCGATGCCTCGATGAACGCGATCGCGTACGCACCTACCGGTGTCTCTTGGTGTCATGTCAATATTTCACCCCGCGTTGTACTATGCGATTGATATAATACCGCCTTTGCTCTATGTGATGTAGCATTTTTTTGCACACGGGGGTTGTCAAACAGGCAGAGTACACTCTAGTACGCTGGTGCGGCGGCGGGCAAGAACAGGAGTTCAGGCCGTGCACGTTACGCTCAAGCACGGCAAATCTCGACATAACGTTCGGACCAGAGGGGTGCTCCTATGTTTGTCTAAGGAAACGTTAGGACAGGCATTACACAACGCGATAAGGGCATCTACGTACGCGCAGATACCATGTTTCTGCGTCGGGAAACACTGGGAGAGCGCTCGGTGGTGCACCCAAGGGGGCATAGTATCGCTAAATGTGCATGAGTAGACAATTGACAGTCGCGAGTCGGATACGTACGTGAGGGGAGATCGTGTGTTCTTCCTTGAGTTTCAGGCCCATATCATCGAGCACCGGCTGGATGCGCAGACTTGACAGGAAAACCGCGAACGCAGGAGAGTTGTCGAAGAGCGCTGCGGACGTCTCGTGGTATGCGGTGACGAAGGCTACAAAACGACGATACACAGCGTGGCAGGATCAGGATCGCGCGGCGACAGGGAACATAAGTAAACGGAAACGAATGCCTCCGCCATACCGAGTACCGTGTCCTTTTTCTGGGCCAGAATTGTTTTGAGAGGCAGCTGGATTCCGCGTAGTTGTGTCAGGGCTGAGGACAATATACTTAGCTGATGGACGGTCACGCACCTTTCCCTCGGTCACCATCCTCGTTGTCAATTGCCTCATGGCGTCCTTTCCAGGCTGGGCATCGTTGTTTCCCGCGGCCCAGTTCATGAAATAGGCGAGCAACGTTGCGTGTGGGGAGTCACGCATCAGCCCACCCCACGCCTTTACCACCCCCCTCAACCCAACATACTCCACGTCGACGACATTAGAGACGTCGATGCGGTCAAAGCGCGTGGATGGCGGGAGTCCAAATTTCGAAAGCGACCCCGAACGGATCGCGCCTGAGAGCGCGACGGTGTCCAAGTCGAACATCTTGAACTTGATGTGGAATCGGGCGAGCCGCGCATGGAACTCGCGCAGTTGGTCCGACAGGTAGAAGTAGAGGCAGCCGTACAGATCGGCGCACGGGGCTCCGTGATGTCTTCCTGCTTCGACGACCGCGACGGGGCTGAAGGGTACCATTCATTAGTTAGAGAGGAAGCGTGAGTGTGTGAGGAGCACTGGACACGTACTCCCATGAATCGAGCGGGTTAGCCAAGTCGCCTTGCATGTAACGCCCTTCGGGAGAGAAGAGAGAGCGATTCGGGGAGTTGAACCACGCATTCTGTGCGCCGAACGGAAGAGCCAGGCCGAACCTGCGAAAGTCGAGATACGAAAGACGATGCGACGGTTCGAGGCGGCAATATAAGCGGTGGTGAAGGTCGACGCGAGCCTCTGAAAATCTACGAGGTGTGAGATAAGGTAGAGCAAAAGTAGAAGCAACACCGACCGGACACGGTTAATCTCGTTGTTTACATCTTCGACCGTGTACACCGAGGTCTGCATCCTGGCCATGAGCAGCAATGTGTCTGCGGAAACGCGTCCGGACAGAGACGATGCACCGCCGCCAAGAGAGAGGTCGAAATCCCCCTTCCCCTGAGCGAGGGAAGCGAACGACGAGCTCACGTGGAGAACGTAGTCGTGGGGCATAAACGCCGAATACCAGAAGTGGAGAGCAACGTCCGCCGCACGACGTTGGTCGACGACTGAACCTAGCAGATGAAGCAATGCGAAGTTTCGCAGGACGACGTAAGGGTCATGATCGTTGAGGAGGACCGTCAGCTCCCCATGATAGTCTGTCGGAAGGGAATTCACGGTTTTGACGACATTGCGCAGGTCACCCGAAGCTGCACGCGAGGAAAAAAGCTCAGCAAAGTGGTCCCAGTGGCTGAGTTAGACCACAACGCACCGGCAAACCCGATGGATAGATTTACACCGGAATCGGCTTCGTTCTTGGAGAGGTTTACCACATCCACTGCGGGAACGTTTCCCCACCTGGACAAGCCATCAGAAATTCGGAGGATGCGGCGAGAACAGGATAGAGCTTACAACGCCTTTCCCAAAGCGAGCGGATGCAGACCCTTCGTCCAAATCTCGGCATTCGACTCGTTGATAAATGAGGGCGACCGTTTCTCCTCGACCCACGCTGGCTGCCATGTTTCCGCGAGGACTCGGTCTTTGCAATCTGAAATACGGAGGAGTCGGCGTGAGCACTTGAGCCACCGATGGTTTCGGACGGAGCGCACCTCTCTTGTGCCCGTACGGCTTGAGCTTCCAATGCGCCTTTTGACATTCCTAAACGGGTATACGATCAACAACAGAGTGAATCAAGAGTAGGCAACAGACGAACCGTTGAACAGTACGCAACAAGGCGACAGTTGCTGCACACGGACATGGTTGCCAGTGATGTATTAGGACACGCCCAACCTGACCCTACGACAACATGGGCGCACGGCATGCGATCGAACGCATGGTCTCTAGCGCCTGGTAATTTGCTTCCGGAGTCGAGCCGCTTGCGATAGGATGCCAAAAACGCGTCAACGATGTTGTGCTGCTCGAGCAGTATGTCGAAGGCGTTGTGTTCGTCGAGATAGAGTGGCGGTGGGTTAGATGGAACCGGAGGGCCGTAGTTTCCTGAAAAGATAGTACCCAAGCCTACGGGCCCCTGAGATGCCGCCGTCTGTTCGAGGAAGTCGAGTGCAGCGGAGACTTTTTCGTCGTCCGTAGAGAGAGAAGACAGCTTTTGAGAGAGGAGCTGGAGCCTGAAGTCGTCGTCGTTCGACATGATGAGGAGGGCGGTTATTGGGATGGAAAGGCAGAGCACAAGGTTAAATAAAGCTTCGAGTACGGCATGGAAACTTGACCTTTTGCTTCAAGGACGCCGCGTGTCTAAGCTCTAAGATCCAGTGTCAACAGCCGCGCGTCGAGAAGCATGCTCTGCGGATACCCAAACCTTGTACAACTGCCACGAGGCTTTCCAATTCAATATGGGAGTTACTGGAACAGTGTGCGTAATGGATGCGCAGCGGTAATAGCGTTCGAGAACGAACGGTGCTTCGATGCCTGGCATACAAGTATAAACGGAAGGGGGGGGGGGACGCGAGAGTTAGTGACTTCATCATCCCACTGCAGCCTAAGTAGAATCCTGGTGCAGAAAAGTCGGAACGTCGTCGAGTATCACCCACCGCAAACTTGGCAAAGAAAAACAGCACATCCTTCTTCAACAAATGAATGGTCTGGCAGGCTTGCAAGTGGTCGACGTCAGAATGTCTACAGATGGATGCACGGATGCCAGTCCCATGTTAAGAACGGAGGAAGGAAAGCAGTGGGCCGGGTCGGGCCGGAAGGTACTCTTTTTGCTTCCGGGAACGCCGGTGTACCGGCTTGCGTCTCTTCCCCCGTCTGTTACATGTTATCCTTGGACCATCGGCAACCATAGTACTTTCAAAGTTGACCATACTTGAACATGTCGGAAAGACCTCAGAAACCTGTGAGTGCCCCCAAACCTTCCTGTGATTGTTTCTCTAAAAGAACGCAAAATCACGAGAACTTGAACGAATCGGCGCACGAAGATGTGCCACTCCCAACCGAACTACTGCTCGCGGTTTTCGGTCATCTAGATCCTGTGTCGCTTGCAGCATGCCAGCTGGTGAGCTGCGTACTCTAGTTGCGCTATGCGATTCTAAGCAGTACATATCTTCAAGACGTGCCGATCTTTTTATGCCATAATCCGGGACTCGGACACGATACAATATCTCGTCGCCCTTGACGCGGGCGGGATGACGAACGGACCCCCAGGCGCGCTCGCTCTTCAAGATCGATTGGATAACTTGAAGCAATTCAACGAGGCCTGGAAACACTGGTACTTTGTGAAGACGGCCGCCAACATCACGGCCGACGCATCGATGTGGCTGGTACATTGGTCGTGGAAGCTCTTAGGAGGGAACGCTCTGATGAAGGTGGGGGAGCAAGGGGATCTGTCTATCGAAAGATTCCCATCGCGCCTTCGCGGGATAGAGGGAAAGGTCTGGACTTTGCCGGACGTTGACATTGACAGTATAGCCGCGGTGGATGCCACGCAAGACCTTCTGATTGAGCAGTTGTCCATCCTCGTCGACCCACCTACGTACGTCCTATCTCCATCGCGCGCTCACCTGCTCATGGTGTCGTATAGACACGACGTTGAGGTTGAGTGCACAACGTACATGTGTTTATCCCTGAGCACGGGCACCGTCCATCCTGCGTGCACATATTCTGGCGTGCTCGATCAAAGACGTCTTCCTGGGGGCGTCCTCTGGCATCAAGATTATGCGTGGGGCAGTCCCGTGCAGGTCAAGGGAAACGTGATAGCCATTTATCACCACAGCGAAGGTAAAGCCCCGGTCATATACGCGTATCACTGGAAATCAGGGTTATTGCTGTGGGTGCGTGTCCATAACATAGTTGAACCGCTTAAAGACTCATATGAACGCCTTTTAGATGATATCAGTCCCTGAAAGCCCTGGGTTTAGCATCATATCTGACCGGGATGTTGTACTGTTCCGAGAGCCTATGGAAGTCCAAGACCCGTTTCGGTCTGAAGAACGGCCCGAAATACTCCTTTACCATATCGATCCCGACGACAATGGTGCTTCTCTGAATCGGATGTCTCGTCCCCGAGTTCTACATCTCCGCCTCCCCCCTTTGATCCTGTCCAGCCTGCAGTCCACCATAAGACTTATCACCAGTGAACCTCCCACCTCCGTGCCTGTTCATCCCGGTCACTTCTATCCCGCTCGCAACGATGGCCTCTTGCTTTTTTACATGCAACTCTCGCTGGGCTACCCAAAACACGACGTTATCTTATTCGTCCAGTCCAAGTTGTTCTTGAAGCTATCAAATACCGTGCAGGGGCCTGCCGACGCGACCGGACGTGTTATTGTTCCATGGGAAGCCTGGGGCTGTGACGGTGGGGTCAGGCTCCAGCCAGCCTTCGACGAGATGAAGCCGCATGCTGTCAAACAGGAGCTTTCGATCTCGGACTCTCGTATGGCACTGTGGAACGGAGGCAGCAATGAGATCGTCGTTTTGGACTTCCACCCCTCACGCTTGCAGCACACGCTGCGGTACGAGACGTCGGGGCCCCAAGTTAAGAGGCGCGTGGTGAGCGCAATAGAAGACGAACGTTTTGTGGATATTCATGGTCCCGGATTGCCTCTTCGATTTGTGGAGACGCGGATATCGTTGGCGGGTGTGCCAGATGGCCGGTTCGACGCGGAACTCACCAGAGTGCAGCTTAGCGATGACTGCATCCCGATTGTGCGTGTTTCTTTCCCACGTGCATCTAATCACCGGAGGTCTTACGAAGGTCTGTAGGGTCGAGTTGGTTATCCGCCCAGCGGGAGGGACGAGATCATCGATGTGTTTTCACTTTGATGTGTCCAGTTTCGTGGACGAGTCCTATAGGGCATGGCGCGATATAGGCCTGGATGGTAGTAGATGAGGGCACTGGCAAGGAAGGGCGTACGGCGGTCGATATGTGGTCATAACGCGTGTACGCACACAGTCCAGAATGATGATTCCCATACACTGTGTGCTTTCCCCGCATATACCAACCGCGAACCCACGCGCTGACACTGGTCATTGACAGATTTGGCTCCTTCCGTACATACGCCAGGAAAACTCGAATCGACTTGATGTCCTAGTAAAAGCGTCGCATATCATACTGGTATACCTCCTAGCACACCCGGTGAGATAGCGAGCACCTTTGCTTTATGATCACCCCTTTCGTTGCCAATAAGGACCGTTTGTATTATACCAGCACTCGGCGATCCAC
Source organism: Amylostereum areolatum (assembly GCA_012932865.1). Lineage (NCBI taxonomy): Eukaryota > Fungi > Basidiomycota > Agaricomycetes > Russulales > Stereaceae > Amylostereum > Amylostereum areolatum. Next base: position 61,523 of record SAXG01000072.1, read on the forward strand.
TTGGTAATGTTTCAAGGCGGTGGCAGAGTTGACAATTCACACAATTTGATCATGTTGCTTTTTCCATCGCTTCTTGAAACTCCCTACAGACCGTGGGTACGGAACGCCGCTCGTATGTACATAGCAGAGGGTGCGTGTTCGTTTGAATGGAGTACTGTCCAGTATGAGAAGACAAGATTGACAGATATATTTTAGGTGGCAGCCTGAGGGTGCCAGATCTGGAGTTGGATGTCGATATAAAATATAAGTGTAGAATAATGGAGGGACAGGTAGACGTACAACATGGAGATGTCTGTCGTTGTGAATGTCACTCGCCGTGTTCAGTCACGCATCCGTCGTTTTCCTCGTTGCTCCCTCCCTTCCCATCGTCAGAGTTGCGTCAGCATTCACATTCAGTTCCTAAGAGATATCAACTTCATCCGAGTTGGAAGCGAAGGCAAGGCCTGTGCCCGGAAACGCGGCCGTTGAACTTGCTTTGTGCGCGTTTGTTTGAAGCGAAGCCAGAACGACGACGGAGTTGGGGTACAATGTCTGAGTTCCATCGTCGGTAAGCGAGTGATTGAGATATCGGGGAGAAAGAGGACGACTGACCGTGAACTGTGCGATGATTATCTCAATGGAAAAATGTGCTTGATGATTATCCGTGCGTATAAAACATAGAAGAACGACCTACAGACACACGTGTGAGCTGTGTCGTAGACGTGTCCAGGAATACACACCCATGTCGCGCAGTAGAGCACACCTGACTCGACAAGGATAAGGAGAATGCGGTAGACCTGACTTTGGGAAACCGCCTCTCCTAGCGTTTTCCAGAGGTGATGGTGATGGCTGGAAGACTCTGAAGTGCATGAGGACTTTTACAATAAATACAGAAGAGCGTGTGTACATACGTCGTACGGCTGAGAATCAGTCCGGTGATAAAGGCGTTGGTCGTCAAGGTTATGATTGCAAGGGCAAGCATGAGAAGGTGGAACATCGGCGATGGTTCCGAGTCATTTCGAACTTGAACGCAGACGTAGCACGCCGCCGATATGCCGACCCCTTAGATCGTCGTAAGTATGTGAACTTTGATATCCTTGGGACACGAACTTGTCGCGAAAATGGCTAGACAGGCAGGCAAAATGAACAGGCGTATTCGACGGTCCCAGAGAAGCCACGCGCGCCAGATGATGACCAAATCGCCGATGAAACACTAGAGTCCACAAGGTGCCGGCGTTAGCTTGCATTAAACGCGGTGTGCATGAGTACAGACATACGCACATTGCCAAGGACAAGCGCTAAAATTGTGATTCCGGCGTGTGCGTTGGCGCGGCATATCACCTTGTTTTCCGTGACGACAACTCGACCGACGTCTGTCGTAGAAGAAACGAACGTCATTGAAGAGAGGACCTACATCGCGCAGCCGGATACAATCGTAGGCCTTGATCGGGATCTCCGGCGGAGCCTTCTCAGAGAAAATGCTGCTCAGCACATATAAACGACAGAAGCGAGACTTGAGATGTCCCTACATGATACAAATGCTGCGATGAGAAGAACAGTGTTCACGCCTAGCATCCGTCGTGAGTACGTACTAAGGTGTGAAAATAGTATTGACAATCACCCACCGAAGAGGACAGTTTCGAACAAGACGTTGGCGTATGTTACAATTCCTTGAGAGCCGTCCAAATGCCGACGAGAGTTTATGGTCGCAGGGGATGGAAAAGGCGACGGCTAGATGCGCCGACGAGTTATTTATTTAAAGTATCACGAGCCTGGGACTAACAATGGAAATAGACCATTCACAGGTGATGCTTAATTCGTGGACGCTGGGTTGACTAGTGACTCGGCGAAACACCCTTGGCAAATGTTGGACGTGCTGAAGCGATCCTGCTCTATGTAAGCGTTACGATACAATCGCTCCACTGAAGTACTTCTTGAGCTTGATGTTCACATTGACACATTGAATGTTACAACATGCTCGATGTCCTTGAATTCGATGCGGGAGTATAGCATACGAGGGAGACGTATACATAGGTCGATGCCTGTAATCACGAAGGCCAACGTGTTCAGTCATGCTTCTGCCATCTTTCTGACTACTATTTCCATGCCCGGAGTTGCGTTAGCCACCGCATCCCTTGATTCATGATCAGCGCTGGCGCTCAGTTCCGAAGAGCTATCACCCTCGTCCGAGCTCGAGTTGGAAGCGAAGATAAAAGTGCCCGAAACCGCGGCCAAGCTCGTTTTGTGGGCGTCATTTTGGAGCGAGGCCAACACGACGACGGATATCGGGTACAACGTCTGGGGCCCATCGTTACATTTAACAAACGGCGAAGGAGAAAAAACAGACGAACTGTTAACTGCGCGATGATAGTTGCGATGGAATAATGCGCTTGGTGGTTACCTATGCGTATAAAGCATAGAAGGATGACCTACAGCCCCAAGTGTGAGCTATGTCGTAGATGTATAGATCCGAAATGCATACCCAGGTAGCGCAGTAAAGCGCGCCTGACTCGACAAGAATGAGCAGGACGCGGTAGATATGGCTGTGGGAGATGGCTTCTCCCAGTGTTTTCCAAAGTTGATAGTGATGACTGGAGAGTAAGAGATCATAAGTGTCCACTGTATACGCAGATAGAAGATTGTACACACATCGCACGATTGAGCAGGAGCGCCGTGACGAAGGCGTTAGTCGTCAAGGTTAGTACCACAAAGACGAGAAGGAGGATGTGGAATATTGGCGATGGCCCCAGATTATTTCGTATGCAGGTGTAGCATGCCGCCGATATTCCTATGACTTCCATCGCCACAAGTAAGGGATGCCAGATCTTTTGAGATAAAGAAGGCACGAACCTGTGGCGGAGAAGACAAGGCCTGAGGGTATGACGAACAGCGTCGTCCGACGGTTCCAGAGAAGCCAGGAGCGCCAAATAATGACGAAATCACCGATGAAACACTAAGGTACACAAAGCAATATCAGCTTGCGACAGACGCGGTGGATGACAGAGATAAGACGAACGTTGATAACGAGCGCTACGAGAGTGGTTGCGGCGGGGGCGTTGGCGGGGTCTATCCACGCATTTTCCGCCGGGGACAGACCCAAGGCAGAGACAGCGACGCGTCCAACAGACAATGCGGAGGAAACGAACACCGTAGCAGAGAGTGCATACATCGCGCAACTGCAGACAATCATAGTGCTTGATTTGCATCTCCGGCGAAGCCTCCCCAGAGAAAAATATGTTCAGTACGGACAAACAACATAAGCGAGGGACCCGTACACAATGCTACATGCTATGAGGAGGAGAACGGTGTTCGCGCCTAAGATTCGTCGTAAGTATGTATAAGGGTGAAACGTGAAAGCTTTGCCAGCTACTCACCGAAAAGAGCAGTTTCGAACAAGATGCCCACGTACAACATTACTCCAGACATAGTAGGAGAAGAGAAGGATGGCCAGATGCCGGCCAGACGGTCCCAACGTTATAAGTACCCATTCTCAGAACGACTGTCTTCTGAATAAGGTCAGCCACGGAGACTAGTCCCGATGTGTGCAAAACGTACAGACAAGGTACAGATCCCGAAGATGTCGGAATCCAAAAAAGGGCGTCTGGAGATGGAGGTCTTTCATGACGCAGGTTCTCAAGTCGTCAAGAGGGTACGGAGAAATAAGAAACGCCATGAGGATTGGAATATACGTCAAAGTCTCGAGAACTTCGGCATGCGCAGAAAGACCCAGGAAAATCTTCCGAGACTTGAGTTGAGTCCACTCGGCGTGACCGTGATGTAAGTAACGCCGTTACTCGACGCGAACCGTGACTGGTTCGACGCGTCGCGACTTACCCAGTGCCCACGAACCCCCTCCCGCTCTCCGTTATACCTATCCTCATCATCTCCTGAATATTAGTTCCACAATGAATACCGTGCAATATGAAGCAGACCCCTTGGATTTTCTATCATATCCACCCGAGCCCTTGGGCCACGCTCTTCAACCCTTGCAAAACATCCAAGACCACGACGACGACGTTAGAACGGGCGAAAAGAGAAGGCGAAGCGCTTCTCCGGACACTGTAGAGAATGAGGGCGCTCTTAGGAAGCGGCAGAAGGGGAAGAAAGCGGTTGCGAAAAAGGCGGTGAGTCTCGACACCCATGTCTTTTCAACATAGGTGCTTGCATGCCGGTATTAACCCGGAGATCTATTTTGTATAGCTCACCGTAACCAACAATGCAAGGAAATCGAACATAGACACAGCACGGGGTCGGTGGATACACCGCCATCGAGATGTCTTCGCCCCTCTTTTACCCGCCAAAAGCTTACTGGACTCTCTCGAGAAGGAGTTCGGTCGCGACCGCCACACCGGCCCTCGTGGTTATGTACCCCTCCATCAATTTGACACGCAACCTCGGCTGGTTCAAGGTGGACTCATGAAAGATTATCAGGTTCGTCGTGCATGGCGCTTATTCAAAGTTCCCGTATTGACGAGACTAGCTCGAAGGACTGTCATTCCTTGCGTGGATGTATAACAATGGTGTGTCTAGTTCACACATCCCGGATGCTTATAGTTGACAACGGTGTATTCGCAGGAATGAACTGCATCCTCGGGGATGAGTGCGTGATGTATCTGATATCGCGCGTTGTATATACATACTGACCTAAATCTGAATAGAATGGGGCTCGGAAAGACACTGCAGGCGAGCTATTTCAAAATCATTCCGCCCCGTATCCTTCTGACTTACCTTTTTATAGACCCTTTCTCTCTTTGCCTACGCCAAGGAACAATATCCTAAAGACGCCCCTCACCTCGTCGTCTGCCCGCTGTCTGTCATGTCGTCGTGGCTCTCGGTATCGTGTTCCTCCGCGTCCTTTCGCGCGTCCGCTAACATGGATTCCAGGAAATCGCGCGCTGGATACCCTCTTTCCGTGCGATTCGCTACCATGGTTCCGCCACGGAGCGTTCACGTCTCAAGGACGAATTGCGCGGAGACAACTTTGAATTCGATGTCTGCATTACCACCTACGAGTCCTTCCGTGCCGACCATTCCTGGTTCAAAACTCGAAGGTGGACATATCTCGTTCTCGACGAGGGTCACAAGATCAAGAACTCAGAGACAGATATCAGCAGTCGGTTGCAAGGTCTCGGCGCGCTTTACCGTCTAAGTGAACGATTGTTGTCCCCGCCCTTTCACCCTGTCGCTGATCGCTGGTTTGCAGTCCTCACGGGGACACCGATCCATAATGATTTGAAGGAGCTTTGGTCGCTCCTCCACTTTCTCTATCCGGCCGTGTTCACACCGCCTACGGAGCGCCTTTTTTCCCAGTCTTTCGACCTAAGTCGGGGCTTGTATTCGTCAACCTTCACCTCGGACGCTCGCAGGCTTTTGGAGACGATAATGATCCGGAGGACAAAGGCCAATGTCGAACTTTCTGTGCCACAGCGCGAGGAGATGACAATTTATGGTAGGTTCATTCAACCTTCTACTTTAGCGGATAATCGACGAGCCCTCATAACATTACCAGTGCCAATAAGTGAAGCGCAAAGATTTTGGACGTACCGGTTCGTATCGACCCCTTCCTTAGTGCGTAATTTCGTACTAAGAGCACTTTCAATGTTGCAGGCTCCTCACAAGGATGGACACTATGACCATCGACGAGATCTTCAAGGCGGAGATCGCGAAGGTGGAGTCTGATGCCGGTCGGACAGAGATGCGCGAGTACCTTAGTGCGCAACTAAGGAAGACACAAACCGGCGAGCAGGGTTGTGAGTGCCACCGTCGTCCTTCTTCTGCATTCAAATTCTGACCGACCGTCGTTTTGCGTGTAGTGTGGAAAAAATTGATGAACCTCCTCATGCAGCTCCGAAAAGTGTGCGACCAGTAGGTGTTTTATGAGTTCCGTGCCTATGAATTTGATACTAACGTCCACATCGTCAGCCCTTATCTGTTGGATGGCGCAGAGCCCGAGCCATACTCCATTGGAGAGCATATCGTGGCTGCGTCGACAAAGTTGACGGCTGTGGACAAGCTCTTGGCCGACATCATCCCTCGCGGAGAACGCGTTTTGATCTTCTCGGTGAGCTTACTCCCCTCCCCTCATATATACATTCCATCATCTAACCCTGACTATCTGCAGCAATGGACTGGGTACGACCTCTTTCGCATTTCGATGATCTTCGTGCTGACATGTATAATAGCATGTTAGATCTCCTGGAAGACTTCATGCATCTCCGCGGAATCAAATACGGACGTCTGGACGGGGGGACGAGCCGAGCACGACGAGCTCTAGACATCAAACTAGTACGTCTGTACATATGCTGTCCTATTCTCGTCTAACAATGGCTTCGACTCATAGTTCCAACAAGAAAAGTCCCGTACGTTTCTCGGCCTCTATTGCATTGTGGTGTTGCTGATACTCCATCCTTAGCGTACGACGTCTTCCTGATTTCGACCAAGGCGGGAGGGTTGGGTATCAACCTCACGAAAGCAAACCATGTCATAATGTTCGATCGTGACTGGAATCCCCAGGTGAGCTGACCTTCATAGCCCGCTTGGCCCGTAATCCTCATGTTGTCCCAGAACGACCTCCAAGCCATTGCGCGTGCCCACCGAATAGGGCAGACGAAGACCGTCAAAGTATGTACTCTTTCCATGATGCCTTGTGCTCCCTTTTCACTAGAGTTCATCCAGGTCTATCATCTCATCTGTGCGGGAAGCGTGGAGGACCAGATGCTCGACCGCATCCGCCGCAAACTCTTCCTCTCTCTCAAGGTCATGGGGTCCGACACCCCTTCCTCGGAATCCGACTCAACGGCTCTCAAGACGGACGACTTGATGTCCATCCTTCGCCGGGGCACCGGCGCGCTCGCGGACGGACAAACAGGCATGGAGCTGAACCAGTTCCTGCACGCAAGCATCGGTCAGATCCTGGCAGAATCCAATGCGCGGGAGGGCTTGCGCGAGACCAAGCTCAAGAAGGAGGTCAAGGCCGAGCCGGAGGGCGAGATGGACCCGAAGCTCCTCGCAGATGCGGAGGAGGAGGAGCGCAGGCTGATGAGCGGCGTCGCGCAGGTCCACAGCCGGCTGTTCGAGGGCAAGATCGTCCAACGGGCGAAGGAGAACCCGACAACACACAGCCGCCAGTGGTTGGGCGTAGATAACAAGAAGATCGCCAAGGAGTGGGAGGAGGTTCAGAAGCGTGCGCGGTACGAGCGATTGGTCACCGTGGACGGCATGCAGTTCATCGCGGATCGGATCGGTGCGGAGCCAGTGGGTCTTATGCTTGCTATGACTTGGAGAATCATGAATTAAGGGTGGGTCACTTGCAGCTGTCCGTCTCGGTGGCGATCCCGGCCGCGCCGAAGAGGAAGAAGGCCAAGTTCGAACATGAAGACTGGTGCATTCACTGTCGCGACGGCGGCGAGCTGTTCTTGTGCGGGCACTGTCCACGAGGTACGTTGCTGTTTCCTTTTTTCCCCTTTACTCTCTGAACTTCGTTTGCACATAGTATTTCATGCGAAGTGTCGCGGGATGAGCGCGGCGCAGGCGCGCTCGGCTTTTGGGCTCACCTGTACTCAGCACGCCTGCGTGGGTTGCGAACGTTCGGTGCACGAAGCAGGCGGTATGCTCTTCAGGTGCGTTCTTTGTCCTCTTCCCAAAGGATGTTGTAAATACTCACTTGCCATTTACTCCTCCATAGGTGTCAGACGTGTCCGGACGCCTACTGCGAAGACTGTCTTCCTGAAGACACCTTTTCACCCATCGGCGAGACCATCCCCACTTTGTGCGTTCTTTCTTGTCTTCTCGCCCTTCTCGTCGCCTGACGCCTGCTTTTGTCCAGCCTTATTCGCGGGTACGGCGTGAAAAGCAGCTCGTACTACATCGACTGCCCGACTTGCGTGGAGCGGTTCAGGGAGGAGCCCCAGTTCCAGTGCGAGTGGGAGGACGAGATTCGGCAGGCGAAGGAGGCGCTTGAGCGCGAGTAGGGTCCGGGCGACGGAGGGGTTCTTTCTTTCTGTTTGGGATGCATGTATGTATGTATATATATGTGGTACTTTTACTGTAATATTCCTGATATAAATGCACGCCTCGCGCGATGTATGTATGAGCACTGGAACAGCGAGTCATCGACGGATATTCGATCGAGCGAAGCATCCTTCCAATCCTCTGCACGAGTAACCTCCATGGCCTGCATTTGTACACCCTAAATTATAATTTCGAGCACCCCTCTAGAAGGAGACGGCGCGCGAGGTCGCAAAAACTACACTACCTAAAGCAGAAGAAAAAGTAGGGACGTCGACGAAGAAACAAAAACTGTAAACGTATGGTGACCGAAGCAAAAAAAATGCAGTCGACATCCGGCCCAATAAATGGTCAAAGTTGAGCGGTAAGTAGCAGTGTGTGCCGTCCGTGAGGGGGGATAGGGGGGGAGGGAGTCCGAGGGTAGAAGGGACAGGGAGATGGAGAGGGAGGAGAGAGGATGCGGCGGCACAGTAAAAAGGGTGAGTTAGATAAAGATACACAAGAAAATATGCATTCCGAAGATAGGAAGGGCGTGCGGGCGGGTGGCGGGCGTAGGTGGGCTGGGGGATCCTCCCTGCGTTGCGAGAACGTCCGTGAGGGGTAAAGGGGTGAGCGGGGCGGGTGGACGAAGGAGGGCGAGGGGAGAAGGTATGTACATGCGCGAGACGAGGGGACAGAACGAGGCGAGGCGGGTAAACACAGAACGGACATGCAAGGGTGCTATGAATGCAGACACAGAGCGGATCGTGAGTATACTGGTACGGTACGTAGGATTGGATAATCAATAAATGGATTGGGGCGCAGCGAGTGTACGAAGGAGGGTCTGTGCGTCCGGACGGACGCGATGCGAATAACTACAAGCGTGGAGGGCGTGATCAAAAAGGGATCGCGGTCTAAGGAACGGCGGGAAGGATGGAGGGGGAGGGGGGGGGGGGGCGACGCTTAGCAGCCGTCGTACTACGTGGAAGTCAGCAAAAGAGAATAGGGAGGGATTGTCGGAACGCACTGCGCTGTTTTTCGGCCAGGTGTATCCTGCGCCGCCCACGTCTGCTGTGCCCCTCCACGTGGTTAAGTTCGCATCTATGGCGCGGGGAAACGGCGCGGTCAGCGAGGACGACATGGGAGAGGGGCGATGGAAGAAAACATACTCGAATACGCGTCAGGGTGCCGGCTGATGTAGTCCATTGTCGGGAAGTCCTTGGGGTCGCAGCCGATGTTCTGGTTCGACTTGCGTTGGTACACCCGCACGTAGTCGATCAGGAACTCCGTCGGGAACGTCAGCGTCGTGAAGTCGGGTTTTTGCCAGTTGTCTGCCCGCCTGCGTGTCAGCATGCGCGAAACCAAAAGATACAGGACGGCGTAGACACTCACTTGCCATGCCCAAGTTAAAGATGATGGACTTGCAAAGAAGGTAAGCCTGAGAGAAACGACGGACCAAGCAAGGAAAAGACGCACCATCGGTTCCACAGAGATTAATCGTTGGCCAACGCCCGTCGCCGTGTCGGGACCCACAGCTCCTGCACCAAGCCTCGCGAGCGCCGTGTCATCCATGACCCACGTTGTGAATCCCACCGTAGGATCTTTAGGGTCGGCGAACGTCTCGAAGCCTGCAGCAGGGGTTGAGGGACTGCGTACGACGGATTTGACGAATTCACGCACCGAATTTATGAAAGACTTGTCCTGCGCCTTCGAAAATATCCGAGGGGAGGCCGGTGAGAGAAGATACGGCTTGTTGTCTATATGAGGTCGTTAGCAACCAGTCCTCGCGCCTCCACCGCCCACCAGGAGCTTACACCGCGGATCCGCTGAAAGATGATATAGCTGCGTTAGAAAGCTGGCGGGAGATCAAAAACGCAATACGCACTGATAATCGTTTGTCTGCGTGAGCGTATTGTTGTACACGACCCACTTGTCCGTCGAGTCGTTCTGGAACACGTAGTCCGCCGAGAAAGGCGCGAACTGGGACGACGCCGAGATAATGCCGTTGGTGCCGCCGGTCGTTTTATTGTGTTCCGCCTCGAAAATATCGATCTCAGGCGCACCGCGACCGACGCCTACGTTGGGCCCCGGATGGTCTTCTCCTGAACATGTGCACGAGCTGGTTAAGAAACGGTTAGAAAGCGTGGGAAGGGAAAGGGAAAGGGAGCCGCTTACGAGACACGCTGGCCGGACAGCCAGGACAGCTCATTATTGTATTGCGCCTTGGAAGCGTCCGAGTTGATAGCGGCGGCGGGACCGGATCCATCCTTGAGGGTCTGGTTCGGGAAGGTGCCCACGTCGCACGAATCGTACCTGCAAACGGTGAGAAAGGCGAGGGTGAGAACTACGATAAGCACGCACGAGTACGGCCAGGTTCCGTCTGTCGTCGCACCGTATCCTGGCCTTCCCAAGTTGCCCATCGTCCACGCGCCGGGCCACTGTCCATGTATTCGTCAGAGGGAGAGAGAGAAAAAGGGGGGAAAAGAACGAGACGCACGTAGCCCTTGGCGCTTTCGCTGGGACCGGGCAATGTTGCGGCGATCTCGATGTAGCCCGACGTGAAGCAGAACTTGTTCCAGCTCTGCAACATCCCCGAGCGGAACTCCAGGCCGTTGGTTTGTTGTTGCTCCATCTTGATTCGCAGCTTGCCTCCGCCCGTCGAGACCTGCCGGGGATCGTACCACTCCAGATCGTGCGTCGCTCCGTACCAAAAGTCCATCGCCTCCCAGTAGGGATCGTCTCCGGGGTAAAATGTCCGCCCGTCGATGTTGAACTCGTCCGAGAAAACGAGGACGTAGTCCTCGCCGTCGAACCCCTTGCGCGTCTTGACGTCGTCCGGCGTCTCGACGTCGATGACCGTGGGCATGTAGAAGTCAGGGGTTCTTGTTGATCAGGGGATCGGTCGTATTGACGACATTGCTTGCCACGAAGACTGTTGCGGTTCTGGTCGTGGACGAACGAGAGGACAGGGTAGCCGATGAAAAGGGTGAGCAGGGCGGCGATGACGATGACGAGCACGCCGATGTTGAGCACGCCGCGCATAGGCGAGACCCGAGGGCTTGTCCGGTGCATCTGGTTCGTGAAGTCGGTCCTCTGCGTCCATGGGTTCTTTGTCGTCCACGGCGGGATCGTATGCGTAGGGCACGAGAAGACCGCGTTGGGTGGGAATGGCGCCGGAGGGATATTTGGAATCGGATGAGATGGACCATATTGATTCGCCTGAGGTAGAGACCATCGAATCGCGGTTTGCGTTGGGGAAGGGGCGGGGAGGGAGGAAGGTTTGGTGCTCGTCGTCCGAAGCAAGGCGGTAAAGGATCATGGACCCGCGTCCGCCGTTCGCGAACTGGGAGCCGAGCGTTTGCGAGTCTTCCGACGCGATGCGGGGGAGATAGGTGCTGCCTCTGGACGCTGGACGGGAACGAGCACCGGGAGCGTAGGGGTTGGGGTTGAGCGGGGAGGAGACGAAGGAATTTGCCTGAGAAAACGAGCGTGTGGGGGTTCTTGACCCGTCGGGGGATGTGGGGGGCAGCAGTGGCGACTCTACCGAGCCGAAGGTGGGCGTCTTGGGGGAGAGGACGGAGGACGAGCCTTCAGGAGACGGCGAGGCCCTGGGGGTGGTCCGAGACGAGTCGAAGCCTTCGTCGTTACCGGACATCGTGAGGAGGATAAAGGAGCGTCGCCTTCTGGGAAGGGTGGAGGGAGAGCAAGACGACGGGGGCGGGGGAGGGGCGGGGAGGGAGGGAGGAGAACGTCGAGGACGTTGAGGAAAGGGCGATCGCCGTCGAGGGTGGCGGCAGGAAACAGAACGGGTCGCACGCATGCCAAGCCAATCCCCGTACTCCGACAGATAGGCGCCTAGGCGCCCATTGCGCGGTCCTTTTCCGCCGCGGCGCCGCCACCAAGTTCCAACGGTGACCAACCCTCTCACACAATCACTGTCAGGCTCTCAGGCTCTCACCGGCAGACGGCAACCCTTCTCACTTCTCACTTCGATTCCCTCGCTCTCAAAGCGTTGCACCGGCTCACACACGCATGCATTCCTCCACCTCGCGCTTTTCCACCCCATGTCAAGTTCAAGTTCTGAGTCGGCCCGGGAATGGACAGGTTACAAGTTATCAGTGACATCGACAGGCAGCCGCCCGACGTTCAGCTGCTGCCATTTCTGTGGATACACGTACGTACGTCACGCGTCAACGTTGGCGGGCCCATCAGCATGTTCTTCGACATGCCCGGTCGCGTGAGCTGGATCCAGTGTAGCCGAAGACCGAGGTGCGCATCTTTGCTGTTTTTTTTGGAAGTTCGCCCTAACAAGCGTAGGGTAGGCGATCCAGGCCTGACCGTTGATCGCGGTGGTTGCTGGCCGACAAAGGCGACGGGAGCGGCGAGCATGCCCGCTGTGGAGAGTACCTTGGGGCAATCATTGAAGCCCGCAAGAAGCCCGCTCCAAGTCCATATGCCACGGCCGCTCACATCCTACGAACTTCGCTATCTGTCCTCTTCAACATCTGTCGACCGCCAGCATTCTACGTCCTCAGATACGTCTTTACAAGCAGTGTATCCGCCGGCGCTCAATTCCCACCCACGTACTTGCCTTACCCCCCCCCCCCCCCCCCCCCCCTCGCTGTCTCGACCCGTGCGTTTTTTTCCACGTCCAGATGACGGTTCTCAACTCTAACCCTTCCGCGTGTCAGATAGCTTTCGGGATATCTACTTGCCCTCACGTGCGCCGTCACAGACTCACTGTCAACGCCAACCCCACCTCATTCATCCATACCTGAACATCGACATTTTCTCACCTCGTCTTCCCTCTCGAAATGGGGATTTTCCAATGTCATCTCGGCACCGCCCAACCCTCCGCGTCGCTTGGATCCAAACGCCCGTAGCACCCATCCGCAGAGATATCGCGCTAGGTATGTCCGCTTCGGTGCGATTTGTTCAAGCGTTACGTGTCCTGACTTGCTCGAACGAATCAGTGTACACGCATATAGCTAGCGGATTGTGCTTGATCCTGCGCATCGGTGGCGATAACCTTGCCTGGCTGCGATCTTGGTCGTGCACGCGCTGTACCCAAGAACCGACGGCGACAGTGGAGATGTCGATCAATCAACGCACGGACCGTCCACCCAAGTCTCTCGACGACTGCATCACACACAATCCCTTCCACGGGGCGGGCCCGCTTTGTTTGGTTTCTCGACAGACCGATCCCCAAGATAACAGTCGTCCGACCTCCCGTTTCGCTTCCTCATGCATCACCCCAAGTCATTTTCGACAAAGGTGCCCCGCGTCGTGGACGCGTACACTCAGGCAATCACTGACGATCGTCTCCTTGACTCGCTCAGGATCGTCCTCCGATTGCCACGTGCGCGGCATGCATCAGCCTGTCAAGCTTGCCCTTAACATAACATGCCCGCCCGCCTTTCTTCAACCACCACCACCACCACCACTACCGCGCCGCTCCTATCATGCATCTTCCACCTCTCGTACGTCCTGCTCTTTCATCCCCGCCTTTCCACCTACTGATAGCTTCGCAGGACATGCTCCGCGAGCCGCCGTCACTCTCCCCGGACGAGCGTTCTCCCCTCTGGTCTCCCGACTCGGGGCCTGTCACCCCCGCCGATGGCGTACAAGTCTATTTTGCCGCCAAGGACCTCGTTCCGTCGCCTGACAACGAGGACGCGGACCGCGCGAATGCCCCGGAAAGCCGCAGGATGTCGCCGTCCGAGCGTAATATCAAAGGGCGGGCAAAGAGTATGCTGTTCCAACTCAACAAGGTGCGTTCGTCTTCCGGTTTTCTTGCAGACTATTCGACTCACGCGAGGCGTGCAGAGCGTAAGCGCGCTCTCTTTGCGTTCGGGTGCGGGTTCGACCAAGTCGGGGGTGTTTTTGCCCGTTGAGCTCCAAGAAAGACAAGCCTCTAGCTCCGCTTCTCCCCTTGGTGTCGGATGTCATTCGCTTCAGTCAACTCAGGTGCGTCTTTTCGGTATCTTTTCTTTTTGCTCCAGTGCTTAGTTTTCGCATACAGCCTGGTCCAACCTCATCCAATTTCGGCCGTTCCAACTTCATGCGTTCCTTCGCGGCCTTCCCTCCTCCTCCATATTTGAGCGAGCGAAATGATGTTTCCACTCCTGCGACCGCGCCCGCCACACCACCTTCTTCCTCCTCCCACTCGCGGGTCAACGACGGCGCCAAGGCCGCCGGGGACTTTCAGCTAGGCGAGGACAAAGGAGCCCAAGGCCAATTCCAAGACGCCTCCCAGCAGCCTGCGGGCGATGCCAAGGGACACCGTTACTCTCTCTCCTTCCGCTCTCGCCTTTCCCGGGGACCTCGCCTTGGACTTCAAGTTGCCTTCCACTGGTACTTCTGCACCAGGATCTGCGCCGCCCGCTAACCCAACGATCCGTCCGAACCCGTCCAGCCCATCCGATACCCCCATTATGCATGCATCGTTTGTCAGCCCCTCCATCGTGGACTTCAGAACCCCGGACGCGACCATGGCTCATCCGGAGAAGGCGGCAGGTTTAGAGCTACTCTTCCAGGATGATTTCAGTTCGGCAAGCGCAAGCGCGAGCGCGGGGATGGACCTTCCGCTGGACGTACGCTGTTCACCAACACCCCCGCCGACGGTGCATCAAAACGCGGACATTGTCTCTGAGGTTGCCGTGATTGGGAGGGAAGATGCGGGGGAGATCCCCGAGGAGGTTGAGGTAGTTGTTGAGCAGGAGAGCACGATCGTGGACAGGACCCCCAGTTTCCCGATGAACAATCGACGTCTCTCTTCCCTCGGTGATGCGACCGTGAGTTCGGTGGAACCCATTTCGGCTCATGATGATATCGACGCCACGCAAACCATGTCTGCGTTCTACTCGACCGCGGGCAGCTCATTCTTGTCCATGAATATGCTCACGCGTATGTCCTTTCCGACATCAAATCCAAGCATCGAAATGTGCGCGACCGCCGAGGACTACGTGTTCGCCCCTCTTACGGTATCGCAAGACTCGCTGGCTGGAGCGGAAGGAGACGCAATGCACGGCGTGGACGCCGTATCCACGGATGTGGCTATAGGTTCCGGAGATGGAATCATCATGGCACCTTTTCCCAGTACAGACGACGCGAGCGATCAGCACGAGGAGGGGGAGGAAGGCGAACCCATCGCAAGTGACTCGGTCATGTTCATCCTCGACACCGTCCTGGTCCTTTCCTCCCCTTCCACGACGCCTGCAAACGCTGTCGCGCGTGCTCAATTCCAAGACCCCAACTCGTTGACCGCGCTCCTGACCGAGTCGGCCGCGCCCTGGAAGGAGCTTTCGACGCGCTCCTGGACCTGGGACGACATCATGCGTGTCATGCTATTCATCCCGTGGTGTGCCGTTGTGGGCGCGGCGATCTGCCTTCACCCTCGGGTTGTCGGCGGGCTCGTCTTCCGCACGCCCCCGTCACGATTTCAGCAACCTGCGGCCAACGAGTCATGGATGCTGTTACTTCCTCGCACGCAGGCGCCCGCCAGCCCCGTTCAGCGCCTTGCCCACCACGCACACACGGCGCAGGCCCAAGTCGCGTGCTTCGCCAGCATACTGATCGTAGTGGCGTGGGTTTTCCCTGCGACGGGGTTAGGGATTTCCCTCGGCGTCGGCGCCAGGACATTGAGGGTCTGGGGCGCTTTTAACATGGAGAAGACCGTCAGGAAGGCGATAGCGGAGGCGCGCGCGGATGGAGGCGGGATGGGGTGGATGGACATGGCGTGTGTAGGCGCGGTCCTCGGCGGATTAGAGGAGGAGTTTGTGTGCGCGCTGGCGGCGGAGGGTCAGTGATAGACCGACGCTCGCCGACCATAGGCGACGAAGACGGTAGCGGATCCAGCTAAGAAGTGCGTTAGTTTCCACGTTTTTCCTGTCGCTTTATACCTGACATTGCCTATCTGTAGGATGCCACCGAAGGCTCTGGCTCTGGGGGGTTATGACACTTGAAGCTTGAAGGCCAACCACCTCGTCGCCACCATCATTTCGTACATCACGTCTTTGCAGTCAACCCCCCACCCCCATCGGGTTTATACCTACACCTACCGCCCTTCACACGCACAGTACATGTTGCTCGTCATTCCAACCATTTAGCTATGTTGTTTCTTTCCGTGATATGCACGCTTGGTAGATAACAAACATGATACGACTGTGCCGATGGGCGAGTCTGGAAGGAGGAGCGAACACGCGGATATCATAACGAGGGTGGGGGTAAGCGTCCAGGGGCGTCGTTGCTCTTGAGTCTTGCGTGTTCTGGAGGGTAAGTTCAAGGATGGTCCATACGACAAACATGTCCTGCACACAAATAACAGAAGGGAAATGTGCGTTCAATTCTGGTCCACAAATACATCCTAGACGCTCTCCCTGCCGAGCATTGTATGGTATTTTGGACCCCCCCCCCTTGGGGTTAGCGGGGCTTAGGGTTAGCTTTTCTTCGCGAGCCAGGTTTGGACGTCGAAAGTCCCATCTCTCTACCATTGGCTGATTAGATATTATATACTATTGTATTCTCAATAGTCTGTTCACCTGGCCCTCTACGTACCAATAGCTAATTAGATATCGTGATCCCCCCCCCATGGCATTATCTAACTAGGTATCAAATGTGTCGATAAGCCGCCCGTGCAGGCCAGCCCGCGAGGCGCCTTCCTAAATAGGCAGAAGGAAGGTACCGTCAACGCGAAGGGCTCTAGGGCCTTCCGGTTATCCGGCACACCTTTCCCGACCTCCGTCAGGTCCGTCCCGAAGCCCGCCAGGTCCGTCGGCATCGCCCGCGGAGTCCTCGTCGCCGTCGTCGACGATGAGCGCGACCTCCCCCCACCCTTGGGTTATATACACCAGACATTGTAGGGTTAGGGTTAGGGTTAGGGAGAGCGTGTGCGAAGCACACGCGATATATCTATGCTACGAGAGAGGGCGTGCGCGGGATGAGTGCGGCTTGGGGGGCCAAGTCGTTACCTACACTTTCGCCTTTATAGGCTCTTCAGATCCCTTAGTAATGCGCATTACTAAAGCGACGCGGGTCGTACGACTTTTGCGTCGTTCCACTTTTGTCAATTGCTAAGCTTGATTTGTCGTCGGAGACGCGACTCCGGGGCAGTCCAGACCGTCGACGTCATATGTTGCGTCATAAGCGGCCTAAGAACACCGTGCCAAGACACCTAGACTCCGTCTCGGGCTATCTCAAAGCCGAAGCCGAGATGCCGAGCTGCCGAGCGTCTAGACGGGCCGAAGCCAGCGCCAATACTCGGACCGGAACCCGAACCGGATCAAGTCGGGGCGGAGCCGCCGAAATGAGCGCCCGGGATTAGCCGGGCGCTAAGAACCCGTGACCGGACCATGCCGGGCCGGAGGGCGCTTAACTCGGATAATGCCGACCTAGGCGAGGAACGAGCCTAGGTCGGGTTAGTTATCATCCTACCGGTTAGGGTTAGGAACCTCAACCCTAACCCTAACCCTAAACCCTAAACAAAACCCTAACCCTACCCTAACCCTAACCCTAACCCTAACCCTAACCCAACCCTAACCCTAACCCCCTACCAACCCAACCCTAACCCTACCCTAACCCTAACCTCCCTAACCAACCCGAACCCTAACGTACGTACTGCCTAGTCGGATGTAAAATTGCTAAAGAACATCCATCTTAGCCTAACCCTAACCCCTAACCCAACCCTAACCGGTAGGATGATAACTAACCCGACCTAGGCTCGTTCCTCGCCTAGGTCGGCATTATCCAGTTAAGCGCCCTCCGGCCCGGCATGGTCCGTCACGGGTTCTTAGCGCCCGCTAATCCCGGGCGCTCATTTCGGCGGCTCCGCCCCGACTTGATCCGGTTCGGGTCCGGTCCGAGTATTGGCGCTGGCTTCGGCCCGTCTAGACGCTCGGCAGCTCGGCATCTCG